>CM034463.1:11235783-11835783 GCA_019925255.1 Litchi chinensis | reverse complement strand
AAATTCTAGATTTTGCGGGAAATCAACTCGGAAAATGCTCCACCATCCATCATCGGCTTGTCGATGGAAGTGGGCCAGTCACCTCGTTCACAAACAATTACCCGTTTATCAGGGTCGGATTCTTGGAAAACAACAATATCCGTATTGAGCTCGTGAAACTCGCCGGCCCAAGGACGCGACTCATAGGAGGCGACAGCTATAAATTTGCCGGTTTGAGAGATACTAGGACTGTAATCAACAACTCCATATGGGGACAATCTGGTCACTTTGTTTGATTTCAGATTGGTTGAGTAAAGAGCAGACCAACTCTTGAAGATTTGATCAGGCTGTTCATGAGCCGAAACGAAGTACAGATTGTCGTTTTTTATGATGGGGCGGTCGTGAAAGAGGCTGGTGGGTATGTTAGGAAGCTGCTCCGTTTTGGGAGAACCGGGTCGGGTCAGATACACTCGGGGCTCACCGGAACGCTCCGAAACAAAGGCAATGGTTTGATGTTTGTTATCAACAAACTGGGCATTGAAATTGACGGAAATGCCATCGGTGAGGCGATGCTCATAAGAGTCTTGTAGATTGACGGAGAAAACATCGAAGCCATAGTAAGGCCTACCTACTGCTGTGAAAATGATAGTGCCTCTTGGTTCCATTGCAAGCGTTGTGTCAGTGTACAGTATGCGTGAGCTTGTTGGAGAGGCTTGTGGGGGTTTGGGCTTCTTATCGAAGTAGTGATAATTGCGTAAAGTTTGGTGGATGCGTGAGAGATGACGCATCATTTTCGTCCTCGAGTGGATAAACAAGCATATGTTATCCACTATTTAAATATGTTTTGATCAGGACTACAGATTTGTTTGAGCTAACAATTTTGCTTGTTGACTGTAGATGATTGCATCAGTGCATGCGCGAGGTACTTGCTCGATACCTCGCATCTGTACTTTCTCTATTAATTTTATACATTCGTCAATCAAAACGGCGTTACCTTTTCTTTTCTTTTTTTTTGACATTTTACATATTATGAATACATTGAGACATAGCCCAAAATGAAGGTTTTCGAAAGCGGACTGAAATGGTGGTTTTCAAAAGCAGAAGGAATAATTCACATTAAATGAAAAAATTACCCTATAAATTAATAAGGTATCGTTGCAGTTCGAACCTTGAACAAAAACTCAAGAGGAGCCACATCAAGGGAATAGGCACCACTGGATTGCCAAATGCATTAGTATTTCTTTTTGGTTTAAATGGATTTATGGTGCGTTTACTTCACTTGAAGAAATCGAAATAGGAATCGGAATGATCTGGAATCGGAATGACTTGGAATCGAAATGATGTATCGGAATCAGAATAAGTTGTTTACTTCAACTGTAGGAATCGAAATCGGAATCAACAGTATTTCCATTAAACTGTTTACTTTATCTTGAAATCAGAATGAATTAATTATAAATTACAAAAATGTCCTTAATTAAAATTATGAATTAATTACAATAGTATGAAGTTTTTTTATTATAATATGTATTTTTTAATATCAAATAAAAAATTATATATTATAATAAAAAAACTGCATATTATTTTAATAGTCCACTAATCTAGTGTGCAATTTTTTATTATAATATGCAATTTTTTTTATATCAAATAAAAAACTATATATTATAATTAAAAAAAAAAACTACATATTATTTTAATAGTTTACTATGATAATTAAGAAATTGATGATGAAAAATCAATGGTATGTAGTTTTTTATTATAATATGCAGTTTTTTTTTTAATATCAAATAAAATAGGTATTTTTTTTATTTGTTTTAAAAAGGGTATAAAAGACTTTTTATTTTGATAAAGGGAATGGAAATAGAATTCTCAAGTGGGTTGGGGGAATGAGATTCCCATTCCATAACCCCAAATTGATGTGGGGCCCACACTTTCATTCCCATTACAGAATGAATTTTAAGCAAGTAAACACCATCAATCAATCCGATTCCCCATTCCCATTCCCTAATCCATAAAGTAAACGCACCATTGATGTTGTGACATTTCGTGTTAGAGTTGGATTAGTGTTCATAACATGTAATAAAAAAAATGAACATCTAAGCAAGAAAAACAAAATTAATATACTTAGAATGTGCTATGAAAAGTAAATGTGAACATCACCTATGATGGCATCGAATTATCTATCGATATCAATATTTTAGTTAAATGTTTCTTCTTCTATTATTTAATGCATCATTCTAATGATTGGTCTTACTCATCAATATTTTAATTAAATTCTTGAATTTCGAACTACATGTATTTCGAAAAAAAAAAAAAAGAATTACTTGACATTTGAACATGTGACTATACAAATGTGCTATTCTTTTTTTTAATAAAAAAATGTGCTCTGTTTTTTTTTAATCAGTTTTATTAACATAAATTCCTTATGCCATCTCCAATGGACCATCATTTTGGTATTTTGCATCAATATTATGTTCAAATGATGCTCAAACGGAGCACCATTAGTACTTTTTCAACATCAAATTTGATGTTGGAGCTACGGTCCAGCACCAAATTTGATGTAGCGTCGTAGCCAACACCAAATCCCGGAGTTTGTCCGCGTGCCTTTTGTCTTTTTGTGAAAATTCCCATAATACTCATATTTATTTAACTACAGCCATATTTATTCATTTTGTATCTTGTAATATATTTAATATGTTTGTATAATTTGATTAATAATTAGAAATATAAATTAAATTATTATAAAAAAATATACGATTGAAAATATTTCATTGAAATATTTAAAATGAGTATAATATTAAATATTTTTTAATATATTTTTAATTTTTAATATATGTTATAAATAGTATGTTAATATAAAATGAACTAAATTTTTTCATAGATATAAAGATTTATTATTTCAATAATGACTTGGATAGAAAGGGTAATATTCTTAATGCAAAAACTTAATAGTATAATAAAAGGGATAATATTAATATCTCTTTATTGTTTGATTTAATCGCTAATTTACCCACTGTAGTTTAGATAAATCTAATTTTACTTTTTCGTTAACTCTGTTATTGAAAAATAGATTATGACATAATAGTGTGTGAAAAAACTAAGTTGTCTCTCAATTATAAAATTGTCTCTTAATATAATAATGTTAAAATTTGTTAAAAATATGATAAAACAAAATAAAATATTAATAATTTTTTAATTTCACAATTAATTTCAAATAATTTAAAAAAATAATAAAAAAACCTAGATCTTCAAACCATCACCAAATCAAAACTCATAAATCATCACTAAATCAAAAAGTCAACCATACAAAAATGAAACAAAGAAACCATCACCAAATCAAAAACTTAACCATACAAATATCAAATTAAAAAATTAAAAAAAAAAAAAACTCTTTTTCTTTTTCCATTTCCTCAACACTGTAAACACAAACCTCACCCTTCCTCTGCTACTCATATGCTTCTTTTTCTACACTCTAACTCTCCTCCTCACCATTCAATGTGTTGGAGATCGACAATGACAAGACCCTAGCCATCACTTCATTTTTTTTGCATCCTAAGTGTGAGCACCACTAGAGACCTTGAACACCATTGGAAACTGTTGATGAGCCCTAATTGGCGCCAAATAGGATAGAAGTGGTAGAGACATGGATAAGGATAACATTATCACCGAGATAGAGGTACTGATTCACAGTTTAATTGACGGTAAAGATGGACTTGTTGATAGATCGATGACGTTGTCAATCTTGCAGCAGATAAAAGGTGGAAGTAGGGGTGGCGACGAGGGTGGAGAAAGCAATGGTGAGATGGGAGATCTTGATAGTGGAGAGAGAAAAAAAAAATCGAAGAAGAAAAGCTGAATATGAAGAAAAAGAGGTCAAAAAAGAAGAGAGGGAGAGAGTTTTGTGTTCAATGATGAAGCATTTTGATTTTTCTTTTTATATATATTTTTAATTATGTACATTGTTTACCATGTTGATGGATAGTGGATATAATTTAATTTTTTTTAGAAATAATTTTTAAAGAATATTATTAAAATTTTAAGTTATTTTATTATTTTTAAAATTACGTCCACCACATCCATCATGTTAATGGACACTGAACATCATTTTTTTAAAAAAAATTATCAATATTTTTATTATTTTAAAAAATAATTTGTTGACAGTCCACATAAGCATACACGTGATATTCATCTGTTTGTTCAAAATTTTTTAAACTTATTTTACAATAAATTGACGGCTTTGTCTTTCCTAGTTACCAGTCAAACATTGACTTTTAATGTTCAAGTTAACATAAGAGGTTTTTTTTGCTATTTTTATAAATAGCATGGGGTTTATAAACTATCAAGTCTTTAGTGATTTTCTAAAGTTAGAGTTTTTTCACTATTATACCAAACTATAGGGGAAAATTGGATTTATCACTATAATAAAAGACAATAAGAATTATATATATAATATTTTTTTGGAGACATCATTTACACCAATTTGATATAAAATATATTGGAGTATACAAAAAATTGGTGTAAGAAAATTTAATAAAAATACATTTTTTAACACCAAATGGTCTAAATTTTGGTATAGAATGCATTTGACATGCAGAATTAGAGTTTTAACAACATGAATTTCTTAGAGTGCATGTGGTACATGAAATTAGATTTGATTATTTTATGGTATTGAATTGAACTAGATTGAACACCATTAATTATAACACTATGTTGTTTGGTGTAACCTAAGGCACCACTAAAATAATGCAATCTTATGTTTGATTTGATTGGGGATTAGAATAAAATTTAAGTGATAAAATATTTGTTTGGTTTAGGTTGTTTTCAATCTCAAATTTCACAATTAGTTTCACTACTATATGTATTTTCCTAACCGTCAAAATCTCGTAGGGGATTTCCTACCAATTTTTTTTTTGGGTTTATGTGAGCTTGTTATCGTTGATCACTTGAGTCCGAGGGTCCTGAGATTTTTGTTTTTTTTGACATATTTTATGAAAGTTAATTTTGACAATATATTAGTAAAATGGAAATGATATATTGGATTTTATATTTTTTTTACCTTGGTAATTGTCAAGTATATTTAAAAATTAGTTTTATGAAATAAAGACATAGAAGTATCAGGAAATTATGAATATGTTCTGGTTTTTTTTTTTTTTTTTTTTAAGGAATTGTTAGGCATTTACTCGTACATTTGCAAGGCACGATTTCCAGCTGCATTCGTGTACACGAGACGAGTGCTCGCATGCTTTCCGAACCTATAACTAGTCCGTGATTTAAACCCGCATGCGAGAAACAGCATGTGTTATACATGTTCTCTAGCACCTAAAAGCCAAACAAATATATGCCTTGTAAGCATGTTCTATGATTTTATTTTTTTAATGTGAGACAAAATCTCTTAATAGATATACTTTAAACCTCAATTTTTCATTTATTTAAATGCCATTTTTTGCACATGAATATGTGATTTCAATGTTCTCACAAGGGAGAACGCAAATCTATCTTAATATGTCTCAATCAATGTCTCTAATCCAATAAAAATAAGTCCTTAAAATGGGTATTTGTGCCAATTTTTTTTAACAGGAATATGCTGTAGTTATAAATATTTGAATTTTGTTAAAGATATAAAAATTCTGTGATTTCGAAGAGATATGGAATCAAGCCATTTGCTTTTTATTTTAAGTATATACTTCTAATTAGACTTATATTTTATTGATTCTTTAATAAATTAGATGGTAATTACATTGAATGAAGCATCTCTGGAGTTAATTGTGCGATTGTTTGATTAATTATGATTCTATAACTATTGTAAGACTCAAAAGTAGTTGGTAAGTTTTTTAGGTAATAGCTGTCAATTATATATAATAACTAAAATTGATATAAATTTGATGTACACTAATTTTTTCTTGTTATTTAAAACATACCATTAAGTCTTACAAAATCTTTTGATCTCAGTTATTTTTTAAACTATTTTGGTTTCATTTAAAAATTAGAAAAAAATATTTTTGTTACAGAAAGTGGCATTATTTTCTAGTTTATAAAGTGGGTATGTCATCATCAACATCATCATCATCATCATCATCATCATTATTGTTGTTGTTGTTATATTCAGCGGGCATGCCAATATTGTTTCAGCTAGTTTTCTTGGAATAATTTTATCACTTGCTGGCTGTCACCTCATTGTTGATATTATCGTTGTTGCTGTTTATATATATAATTTATAATACAACCTAGGAGATTGAGGTTGGGTCACATCTGTTCATGCATAACTTTATTGTTTTTTTTTTTTTTTTCATTTACATAATTTTATTACATTAATCGCAAGTATCTTATATATTATAATTATATAGCTTATCGGATATTCTTGATCAGAGTCTCTGAAATATAGTTGTTGCTGCTTATTCTTGATCAGAGTCTCTGAAATATTGTTTCAGCTAGTTTTCTTGGAATAATTTTATCACCTGCTGGTTATCACCTCATTGTTGATATTAACGTTGTTGCTGTTTATATAAATAATTTATAATACAACCTAGGAGGTTGAGGTTGGGTCATATCTGTTCATGCATAACTTTATTGTTTTTTTTTTTTTTTTACATAATTTTATTACATTAATCACAAGTATCTTATATATCGTATAGTTTATCGGATATTCTTGATCAAAGTCTCTGAAATATGGTTCGAAAGTGAATCTCTATAAACAGAAAGAAAGACTCATATGACATGAAAAAATTGTCACTTCGATTAAATTACTGATGTTCAAAAATGAAAGAAAAGATATATATCGCATGAGAAAATTGTCATTTTGATCAAGTTGCTAATGAATAGAGTCGAACTTTGCCCTTCCAAGCAAGGATAAAGTTTTTGCAAGCCACTTTACCACTACGGTAGATCTCATACATTCAACATTTATTGCTGTTAATAATTTAATTTAATAGATTTTTGATATTATATTTATTTTTGTTTTTATTAGATGTAATTCAGATATTAAAAAAACAAGAAATAAATAGTAAAAATTAACATTTTTTTATTAAAATGTTAGTGATTTAATTTTTGGCTAATGTTACAGTTTTAAAAATTTATATAATTGGAAGTTCATAAATTTTGGAGGTTCATCACTCTTGAGTAATTATTATGTGGGCCAATAAAAGTAAATGGATGTTGTGTGTAGAACCCATTGAGAGTAAAAAGGTAACCCTGAAAAGGGAACCCGATGTGGCTTAACTATATATATCAATATATTTATTTATTTATATATTTATATTTTAAACCCAACGAGGTCATCGGGTTAGGCCTTTCAATTTGATATCTTTTATGAAGCTTATTCGTTAGATTTTTAACCAAGAAAGTTTCGACCACGATTCAAATATCAAAATAATATGTCCCAACAAATTCTTCCATATTTATTTTGGAGTGTTTACTAATCAATAATAAGAAAAAAAGAATATTAAATTTTTTTAAAAAAAGAGAATGAAAAGATAGATCGAAATTAAATTACAATATTACATCTCATATTTTTCTGTAGGAATTTGATTCTTAATTTTAATATGGGATTCACGTAATTAAATTAAAAAAAAAATAGTAAACACTAGAATTAAAATTTTGGAATTACGTGAGATTTCTCTCTTTTATTCTAGATTTATAAACATGTCATTATTATTATTATTATTATTTATGAGCTAGTAAAAATGTCATTAACCTCTACAGTTTTTTAGAATGATGACGTGTGGATGTTCCCTTTTAATTTTCGATGTTCTTCAATCTTCCTCTCCTATTGAATATTCTAACTATCCATATATGTACAACCTGGTGATAGAAGTTTCAGAAAATGCATTAAAAAAAAAAAGAGGAAAGAAAAAGAAAAGTTTCGGAAGAGGTTAGCAGAAGATATGAAGAGATTAAAATTGTTTTAATTTTATAGGTTCCAGATACAAAATTACAAATACTTTGACTAGGAGTAATATAAATCGAGTTCTCAAGCGATCTAAAAAATAATAATTTCAAACTTGCTTCCAATTTAATTCGCCAAAGACAGACCATTTTGTTTGTACTGAATTGTTATGGTTTTCCTATTGATCACATTTTAACTTTAGGGCAAATTTGACAAATAACTTCTCCCATTGTACACAATTACTCACATATGCGAATTTAGGATATAATTATAAGCTTATTATATATATATATATATATATATCAATCATGTTTCAAAAATGTTGCTTGCATACCTTCTGCCATTAGTTCTCTAACAACTGAACACTCGTTAAATAATTAAAATATAACTTGATCTTTTGTGAGATATTAAATTAATAAAAGAAAATATATTTATCCAATTCAAATTTGCCTATGAACCTTTAAGATTTGAAGTCGAGGGTAACATGTTTTTTTGACCAGATAAAAAATGCAAATATTAAAACATTCAAAAAAATTTGTATTAAAACTTTAAATATATATATGTTAATTTTTTTTTTTTAAAAAAAAAAAAAAAAAGATTCCACCATACCATAAAATATATATTTTTCTTAAAGAATTGGAAAAACGTGAAATCAATTATTTTAATACATGAGATTTAAGTGATTTAGGTAGATGAACCCATCTTTGCCCCATTTTTTCATTTAAGTTTTTATTTTGTTATTATTATTTGGATTTTGTTTTAACATACTTGATTCGTGGGTTTGTTCTTTGATTGTAGTATAAGGTGATTGTGTTGATTACAAATCGAAGAAGATGGGTGAATGGGTCATATTGAAGATGGAGATTGGTGTGTGGGTATTGAAATTGAAGTAAGTTTTATGGGTGTTAAAGATGAAGGTAAGTGTTTGGGCATTGAAGTTAAAATTGGGTGTTTGGGCGTTGAAGATGAAAATGGGTATTAATTTGAATAATGAAAATGAAGTGGGGTGCTGAGAACGAAGAAGAGGAAGATGAAAATATGGAAAAATGAAGTTGCAGACGATTTTCCGGTAAATCAACTCGGAAAATGCTCCACCATCCATCATCGGCTTGTCGATGGAAGTGGGCCAGTCACCTCGTTCACAAACAATTCCCCGTTTATTCGGGTCGGATTCTTGGAAAACAACAATATCAGTATTGAGCTCGTGAAACTCGCCGGCCCAAGGACGCGACTCTTAGGAGGCGACAGCTATGAATTTGCCGGTTTGAGAGATACTAGGACTGTAATCAACAACTCCAGATGGGGACAGTCTGGTCACTTTGTTTGATTTCAGATTGGTTGAGTAAAGAGGACCAGCTCTTGAAGAATTGATCAGGCTGTTCAGGAGCCGAAACGAAGTACGGATTGTCGTTTTTTATGATGGGGTGGTCGTGAAAGAGGCTGGTGGGTATATTAGGAAGCTGCTCCGTTTTGGGAGAACCGGGTCGGGTTAGTAAACTCGGGGCTTACCGGAACGCCCGGAAACAAAGACAATGGTTTGATGTTTGTTATCAACAAACTGAGCATTGAAATTGACGGAAATGCCATCGGTGAGGCGATGCTCATAAGAGTCTTGTAGATTGACGGAGAAAACATCGAAGCCATAGTAAGGCCTGCCTACTGCTGTGAAAATGACAGTGCTTCTTAGTTCCATCGCGAGCGTTGTGTCACTGTGTAGTGTGTGTGAGCTTGTTGGAGAGAGTTGTGGGAGTTTGGACTTCTCATATAAGTAGTGATAATTGAGTAGAGTTTGGTGGACGCCCGGGGCGGACCCACTGTTGAGTCAGGGGGGACACGTGCCCCCCTGAAATTTTTTAAAAATTAATTAAGTTTACTGTATTTAAATATATAAATGCAATGTCATCTCGCATCATGAATGCACAACTGTTGTGTGGGTTTCAGTTCTCTTTTTGTTGTAATGCTACCCGGGTTCGATCCTTAGGTCCATCAAAGATTTTGCATTTTATCTTCTTTAGTCATTTAATATACTATATAATAAAAATGTCAAATAGATACACAAAATTTGAAAGGTTTTGTTGGTTGTTGTTGCTTTCCTTCTTAGTCCCAACCATTGTTCAATTCCCCTTTATCTCATCATTTTTATTTTTTAATTCACTCACAAATGGTGTTTTTTTTTAAATGTTTTTTTAATTCACACATAAATATCGGTTTGTCTCATAATTTTTTTAAAATTTTTTATGGCATAGATATTGTTTTTCTTTTTTTCATCCATTATGACTCAATCAATTTCCTTATCAAAACATATTATTTTACCTCAATTTTTCCCATTACGGTTCAATTTGTTTCCCTACCAAAACATGTTGTTTTTTTTTTTTCTCTCTCTCTCTTTTTTTATCCCATTATTACAAATTGATCTTTAAATTTGAAACATTTTAACTTCATAAATTATTAACTAACAATTGGTATGCTTTTAATTTTATATTTGTATTAAAAATGTTATTTTAAGAAATTTTGTCTATAATCTTTTAAAGGGTAAAATTATATATCTTATTGGTTATGTATTTTAGCTATTTTTATTTTATATAACATCATTCTAACAATTGATAGAAATATTATAAAGAACATTTCATATAAAATAGTATTTTAATATTATAATTATTATGTAAAAATGCCTCCCCTCACATCGATTTTTAGGTCCGCCACGGACGCGTTAGAGATGACGCATCATTTTCGTTCTCGAGTGGATAATCAACATGTGTTGTCCAATATTTAAATATGTTTTGATCAGGACTATTTTTTTTTTTTTATAAACAGATCAGGACTACAGTATTTTATTTATTTATTTTTAAAGTAAGATCAGGAATACAGATTTTTTTGACATAACAAATTTACTTGTTGGCTGTAGATGGTTGCATCAGTGCTTGCGCCAGCTACGGGTTCGGTACCTCCCATCTACATTTTCTCTATTACTTTTATACAACCGTCAATCACTACTGCGTTATATATGTATATATATATTTTACATATTATACAAATTACTCAAATTAAGATTTTAGTGGAAAAAAAGTCTTATTAAAGAAAAAACAATCAGCCCTTAATTTCAATGGATTTGAAGCTACCGACGTTTTTCATTTGTTTGAACAATTAGGTTTTACGTGGGATCAATTTTTAAGAATTAGTGATCTTACATAATTATTGTGTTACTCATTTTGAACTAAAATAGAATCTAGATGGCCCAACAAATATGGGATCGCCATATATTTGTTTTATGTGATATGGATTTCTTTTATAATCGGTAACTCAATCTATGCTACATAAGTATAAGTGGATAAATTGTAGATGAACAAAATTCCTTGAAGGTTTAGAGTTACACGTGCAAAACAATAAGAAATTGGTCCATATGATATTTTACAAAAAAACGGTGACTACAAAATAAAATTTGACATTAAAAAAATAATATTATTAAGTTGTATTTACTTTGTCTAGCAGTCGGCCCAAAATTCAAAACTCTCTATATATACCTAGGTGTGATCCAATACGAACAGTGCATAAATTATTGATTGTGTAGTAGGTCACTTCAGTCTGGAATCATCCAACACCTATAATTTTATATTTACATAAAGAAAAGTTAATAGTTTCCAATATTGAGCGTGCTCCAGTAAACTTTTCCATATACAGTTATTTAGTGCAATTTCAAAATCTGCAAATTTGATGTTGAAGCAAGAGAAATAAATTATTTTTACTTTGTGGATAGAAAAGGATATATAGTTTTTTTTTTTTTTCAACAAATTGTGTCTAGTAAATTAATTAGATATATCATCAGCCATACAAATTGTTGGAGCATATTGTGCTTGTTTGCATGAAAAGTAAGCAGTAGAGTACATGTAAGAAAAAAAGGCTGTAGAGTCCAAAATCAATATTTAGTAAAACTGTATGCAGCTTAATACATCAAAATGAAACAGACCTTGATATTAGAATAATAGTCTGAATACATAGCCAACATATATATTAAAACTGATTGCAGTAAGTACATCAAAATCAAAGAGATTAGACCATTGATGAGATGCCATTTTCTCAAAAACCAAAACGAAAGGAGTAGGCACTTGCCACTCTGCATCTCAGTCACTTGCCACTTGCTAAAAAGACAAAAAGACAAAAAAAGAAAAGGCTTCCTTCCTCCTCCTCATTTTTCGGTGTCAGACCCGGTGAACAGAGCAACCACGACAGCAAGCCATTTTTAAACAACTTAACTAGCCGTTTAAAACAGCGTGTCAGTTTTTCAGGCAGACCTAACATCCCATCGCAATCAGAAAGCAGAGTTATGAGCCAACCATAGTCATTATGAAAACGCTGAACAATGGCAAGAAGTAGTTGCAGCCATTTTGGAAGGAAAGGTGCAGGAGGTACTCCAGAGGCCACCCAACGTACCACAGTGCCGGTACGTTTTATAGTGACCCTGGTGTTCTTGGAGAGGTGGTTGGTGTTATGTTGTGTTTGAACATTGGGAAAGCTGCTTGGGTGGTGGTGGGAAGCGCGGTGGCTTTGAGGACTGGAAAAGCTGCTTGGGTGGTGGTGGGAAGGTAAGACACGCGTAGTGATTTCATGCGAATGGTGAAGCGGCTGTGCTCAGTATTTGCTCCCTACAAATCTGCTGGGACCATTTGACCTTTGAAGTGCTACCAGAGAGTCTTTTGGTTATATATACGGTTATATATTCGCACACTCTCAACATAAGCTTCTATCCCCTTTCTCTGTTTCCATGGCCGCAACTAAGTTTTTCATTCCTACCATCCAAGCAGCTTTTCCAGTCCTCAAAGCCACCACGCTTCCCACCACCACCCAAGCAGCTTTTCCAGTCCTCAAAGCCACCACGCTTCCCACCACCACCCAAGCAGCCTTCCCAATGTTCAAACTCAACATAACACCAACCATAGTCATTATGAAAACGCTGAACAATGGCAAGAAGTAGTTGCAGCCATTTTGGAAGGAAAGGTGCAGGAGGTACTCCAGAGGCCACCCAATGTACCACAGTGCCAGTACGTTTTATAGTGACCCTGGTGTTCTTGGAGAGGGTGGTTGGTGTTATGTTGTGTTTGAACATTGGGAAAGCTGCTTGGGTGGTGGTGGGAAGCGCGGTGGCTTTGAGGACTGGAAAAACTGCTTGGGTGGTGGTGGGAAGCGTGGTGGCTTTGAGGACTGGAAAAGCTGCTTGGATGGTAGGAATGAAAAACTTAGTTGCAGCTATGGAAACAGAGAAAGGGGATCGAAGCTTATGTTGAGAGTGTGCGAATATATAACCGTATATATAACCAAAAGACTCTCTGGTAGCACTTCAAAGGTCAAATGGTCCCAGCAGATAGGGAGCAAATACTGAGTACAGCCGCTTCACCGTTCGCATGAAATCAGTACGCGTGTCTTTGTTTTTGAATTTTTTCTATTTCTAAGCAAGCTGTGTAGATATATACATATCTTGCTTTTGCAGGAGATCCTGAAGTTTTCAGGCTGCCAAGGCCGCCTCCCTGACTTTTCTATTTCTAAGCCATGCCTACAGGTTACAACAGATGGCTGTTATGCCAAATCCAGTGAGCCTGATGGGGTTGATGCTGAAACGAGTGAGAACCGTGACAATGACAGGTGTGAGATTAATGGCCTTGATGAATCCAGCCCAATACCAGTGTCCTAATCTTCCCAGTAACCCGACCCGAACCCCTAAAAGCGTGCCCGGAAAGAATGATTCTTGTGTAAAGTTATGAGGTCTGCTTGTTTTTCGATTAGTTTCGTGTTTTGGTGTGATATGATGTGAATGTAATTGTAGAGGTTGCGGCGGGAATATTGTGAGGCGTGTTTTGCATATAATGAGGGAGGAGGATTTGTCGTTGGGTCAAGTTCTATTAGCCGCTGCTGGGGCTACAAGTACTTTAAGCTCGCCTTCCTTGCACGCCTTGCTCGAGGACATGTCTGACTCAGCGACTGGCATGTGTACTTCGTCATCGGGGGGTGATCCCCAAGGGAAAAGTAAATGTGAGCACCTCTTTGTGGGTTGGGATATTGTCTGTTGATACAAATTGGATTGTCTTGGTAATGTTGCTTTGCTTGTTATAAGAATTTGTAGTGAATTTATGAGGTTTGTTGTATCTTATAGTGATGGTTTATTTGCCTTCCTCACAGCTGCTGATACAAGTTCGAGAACTCGCAAGCTGAAGCATGATGCCATTGAAGCGGTTAATCAACTTATTCAACATATATATATATATATATATATATATATATATATAACTACTTGCCATGAACAGATTGCTGAACAAGCTGTGGAGCATATACATCAGCAGTAATTGCTTCTTCTCTTTGACTTTGATTATTTGATATGTTTTGTCTCTATTTCTCCCGTGTCTGAAATGTAGTTCTAGGAACGCTATCTGTTGGCACTATCTCAACTAAATCTATAAGCATTGTTAGGAATGCCTTCAAGTTACTGTTTTAGGTTTTTGTCATTAAGGCTACTGCTTTCGTGTGACAAATATTGGGATGCATGCATTGTCTCTTTTTCGGCCATTACTCTCTATGCTTGTATATCTTGATGGATTCTTTTGGCAATGTCTGATCAATCTTCAGTGCTTACAAGTCTTCAGATGTGCTGCAAAAGAGAAGAAATCATCGTTTCAAGTATTTGTTGCTGAATGTGCTCCGTGTTTTGTACAAGCTTGTGTTTTGTTACAAGGCAGTGAAACTATATTTGGTTGGTCTAGTATCGATGATCTCTTTAATTCTCGTCCTTTTGTTTTTCTGTGCTCTGTGTTTGGTTTACCGCTGCCTAATCAATTAGATATCAAGTGCATCTTCTTGCAAAGCAATTGGCTGCAAGAGGTTTACGGATCACTCTGATTACTGATTCTGCAGTCTTTGCCATGACTTCCCGAGTAAACATGGTAAGGTTTGGATCATTTTTCATAATTTACGATGTCCTATACTGTTTCCCAATTCTTCTTGAAATTTGTGGTGTGAAGGTGGTTATAGTTGGAGCTTATGCTGTTATGGCCAATGGTGGAGTTTTAGCTCTAGTTGGGTTGAATATGGTTGCACTTGCAGCTCAAAAGCATGCTGTCGCTTTTGTCGTACTTGCTGGCAGTCACAAGGTAATCTTGTGCAACTACAGCTTGACTTGTGCTAGAGATTGTCATAAAACACAAAGCAAACCAATTTCTTCCGTTTGGAGGTGGATCGGTATTACTTTGTAGGTGTTTGTAGGCTGGGGGAGAAAAAATTGAAAAGATCTCTTGTATTTTAACTCCAACCCTTGCTTTGGCCTTGTGATAAAACTTGTTTGGCATATATATGACAGTTGTGCGCCTTGTATCCGCATAATCCTGAAGTCTTACTGCATGAGTTGAGATCTCCGTCTGAGCTGCTAGATTTTGGAGAATTATCAGATTGCATGGACTTTGGAAGTGGCAACTGTTCCCCTCTTCTTCATGTTGTCAATCCAACGTTTGATTATGTGCCACCAAAGCTTGATAGCCTTTTTATTACTGACACGTAAGTTGAATTGCATAGGACTAGAGAAATTTCTGAAGTTCTACATACATTTTGTAGCTCTTTGATGTGGCATACTTTGTTGTTTCTTGCATAACTGTTGCCACACTAGTCCATCCAAACTATCAAGTACTGAAAGCTTGTAAACAAGTGATATGACCTATTGTTCCTCCGTTACAAATGACAAGCTTTTCTTTTGATCATGATTTGGGGATGTCATTTATATATTGCAATGCTATTTTCTTAAATCATTTTCATATGTAGTTTTTTTTTTTTTTTGGGTAAACCTCACGGAGAAGGGCATAATCCTTCAAACATGTATCGACTTATTGTTGATTATTATTCAGCAGATGATTTGGTAATCCAGTGGAAAGCTACCACTGGGAATTGAGTTTTGACTGGTCATCTTTATTTCAGGTCGGGTAAGTATATTTATGTATATAGATGCGTGCTTGCTCTTGCTTTACTGTGGATGAGCTTCGCTTGACGAAATCCTTACTCTGCTTAAGTTTCAAGTTGTTAAGGAATCTATTACAGAAGGATCTTAGATTTAGATAACAAGCTTCCGAGCGAATGAAAACGGCGCTGTATTGATACTTAAAAAAATAATAATAATAATTCAGGAAACAGCCTTCACGAGCTAACAGTGTGAACTTGAACAAAATTTGGATGAACAAATAAACAAATAGTTGTTTTTTGTGATTATGACAAAGTTATATGGACTGCAAGCTATGCTGCTTAAGAACGCAGATGAACCAATGGAAGGTTAAATTTTTGTCACTGTAGGGCAAATTGCCAAGTTCTGTATTATGTATCGGTAGTTCATTACATCATTGACAAAAATAGTGCCGTTGCTCCAGGCCGCAATTTTCCATAGCAGTATGTACTGCGGTTGGTGGTAGAAATATATGCATGTTTTGCATTTCTAGAAGACATTCTTTGGATGTTTCTTATAAACTTGTTTGTACTTTTGCATGAAAACGTAAGGAAACTGAAAGTAATCACAAAAGTTCCGAGTAGATTTGGTTGTCTTTTGCATGTTTCTTGAAAGGTTAGCTTTATTCTAAAAGCTTGCCCTTCATTGAAATTTATCGAGACCAGTTATTATTTTTATTATTCAAAAATTTATTCCCATAATTAGAAAATATTCAATCCTCTTGTAAGAGGAAAAAACTAAACATATGTTTGTAATATATGTTTGTAAAACGCGAATGTTAGAGTTTGAACTTCTAGATAACCACCAGATTATACAAACCATTTCTTTGATTGGCATACATTTACTGGTTTTTTTCCCCGAATTGATTTTGCATGTTGGAGTTTGATTAACATAATGCAATGTAAGAGAAATTGAGCTGAATTAGCGCAAAAATATTAAGGAACACCTCCATACTTATTACCATTCAACGAAGCAAACAAGAAAGATCCCTATAGCAGCAAGCCAACAACTAAATTCAACATAATGAAGTTTCGAAAGTGAGCAACGAATGCAGAGTGACAAAGAGGTCACAGGAAATTTCCAAAAAAAAAAAAAAAAAAAGATATCTCGGGTTCTAATATAAACTATTGAACAATAATGCTACATACAATACAAGCACAGGACAATTCAATAATCACTGGTGATCTACATCAAACCAGAAATACATGTTAGTCCTAGCATAAATAACCCGAACTCGCTGCAGTGCCAAGTCCCTGCTTGCCAAAACAGCATTGTGGCCCCTCCTTCAATCCTAGTTTGTAAGACTGGAGACACTATCACCATTACTCTTTACTGGAGAAGGGATCACCTTACAACTTCTAGGTTCTAGCTGCTTACAATCGGGCATGATAGATAATCCAATGGGTCCGCTTCACGTTGAAGTATACAACCATCTATTGTGAGCCTTCCGCTCCGATGGAGCAAGCAGCAACCAAGCTCGGCCTTCACAGTTGAGTTCGCTAACTTGCAGATGGATAGAAACTCCAATCCACTGCTCAGTTCGAACATGTGAAAAAACATTTTGTTGTCTGTGATAACAAAGTTGTAGTGATTTAATAGGACCCCGCTCCAAACTGTTGGATAGGATAGTGAGTGGCTTGGCAAAGAACCACTTCTCAAAAGATCTAGTGAATTTTGGAAATTAACTGTTAAGCAAATCACATGCAGGTAAAACCAGTGCCAAAAAATGCAAGACGGTGTTGAATGTACAAATGAATAGATTAACTAATCTGATTTATGAAATCATTTATTCAAATACTCTGTTTGGGATGGAGCAGTTGAAGATGGAGCATGTCTTTGCTAGATGGCATCTCACTACATATTTCGACTCCTATGCTGGTGCTTAATTTCTTATGTATAAAGATATCGTCTTTAAATTATAGGTATCTGCCTTAAATATCCAACAATATGAAGGGGCACCTCGGAATAACATAGTAACTTTTAAAGAAATAAAGAACTAAAAAATGAAAGTTCCCAAACCTGCTTGAACCTCGATAACAGATGAGGGGTTGTTTCATCAGGAAGCTCACCTCCAACAATCTGAACAAAGCAAGTTATGATAGAAAAAGGGAACTGATAAACATGTTGACAAAAAAAATCATATTCTTCTTCAGAAATTTGGGTAGTGCTGGTAGTGACCGTTACAGTCAATCAACATAAACGTATGCAGTATACTAGTATTGAGAAGCAACCACAAAACCCAGCAAGTAGACATTACTTCATTTCCCATGAGAATGCTGAAAGCAAATTTATGGTCTCCACAGCACTGGTTTAGGCAATCTAAACATGGAATTTATTTATTGATTTCCTCAACACTGAACAACTAAAACTCACTTGAGAAGGGGGGTTAACTCCTACATGTGGTCAGGCCATACCTTTCCTAGAGATAAGTCAACAAAATTTTGAAAATCAAATTCAACAGTCCTTGTGTAGATATGAACCTGTGACAGCCATCATTATTACAAGCCCTGACTCAAATAATTAGCAATCAGCAATAACCGAGAAGTGGTTTTTGATTCATAAGGTTGGAAAAACATATATACTACAACTAGAGGATGCAAACTGAGAAACTGAAAACTGAACTGGTATCGCGTTACTTCAAGCCAAGGAAGGTTTCAATCAAAATCCATTTATTCAGGATAGGCCTAAAAGTCAAGGTTTAATCTATCAATCTTCCACTTATGTGTTGATGATAGAGCATATATTGGAGCCTATTTCACAAGATATTATATCATAGAAAAAAGAATTCTGATAAAACTATGTCAATAGGATAAACGATAGCATGTATAAAATACTCGTAAACAAAACCTAAAGATTGAGAGACTAATCTCAAACTCGATTGTCAGGACATCCAAAAGAAAAAGAGACTTATGGTCACCAATTTTTCATAGTATACAGCATAGGGTGTGATGAACCAGTGATAATTGATGATTGTTTATATCTTCAATCGACTATCAAGAAATAAATGAGTATTTCCTCTAGATGAAGAAGACTCTCTTTGAAAAGTAGTTTTGTCCCATCTGCTAAAGCTTGAAGAATTCCCAAGGGTTTGGCGTATTCCGGTCCAATACGTTGTTATATTCCTGCACATATTTCTCTTTCTAACCACACAATTACTAGTACATCAATTGTGATTCCCAATACAAGAGTAAAACTAGGGGCAAACACCCATACGGTCTCATAGACCTCTTTTAAGAATTTCAATCGGGAAAAAAAATTGATATCTTGTACTTCTGTTGTAGCAGTTATCGAGTGGCTGAATATGTTCAAGTTGAACTAACTTCTCTAAAGAAGAAAAACTACAACATACCAGGCACAGTAGTTTTTTTATCTGAATGTTAGAGACATGATGGCTGCCGCCTGATGCAATCAGAATGGTATCACCAGGTCTAAGTGGGTGTGATCATCAGATTTTTCATTGCCTACTATATCCGAAAATCACATACGTGCAAGTTGCTACTTTACAAACCTTGCTGCAGATACAGCTATTGCAATGTCGGGCAAAACTACAAGCTCAGATAAATCTTTAACCGACCGATCTACTCGGAGCCACAGGCGAGGGTGACATGCCAAGTAATGCCATTTGTGGCAAACGAAGGCAGTGTTACTTGGATCTGCGATCTCCATAGCAATTTGTGAAAGTGATTGCACAGATTGTGGCATGCATGCATTTTGGAATAACAAAGTCCATGAAAACACTTTCAATGCAATGATATGACCATTTAGATTTTCACAACACCATCTCAATGCCACATCGATATCAAGTACACAATAGAACATGAAGATCATAAACCAATTTCGAATAATTTATTGTGATAAAACTTAACGGCACTACCCTTAGCTAACTTTAAATAATCTTTCATTGCAGCTAAAAACAAATACAAATATCATAACTTTAGAAACCATTGAACCTGAACCTAAAATTGACAAACAGGATTTACAAAAGAGAAAATTTTTACAAATGAACAAACTTTGATGCCCTATAATACCTAATCTCAAAATCCATTTCCACTTCACACCTGCAAATCTTCAAAAAGCATCAAACACATAAATTGGCCAAAACCCTAACCCACCTCCTAATTCCCAAAACCAAAACTAAAAAAAAACAAATAATAATAATAATAAAATGACTATCACGTACACATAAGCAGTTCAATTACACTAGAAAAACCTACAATTGGTAACCAAGACACAATTTTTCACAACCTAAAACTAAACAATTCGAACAAATCAAACAAATAAATTATAAAAAAAAAAAAAAAAACAATCTTCGGAAAACCCCACCAGGAATTGGAGATAAAAAGCTGAAAATGTGCATCAGACAACCATCGTCAAGATTTTTTATGGGAGCTGACCATGATTGCCTCACCATTTTGTTGCTGCATCGCTCCAAAGCTCGTGACTACTGACTTGTAGCTCCATTCCTCTTCCTTCGACAATTTATCAGAGTCCCGAGTCGAGTAGATTGATATAAGTTGCTATATCAACACCGCCGGTTCCTGTGGTTTTGACACGTGGTCTAATTAAAATGTTTGGTATATGTTGCCATATTTTTGTTTTATATATATATATATATATATATTAAATTGAGTTTAGTTTTTACACGAACAAATACAGAATTACTAATTTCAAAAATAATAATAATAATAATAATACAAAACTACCGCGCCATCACAATTCGTAGGAAAAAAATTCATTTTAATCCTTTATTTTTTTAAAATTAATAATTTTTTAAATATCTTTAAAATAATATATCAAATATCTCTAAATTTATAAAAAAATTATCATTTTAGTCCCGACTGTTAGTCAACCGTTGGTCAAATTGACGGTAAGAAAGTTAAAATGGTAATTTTGTATTAAAATTTTTCAAGGTAACACATATGTAGTTTAGAAAAATTGAGATATTTGATAAGAATATTAAAGATAAAAAATTAAAGTCATATTTGAATTTTTTGTACTATTGTGGGTTAATAATATTTGAAAAGAATATTGAAGGTAAAAAATTGGAGCACAAAAATTGGAAGATAAAAAAAATGGATAAATAAATTAGAGAAGAAAATTAGAATATTTTGGCAGTAAAATTGCAACAACCAATAAGCAACAACACCTCTTTTTAAACTCATTTTCTTATTATTATTGTTACCATAAAAAAAAAAATAATAGTAAATTGTTATTATTTTGGTTTTATGTGTTAAGGGCAAGAATATATATTTTTTACCCATAAAAACCTATCAAATCCGATACAATAAGCAATTCATTCACTCAACATGCAACATCTAAAAAGAATTAATAAAAAATTAGAAGAGTATTTTGGTCTTTTCAATTCTAATTTGTTTTTATATGGAAAGGTATAATGGTCCTTCCAAATATTTTATATTTTAATGCATCAAGGGTAAAAAGATACTTCCAACAAAGTAGGGGTAATTTGATCTTTTTGCATTTTCTGTTAACGTTAATTGTTAAAAAACTGGTCAACAAGACTAAAATGATGAATTTTTAATAAATTTAAGGATGTTTGATATATTATATTAAAAATATTTAAAAAAACTGTCAATTTCTACAAAATTAGGGACCAAATGAAATTTTTCTAAAATTTTAATGCAAGATTACCATTTTAACCTTCTTACCGTCAATTTGACCAATGGTTGACTAATGGTAAGGACTTAAATGATGAATTTTTTTTTTTTTTATAAATTTAGGGATATTTGATATATTATCTTAAAGATATTTAAAAAATTATCAATATCTAAAAAATTAAGCATCAAAATGAATTTTTCCCTACTTTGTAAAATAATTCTCACTATCGGATGAGATTTTCTTATGCTTTATAGTTGTAAATATGGGATTTGAAGCCCTTTTATAGAAAATGGAGGGAAATCTTAATCACTTTATTAATACATGATATAAGGCCCATATTTCATTAATCTAGCTTAAAAGTTGTATGTTTTCATTGTTCAAACACATGAAATAGTAGATCTGCTAGAGTGCTCCATAACTAGGGCCTTGATGCCAAATGTCATGTCCACATTTTGATGAAACCAAAAATATAATTTGGATTAAGTCAACCAAAACCAAAACCTTCCAAATATTTGGAAATACTAAAACGATTATTTTTTAATCGAATTGCAGAACTAGCGCAGAAGTCTTGATCTTTTTGAAAGGAAATATGTATTAATTAATGGGTTAGTTTTCTAATGCTTGTTATTATTATTTTTTTTAAATTCTGTATAATATGATTAATATCCACATAGAAATGTAAAATCCTTGTTGGTTTGTCAAGTTTGTCTGGCATGTATGATGTATGTGTTAAAGTCAGTCAAAAGTAGTTTTTTTTTTTTGGATAAAAGTTAAAAGTACATGTTAATTTGTCTTGAATATGTATTGAAGTTAGGGATATAATTCCGACCTTGCAAGAGGCTCGTGGGTTATAAAGTGGGCATTATTGTCTCAACGAGAAATTTCACCAGTTTCCTAGGAAACCACATCACCTGCCGGCTGCTACCTCATTGCTGATATTATTGTTGTCGCTGTTTATGGATAATTTGTAAAACAACTCTAGAAGGTTGGCCATACCTGTTCATGCATAAAGTTTTCATAAAATCATCATATTAGTGTCTCTTTGTCGTTAATTATTTTACTATTAATCTAGGTATCAACCTTCTTTAAATTTAAGATATTAAGTCCACTAATATAAAAATATTACTATATGTCTTGTTGACTTTTTGGTTGCAGAAACAATAAAAGCTGTATGCTGGCATCGCACGGATTGGTTATATGGCTTTTCGTCGGTATATCAAATATTCACTCGAATTAAATAATTGTCAATACTTATTCATGGGCTTGAGATTACATATTTTGTTTTCTTCATTTTCATACAAGCTTTTTTGGTGTTACCCACATCAATGCTGATCCTGACATTAAAGTCCCAGTGCCAAAAACTAATATGGACTCGTATATATATAACTTATTTTATCATATTTTTGGTGTATACATAATAATTCCATAAAGAGAAAATGAAAAAAAAAATGATATCATAAGATAAATAAATTCCATATATTACAACACATTAAAAATAATAATAAAAAGAGATAAAAGAAGAACCACAAAAAATCGGTAATCATGAAAAGACATAGCTCAATAATAGTTAATATAAAAATATAACTTTTACCTCAAAAATGAACAAATTTTTAGAATTCCACTTTCTTCACTTTAAATTATTGATGAAATTTGAAGTTTTTAACCAATTATATAACACACACACGTACACGCAAAAAAACAATAATTTAGAGTTTATTTTTGTGTGGCTACCGACAATGTGAAAGGGAAAAATAAGTCAAGGTTGAAAATAATAGAATGAGTTTATATATGAGTTAAATATGTCGGCTTTGGAGTCCTTTGTATATTAAAAATATTTTTTGAATTAAACTAGACCAATAAGAGTATCAAGCATTGATAGTTACCAATCGCTTAGATGTTATTCACCATCCCTAGTTCAAAAACACTATTAAGGAAAACATGTAGTGGGGTTCGAACTCGAGTCCTCAAGTGCCCAACGAGCGTATAATGAGGTCTTTAATCATGAAGGCTATTTTCAAATTTTGTATATTTTGTAAAACATTTATTATATATTGATTTTACAAATTAATTATAAGACAAAAATTGAAATTTTGTAAAATTTGAACCCCAAAATTCGGAGGTCGAGGGTGGTCGCAACTTCGACACGTGCTTAGAGCAGCCCTGACCCATATCAATTGAGTTTTCAATTCCTTAATCAACAAACCAAAGTTTGCTTTTATTCAATATATATTGTCTATTGATTATCTTCCCTTTTGTTTATAATCTTTTTTTTTTTAAAATAAATAATCTATTTTCCATTTTACTTCCTTTTTTTTTTTAATTTTTGGGGCTGACTCAAGGAATTATCATGATCAATCGAGATAGGACACTAGTATTGTAGTCCGAAGAACTGCTTCTATATGAAATAAATCGGTCTACACAAAGATGAGATAGTAGCCCACAATTGGGTGGAAAGACTACCTACATAACTTAGTGTGAAGATGTTAGTACAAGGTGTGGAACTCACGCTAAGAGGCATGGGGGCTATGACTTTTAACCAAAGGAGTCAATAGTCGGCTACGTTTTATTTTCATGCTTTAACTTTTGGGATTCTTATTTTGTTATTTTATTATCAATCTATTGCATGCTAATAATCTTGCCTATTAAGAATCTAGGCCTACGTGACACGGTGAAATGTTTCAAGCAAAAGTTGTAGGAAAAAGGGATCCAATATGATGAAGGGACACTTGTTAATTTAAACAACATAGAAAAAGAAAGTATGTCTAACCAAAAACAAGAAGCTGATGAACTCAAGAATACCTATATGCTGGTAAGGTCAAATTTCTTATATGCTACATTTTTATGGTGGTTTGATGATGTAGAACTAAGAGGAAAGCGGAAACAAGTCACCAACTCATATTTTTTTTTAAAAAATAAAAAGTGTCACAGTAGTGAAAAAAACACAAATTTCTTATCATACTGAAATTGAGCAAATTTTGAAAATTTGGATTCATGCCATTTGCTTTTTATTTTGAGTATATACCTGTTATGTTCATTTTCTGGACTCCTTAAATGGGCTGGTAAAAGCCCATGAAGGCCTAATCAAGTCAGCCCAAACGTAAAGGCCTATCAGACAAGACTCAGTTATCAATCCAGGTCCAGTAAGCTCTACAGCTCAGCTCGCCCCAGCGAGCTCTTCAGTTCGTATCAATCAGCTCATTTCAGTTCGCCATGAAGCTCGTTCTATATATAGCTCGCTATTCAGCGAGGTCCAGCTCGAGGTCACTTAAGGCTACTGACAGTAAACAGCTCGTTCAGAGAACAGTTAATGCAGTATCTTACAGAACAAGCAGTTACCCAATCTAATCGTGATTCTCTCACCAAATATGGAAGTTAATTCAAATTCAAACTCAGTCAACCTTATCCCGAGATATTTGAAGCAGTTTCCTGATTTTATTCAAACAGATTAGGAAATGTAATTAATTCATGATTCTCTTCTTATTTTATTGTTACCAGATTTGCATCATCTCTTCCTCTATAAATAGGGGTTAAAATCATTGTAACATGGACAGACAAAATATAGCATACTGTCACTCTGCAGAATTTTAGAGAGACAGCCGTGGACGTAAGCGCACTCGCTGAACCATGTTAAAAACCATGTGTTTTCTTGTTTTGTTCTTGGTTCTTAATTGTCTCTTCTTGGTTTTTGTGCTTTCTCACATTGATTGCAGGTACTGGACATTAAATTCTCGTCGACTGGATTTCAACGTCGACATTTTGCACTAGAAGGAGGGCCCAAACTGCAATCTTTTTCATCTCAATTCATCGATTTCTGTTAATATGGCAAGAACCAGACAAACCAAGTATGTAGGTTCAAGGGCTGACCAGGTAGAGAGCCAGTCCAATCACCATCAACATGATGGACAGCAGGTGGAAGGTGCACTAATGCATGCAGCAGGTACGTCGTATGGTGAGGTAGCTGGTGCTACAGCAAATATTCCGCCTTTGCCTCCCCGTCAACTAGTTTCAATCACCCCAGTAATTGATGGGCAACAGGCATGGTATCAGAGGCAGGAGGCACTGGAGAACACGGTCAGACAGCTCACAGAGGCCGTCAATATGTTGGTGCAGGCTCAGGTACAGAACGTACCTAGGGTTGAGGTTCAGGCACCAAGGCACGTGTCTCAGCAGCACGAAGCAATGCAGGTGCTCAAAAGGCCAAGGGAAATCCCGCGACTTGCCGGCTCAGTTCGTTCCTTTAATGTGCGATCTAGAGTTGGAGGTTGCCCTGTCCAAGAAGAAAGGGAAGCCCACCCAACAAACCTGGCGGTGAGGTTGAGTCAGGATGGAAGCCGGAGGATAGAGGCTGGTCATGATAGAGCCCGAGCTGCAACTCGACTTGCAGATGAAGTTGGTGAGCGACATGTGAGATCCCATAGGCCTGAGATCTCACTCAGAGAGGATGAGGAATATGACCCAGAACACCCTTCCCCAAGTTGCGATCACAGGAGGAGATATGAGCCCCGAAATCCACAAGTAGAGGAACTCCTCCAAAGGGTCCATTAGTTAGAAGCGCGACCTGGAGCCCTGGAGCAGCGTGGGTACCACTGGGAGACGACCCGATTTACGAGGGAAATTGAGACGCAGCCTCTGCCTTCGAGGTTCAAGATATCAAACATTCAGCAATACAGTGGGGACAGTGACCCTTATGACCATCTCGACGTCTTTAACGTTCAGATGGACTTACAGACAGGCAATCCTATAGTGAAGTACCGTGTATTCCCAGCTACTTTGGGAGACATCCCAAGGACATGGTTCAAGAATCTCCCAGCTCGCAGCATAAGTAGTTGGGTAGAATGTCAGCAGAAGTTTGTTGGCCAATACAGGGCATTGAGAAGGCAGCTCGCTTCATCCTGCCACCTAGTAACCATTTTCCAGCGTCAGGGTGAGTCGTTGAAAGAATATATCACCATATTTAGACTCGAGGTCGCGAATGTTGAGCATCCATCAGATGAGAGTATATTGACTGCGATCTCACCTGGGTTGCGCAAGGATGGAAAGCTGTACGAGAACATTTACAAGTCCCGAGTGAAGGATTTGAGAGAGTTCTATGAGCGAGCTGCAAAGGAGATCAGATGGGAGGAAACCTTCGGCCTGAAGAAGCCCAACCAGAAGAATGAAGCAGGCAGTTCCAGTCAGATGAAAAAGAGAAGTAATGGTAGGAACGAAGGAGAAGATAAGAATAGTGGCTCGAACAACCAAATTGTTAAAAGGGCAATGAGAGAGCCAAGAAATGAGCGACCTCGACGTCTGGATCGTTAGGAAGGGTACAGCGTCCTGACGAAATCACCGGACAGGATTTTCACAGCAGAAAGGAATAGGGAAGATTTTGGAAAGCCTTATCCTTTGAGAGCCCCTATTCAGCATAGAGATAGAAGCAAGTTTTGTGCCTATCATAATAAGGTCGGGCACAATACTTTAGATTATTGGGCGTTGAAAGACGCCATTGAAAAATTAATTAGGAGAGGTCGCTTAAGAGACTATGTAGCGAGACCTATAGACTCGCGACCTCTACAGGAACGACCTCAACAGCAGCCAGCACAACAACAGCCCCAGCGAGCTCCCGAGCTAGAGCATGAGCCTGTGGTAAGAACTATTTTTACAATTTATGGTGGCCCCCATATCATAGGTGCTTCAAACACGTTGCATAAGAGGTACGTCCGAGAGGCAAATCATATTTTTCAGGTCAGTGAGTCGGAGGGACCCGCCAAGAAAGTCAAGACGACCTCGGACGAAATTGTGTTAACTGATGAAGATGCTAGAGGTGTGATCTGGCCTCACAATGATGCGCTGGTTATCCGAGCTAAAATCAACAACATGGAAGTGCGGTGCATCATGATAGATACTGGGAGCTCGGTAAATGTGATGTACAGAAACTGCTATGATCAGATGGGGCTAGGAGCAGAGCAACTGAGACCATCCCCAGAGTTTCTTTATGGTTTCAGTGGAGATGCTGTTGTACCAGTGGGCCAGATAAAGCTACTGCTTACGCTTGGGGAAGCAGGTCGCCAAGCAACTGTGTTGGCAGATTTCTTGATCATTGACTGCCCATCAGCATATAATGTGGTCATGGGAAGACCTTCGTTGAACGATCTGGATGCAGTTACTTCTACCAAGACCTTTACAGTCAAGTTTCCAACCCCTAATGACATTGAATGTGTTCGGGGGGAACAACACTTGGCTAGGAGCTATGAAGATGCTATGAAGATGGGTGTAAGAGAAAAGAAAGTAAACGTGGTTTCCAGGGGCGAACCACAAGCTATGATTGAGAAAGGGGTCAGTCACGACCTGGACCCTCGCGAGGTGGATGCAGACCGAGCTACTGGACCAGTCAAAGAGTTGAAAGATGTTTAAGTTAGCGAGGCAGATCCAGAGAGGTGTCTGAAACTGGGAAGAGGTTTAGCCCCAGAACTAAGAGCCCAACTCGTTGACTTCTTAAAGGCAAACTTGGACGTTTTTGCTTGGAATCACGAGGACATGGTGGGGATAGATCCAAAGGTGATGTCACACAGGTTGAATATTGATTCTCATCATAAGCCAGTTCGTCAGAAGAGAAGGGCAATGACAGGGGAACGCTACTTGGCACTGAAAGAGAGGTAGACAAGCTGCTGGCTAACAAGTTTATCAGATAAGCTTACTACCCGACCTGGGTCGCCAATCCTGTACTAGTGAAGAAGAAGAACGAGAAGTGGAGAACGTGTATTGACTTCACGGATTTGAATAAGGCGTGCCCGAAAGATAGCTTTCCCCTACCAAGGATAGACTAGCTCGTGGATGCTACAGCTGGACACGAGCTCCTGAGTTTTATGGATGCATACTCGGGATATAATCAGATCCTAATGGATCCTGAGGATGAAGAGCACACCTCGTTTGTGACAGACCGCGGATTATACTACTACAAGGTAATGCCCTTCGGGTTGAAAAATGTAAGAGCGACCTACCAATGCTTGGTAAACATGATGTTTGAAGAGCAGATCGGAAAGACCATGGAGGTCTATGTTGATGATATGTTAGTGAAGTCCAAGCAGGAAGGTGATCATGTGCGTGACCTGAGGGAGATGTTTCAGATTCTAAGGAGCTACCAGATGAGACTGAATCCACAAAAGTGTGCATTCAGGGTAGCTTCTGGGAAGTTTTTGGGTTTTATGGTAAACGGTAGAGGCATTGAGGCCAATCCTAAAAAGATCAAAGCACTGATCGATATGAGGTCGCCTATTAGGGTGAAAGATGTGCAAAGCCTGAATGGTCAGGTCGTAGTATTAAACAGGTTCGTCTCGAAAGTTACAAATAAATGCATCTCATTTTTCGATATCTTGAAGAAGGCAAAAAGCTTCGAGTGGACCGAGCAATATGAAGTTGCCTTCCAGCAGTTGAAAGAATACATGAGGCGAGCTCCACTCCTTTCTAAGCCCAAGGAAGGAGAAAAGCTGATTCTGTACTTGGAGGTGTCTCAGCAAGCTCTAAGTGCTGCACTAGTAAGGGAAGAAGAGAAGACGCAGCTTCCGATGTACTATGTAAGTAAAAGGCCGCAAGATACTGAAACCAAGTACTCGCAGATGGAGAAGCTCGCTTATTGCCTGGTGGTCGCATCAAGGAAGTTGCGACCTTATTTTCAAGCTCATACGATCAAAGTCCTCACCCAGTATCCACTAAAGCAGGTTTTACAGAAAGCAGACACCTCAGATTGCCTGTTAAAGTGGGCAGTGGAGCTCGCATAGTTTGACATTCAGTACAAGCCGAGGACGACTATTAAGGCTCAGGCTCTAGCAGACTTTATTGCAGAATTTACAAGGCATATGGATGATGAAGCTGAATCTTCTTAAGGTCCGACTTGGGAGCTTTATGTTGATGGGTCATCCAGCGAGCAAAGGGTTGGAGCAGGGATTCTGCTGATTAGTCCTGAAGGCCATAAAATCCTTTATGCCCTAAGGTTTGGTTTCCAGGCTACGAACAATGAAGCTAAATATGAAGCGTTGCTCACAGGTCTACGCCTAGCTAGAGAGATGCGAGCTGAACGGCTAAGGGTTTTCAGTGATTCGCAGCTCGTGGTTTGCTACATATTGGGGGAGTATCAGACCAAAGGACCAAAAATGGCTCTGTACCTCCAGAAAGTTCATGAAATGCTAAGTGCTTTCCAGAAGTACGAGGTGAAGCAGATCCCACGAGCTCAGAACACACATGCGGATGCATTAGCTCGCTTGGCAACCACTCGAGATGCAGACTTCCTTAGGGCGATCCCAGTAGAGTTCCTGTCAGCTCTAAGTACAGAAGGAAAGAACTCGATGATGGCCATAACTATGCAACCTAATTCCTAGATGGGTCCAATTATGAGATATCTACAAGATGGAAAGCTGCCAAATGGTAAGTTGAAAGCACGACGCTTACGAGCTAGAGCAGCCAGATACTGCATCTACGATGATGTGTTGTATAAGAATGAGTTTTCAGCTCCACTCTTAAGATGCATTGATGGCCAAGATTGTGAGATTGTAATGAGGCATATACATGAAGGTAATTGTGGGAACCACGTTAGGGGGCTGTCTTTAGCCCAAAAAACACTTCGTTAGGGTTTCTATTGGCCCACCATAAAGCAGGATGCCATCGACTTGGTCAAGAAATGTGACAAGTGTCAGAGGTTCGCCCAGGTTCCGCATGCTCCATCAGCTTATCTTCAACAAATAGTGAGCTCGTGGCCCTTTGCAATTTGGGGGATGGATTTAATCGGGTCTCTGCCAACAGGTCGTGGAAGATGTAAACATGTCGTGGTCGCAGTTGATTACTTCACTAAATGGGCAGAAGCAAAAGAGTTGGCCGAAATTTCCACTATAAAGATTGAAAAGTTTGTGTGGAATAATATTATTTGTAGATTCGGAGTCCTACAGCAGATCGTGACGGACAATGGGACCCAGTTCAGCAGCGACCAGTTTCTTAGGTTCTGCAACGACTTGAAGATCGTAAAGAGCTTCTCAGCAGTGACCATCCACAAGCCAATGGCCAAGTTGAAGCTGTGAACAAAATTATAAAGCAGACTTTAAATATGAAACTGGAAGCAAAGAAAGGAGCATGGGTAGACGAGCTTCAAAAGGTATTATGGGCTTACAGAACCACAGCTCGCAGCACTACAGGCGAGACACCATTCTCAATGGTATATGGATCTGAGGCCATGATCCCAGCAGAGCTCGAAATCGCCTCACAACGAAGAGCGACCTTCAATTCAAATGACAATGATCAGCTACTTGCCACAAGCCTTAATCTACTTGAAGAAGCAAGGGAAGCAGCACGGTTGAGAGTGGCAGTCTATCAGCAGAGGATTGCAAGGTACTACAACAAAAAAGCTCGAGTTCGTAGTTTCAATGCAGGAGATCTAGTACTGCGCCTCATCCTACCTGGAGCTCGCAAACCCAGTAATGGGTCCTTAGGCCCAAATTGGGAATGACCCTATGTCATCAAAGCAAACTTGGGGAATTGAGCATATCGTTTGACCAACATGAATGGAGCTGAGGTTCATCGAGCTTGGAATGTCGAGCATCTTCGACCATATTATCAGTAACTGTCGACGTTGGAATTCAGTCGACGAGAAATCAATGCCCAATACCTGCAATCAATGTGAGAAAGCACAAAAATCTAGAAAAGACAAAGACAGAAAACAGATGATCAAACGAAGAACACCAAATTTTACGTGGTTCGGCAATAAAAAGGCTTACGTCCACGATTGTCCAACTCTTAATCTCTGCAGAGTGACAGTATATTATTGAATATTGTCTTCTGTTGTTACAATGGTTTCAATCCCTATTTATAGGGAAAGAAGAGTTACAATTCTGGTTGTAGCAAATCAGGAAGAGAATCCTGAATTAATTACATTCCCTAAACAATTGGGAAAAATAAGGAAAAGAATTATAAATTAATCATGCTTCCTAATATATTTAGGTGATATTAGGAAATTGCTATAATTATCTTGAAGTAATGATGACTTGAATTTGAATTTGAATTAATCTCCATATCTGATGAGGAAATCATGGTTTGATTGGGCAACTACCATATTCGGAGAGAGAGAATCACTATTGAACTTGGTAACTGCCTGTTCTGGAAGATATGATACTTATCACGTATCTGAGCAAGCTGACGTGTCATAGTGGTCCTCATCTCGAGCTCGCTGAGAAACGAGCTGCGCAGGCGTCGAGCTGCGACTTGCCTGTATTTATGAGTTTGTTGATGCCAGCTGGAAGTCTTGATGGTCTTTGAGTCAATACTAGGCCTCGTCTGATGGGCTTCGACTATGTTGACCTTATCGGGTCTTCTTATCGGGTCTTAAATGGGCCTCAATTAGACTTTTACCAGCCCAACTACTAAGTCCAAAAAATACGCATAACATTAGCCCCTCAGCTCTCAGTTTGCTTTAGCGAGCTGGGAGCTTGAATTGCTGGCAAAAGTTGTCTTCCTTGGCACGTTTACTTTTGTAACCGCCACTGGGCACTTTTCGAATTCCACCTTTTCAGCTGCGACACGTGGCGATCATGCAGGTGGTAACTGAAGCGACGTCTGCATGTCCTTTACACGCACATTTAATGCGCACGTCCCTCAACTGACGACTGTATCATTTCCAAAGCCACGTTTCACGCTACACCGTCAGATTTATGACGGTTACGCTTTCCAAAGATCTGATGGTTGGGGATTCATGCTCGATTGTCTATATAAACTATTGGTCCCTTTTCATTTTCTTCTTTCATCTGTCACTTTCTTCCAAGCAAACAAGAGTTTCAAGCTTTCAAGCAACCAGGACCCACTACTTTTTTACGAAATCCTCAGTCTTCTTCATCGTTTCTCACCTCGTCAACAATTCAAGGTGAGGCTTCTTTTCTTCATATTTTCTGTTTTGGACTCATCTTGCTCCATCACCATTGCTGTTCCTGCAATGATATATATGTATTTATCTGTTTACTTTTAGATGTCTTCAAGTGGGATTCGCAAGGGGATGATCCCAAGCAACGAAGCTCGTGAGCGCGATAAAGCCCGAGTTCATGCCATTCAGGGCAGAGAAGCCCGTGCAGCATTCGCCCGTCATCCCTCATCATTGAAGCGTCCTGAGGTGGAAGAACTTGTCAAGCAATTCCACATCCCTTTCGGTTGCCGCATTTTACTTCCTGATTCGGACAATCATGCTTGTTATCCACCCAGGGGATATATCGCTGTCAGCACCCAGCATCTCGAGCAGGGGTTGCGGTTCCCCGTTCCGCCGTACTTAATCGAATTTCTCAACAAAGTCAAGCTCGCACCATTTCAACTGACTCCGAATTCTTACACACAGTTGATTTCGCTGGCCATAGCTTTCTACAGGATCGGCCTTCATGCCCCTACACCAAGAATTATCCAGGAGTTCTACTCCTTCAAGGCTCTAAGCGCGGGAGAAGGAGAGAAACCAGATGGGATTTACTATCTGACAGCTCGTCAGTCACAATACAAAGACCTTTTGCCCAAGGGAGAAGCGAAAGGTAAATCCAACGTCGGGCCATACAAGACGAGCTGGTTTTACATCTCGTGCCCATCTCTTGCAGACCTCCGAAACTTCAGTTTCGTTCTGAAACCAGGTATTCATAAGAAAACTCCCACGAGCTGATTTTGTTTTGCATCTTCATCACCTATCATTCTTTAATCCTTTACTGTGCAGAGCTGAAAATGGACGAGTTTTCTCTCAGCAGCGGGGAGGAACGAGCTCTTAACAAGCTCGCGAAATCGAACGACGCGGGCATCAGCAGCAGATTTGATGATGTTATCCTTAGGGCTTACAAGCTTGCCCCTTCTACGGAATCACATTTTCTGCGAGCTGGGGAGGACATAGGCAAGATGAGTGACAGGCCTAGACTTCCTTCTGTTTTTGAAGTTTCTGTTCTAGATGCGTCTACTTCCCGACCTCCACCAACGGTCTCTTCATCATCAGAGGATGTCATTCGCTCGGATAACATTCGCTCCCCTTCTCCACCTCGGAAGACTTCATCTCGAGGTGCTCCTGCTCGCACCTCGTCTAGAGCAAAACCATCTTCAGCTCACACTCCAACGAAGGCGAAACCGTCTTCAGCTCGCGCCTCTTCAAAGGGCGCATCTAGAAAAAGTTCTTCTTCTGTTCCTGCTCCAGCTCGGACAGGATCAGACTCAACTCCTGCAGCTCCTGCTGCACAGGCTGACCCATCATCTTCTCCACGTCATGCATCTACTCCAGGGGCTTCACTGTCATCCCCAGCTCGCGCTCCAGCTCCTGCTCCTTCTTCCACGAAACTCCCGGCAAATAGGAGGAAACTTGTGCTCATGAAATCTCCTCCTGCACGCCCTGCTGAGTTTCAAGCTTCCTCAGCTCCTTCGGCAAAAAGACCTGCTGAAGACTTGGCCACTCCAGTGGCACCCTCCAAACGCTCCAAACCATCTGGCCAGGACCAGGCTCCTTCAGTTGCTGCATCTACCAAAGGGCCAGCAGTCATTGAAGCCACTGCCCCTTCATCCGATGTTCCCAGCGAAGTGCATGCTGCTGCTGGAGCCACTACTCCCTCGACTGATGCTCCCAGCGAGGTGCCTCTCTCAGATGTTTTTGCAAATCTTCAGCGACCTACGCCTTCCAGCTCGCAGCTTGGAAAAGGTGATGCTCCTTCAGATGTTGCCCCCGAGGCAGCCCGAACTGCCCGCAGCACATATGCGACTAGGCGTACCGTTGTGTCGCGTCGTGGTGCTTCTCATGATGATGCGCGCGATATCCCAGAGCGTGAGAGAACTCCTTCACCCACCAGATCAGATATCGAGCTGGGTCCTGGAGGAAGATACTTGAATGCTTTCCTTGACAGCTGGTCAACAATTATGCTTAATCATACAAACGTCTTGGAAAATAGGAGCCTTAGGGGCGAGGATCTGGATGAGTTCGTGGCTCGTCATTGCATGCTGGTAAGTTAATTTTTCTCATCTGCTGATTTTCTTCCTTGATAATATTTTAATGTGTTCATGATTTTCAGGGTGCCCTTGCTGCGATGAAGCGAAAAAGGGAGACAAGGGCTGCCAAGGATGAGATGAGGAAGTTGGAGTTCGACCTGGAGGCAGCCAATGATGATTTAGCTCGCTTTACCTCGGGCAAGATAGAAGGTCAAGAAGCCCAGATCGCTGAGGCAAACGCCGCAAGGCAAGCAGCCGAGGATGCCTTGAAGAAAATGGAGGATGATCATGCTATGTTAAAGGATGAGCTGCTCAAGGTAAAAGAGGATCTGAGGCGATCTGAGCAACAGGCTGCACTGGACGAACAGCGAGCTTCAGCTGCAGAAGAGAAAATTGAAGTGCTTCATAGTCAGATTGATGCTGCTCTGGCGCGAGCTGAAACTGCCGAGAAGCAGGCCGAGGAGGCCAATAAGCGGGCTGGTGAGATGGGAGCTGCAGCTAAAAGTGCTAAGGAGGCTGTAGCCAAACGAGCTGAGGAAGTGACAGCTGCGGATAACCGTGCGAAGGAGGCTGAGCATCGAGCTGAGGTACTTAGGCAACAAGTGGGGGAAACTATTCAGCGAGCTGAGGCTGCGGAACAGCAGGTTGAAGATATGAAGAAAGAGGCTGAGGTCGTCAACCGTCTAGCTGATAATGCCTTCGAGGAGCTAACAGCCTTTAGAGAGCAGGCTGCCCAAGAACTGGAAATGCGGGTTGCAGATGCAAGGGATGAGGCTGAAGAAAGGACAGGTCGCGATTTCCTCTATACACTGTGGATGTCCCATCCAGACATGGATTTCTCTATCTTCGGGGACATAGGGCTCGAAACCATTGAGGATTTTAAATCAAAAGCTGCCTCGTCTGCCCCTGGTCCGGAACCTTCGGCTAATCCAGACCCTCCTGCAGAGAACTAGCAATTTGTTTTTTCTTTTTCATGTATATCTTTTATCTTTCAATTTGTAATCAGTCTTCGTATTTTAATGAAAATTTCTTTCATTACTTCTCTTGTGTTGAATGTTACTCAGGCCAATGTACTTCATGCTCTTCATTTTTCCTGCGAGCCCAAAACCTGATAATAATAAAAGCAACACTTAACAAAATTTTGTAAGTATAAGTAATGGGTATTTTAGAATGTTTGGCGAGCTATGCAAGGGTACTTAACTACTTGCTTTTTAGGCTCTTTAATTCATAGCGAGCTATGCAGGGGTCGTCACCTCGCTGCTTTTTAGGCTCATTAGGCGAGCTATGCAAGGACACTTAGTCACTTGCTTTTTAGGCTCTTTAATTCATAGCGAGCTATGCAGGGGTCGTCACCTCGCTGCTTTTTAGGCTCATTAGGCGAGCTATGCAAGGACACTTAGTCACTTGCTTTTTAGGCTCTTTAATTCATAGCGAGCTATGCAGGGGTCGTCACCTCGCTGCTTTTTAGGCTCATTAGGCGAGCTATGCAAGGACACTTAGTCACTTGCTTTTTAGGCTCTTTAATTCATAGCGAGCTATGCAGGGGTCGTCACCTCGCTGCTTTTTAGGCTCATTAGGCGAGCTATGCAAGGACACTTAGTCACTTGCTTTTTAGGCTCTTTAATTCATAGCGAGCTATGCAGGGGTCGTCACCTCGCTGCTTTTTAGGCTCATTAGGCGAGCTATGCAAGGACACTTAGTCACTTGCTTTTTAGGCTCTTTAATTCATATTCCTAAACCATTGAGCTCGGAGCCCGTCAGCCTGGTGAAGAAAGTTGAATCAAAAACAGGAGAGAAATGGAGATATCATTTACAATTAATCCATATTACATGTAATGAAAAACTTATTGATAATAGGGGCGGAGATGCTCGGCATTCCAAGCTCGGAGGACTTCTGCCCCGTTTACATTGACTAGTCGATAAGCTCCATTTCCCAAGGCTGTTTTGACAACATATGGTCCTTCCCAGTTTGGGCCTAATGATCCATCACTCGGCTTGCGGGCTCCTGGTAGGATGAGGCGTAGGACTAGGTCTCCTACGTTGAATCTGCGAATGCGAGCATACTTGTTATAGTATCTCGCTATTCTCTGCTGATAGACAGCTACCCTTAACCTAGCGGTTTCCCTATGTTCCTCGAGCAGGTCCAGGTTTGCTGCAAGTAGCTGATCATTGTTGTTTGGATTGAAGGTCGCTCTTCTTTGCGAGGTGACTTCAAATTCAGCCGGGATCATAGCTTCCGATCCGTAGACCATTGAAAATGGGGTCTCGCCAGTGGAGCCGCGAGCTGTGGTTCTATAGGACCACAATACTTTTTGGAGCTCGTCTACCCACGCTCCTTTCTTGGCTTCCAATTTCATCTTCAGGGTCTGCTTGATAATCTTGTTTACAGCTTCCACTTGGCCATTGGCTTGTGGATGGTCTACTGCCGAGAAACTTTTAACAATTTTGAGGTCGTTGCAAAACCTAAGAAACTGGTCACTGGCAAACTGAGTTCCATTGTCTGTCACGATCTGCTGTGGGACCCCGAATCTGCTAATAATGTTGCTCCACACGAATTTCTCAATCTTTGTAGTGGAGATCTCAGCAAGTTCTTTCGCTTCAGCCCACTTAGTGAAATAATCCACTGCGACTACTGCATGTTTACATCTTCCACGTGCCATCGGTAGGGGACCGATCAGGTCCATTCCCCAGATCGCAAAGGGCCACGGGCTCACCATCTGTTGGAGGTAAGCTGGTGGAGCTCGCGGAATATGAGCAAACCTTTGACATTTGTCGCATTTCTTCACTAAGTTGAGAGCGTCCTGCCTCATGGTGGGCCAGTAGAAGCCTTGGCGAAGTGCCTTCTGAGCCAGAGACAGCCCCCCAGCATGGTTCCCACAGTGGCCTTCGTGTATTTGCCTCAATACTGTTTCACACTCATGGCCATCAATGCATCTTAATAACGGTGCTGTGAACCCCTTCTTGTACAGTGCATCATCATAGATGCAATACCTGGCTGCCCTAGCTCGTAGTCGTCGGGCTTCCAGCTTGTCATTAGGCAGTTTTCCGTCCTGCAAGTATTCAAGAATAGGGCTCATCCAGGAATCAGGCCGTACAGATATGACCATCGTTACACTCTTTTCTTCAGTACTTGGAGCTGGTAGGAACTCAACTGGGATAGCCCCAAGGAAATCTGCATCTCGCGTAGTTGCGAGGCGAGCTAATGCATCAGCATGCGAGTTCTGAGCTCGCGGGATCTGCTTCATTTCGTATTTCTGAAATGCACCTAGCAGCTCGTGAACTTTTTGGAGGTAGAGGGCCATTTTTGGTCCCCTGGCTTGATATTCTCCTATTACGTGGCTGACGACGAGCTGTGAGTCACTGAAAATCTTCAAGTGTTCAGCCCGCATCTCCTTAGCCAATCGTAGACCCGCGAGCAGGGCTTCATACTCAGCTTCATTGTTTGTCGCCTGAAAGCCAAACCTTAGAGCACAGAGGATTTTGTGGCCCTCAGGACTGATCAGTAGAACTCCAGCTCCAGCCCTCTGCTCGCTGGATGATCCATCAACAAAAAGCTCCCAGGCCGGTCCTTCAGAAGACTCAGCTTCATTATCCACGGGTCCTGTAAATTCTGCAATGAAATCTGCAAGAGCCTGAGCTTTGATAGCCGTCCTTGGCTTGAATTGGATATCGAATTGCGCGAGCTCCACTGCCCATTTCAACAAACGACCTGAGGTGTCTGCTTTCTGCAAAACTTGCTTTAATGGATACTTGGTGAGGATTTCTATGGTGTGAGCTTGGAAATAAGGTCGCAGCTTCCTTGATGCAATCACCAGGCAGTAAGCCAATTTCTCCATCTGGGAATATCTGGTTTCAGCATCTTGTAACCGTTTGCTCACATAATAGACTGGGAGCTGCGTCTTTTCTTCTTCCCTTACCAGCGCCGCACTTAGAGCTTGCTGAGACACCCCTAAGTATAAGATCAGCTTTTCCTCTTCTTTGGGCTTGGAAAGAAGTGGAGCTCGCCCCATATATTCCTTCAACTGCTGGAAGGCTACTTCACACTGCTCAGTCCATTCGAAATTCTTTACTTTCTTTAGAATGTCAAAGAAAGGGACACATTTGTCTGTAGCTTTCGAGATGAACCTACTCAATGCTGCGACCTAGCCATTGAGGCTTTGTACGTCCTTCACTCTGGTCGGCGACCTCATGTCAATCAGCGCCTTGATCTTCTCAGGGTTTGCTTCAATCCCCCTACTATTGACCATGAAGCCCAGGAACTTCCCAGAAGCCACTCCGAATGCACATTTAAGTGGATTTAACTTTATCTGGTAGCTCCTCAGAATTTGAAACATCTCTCTCAGATTGCTAACATGATCACCGATCTGTTTGGACTTCACCAGCATATCATCAACGTAGACCTCCATAGTCTTCCCAATCTGTTCTTTGAACATCATGTTCACCAAACGTTGATAGGTCGCTCCAGCATTCTTTAACCCGAAGGGCATCACCCTGTAGCAATATAGCCCCCGGTCAGTCATGAACGAGGTGTGCTCTTCGTCTTCAGGCCTCATTGGGATCTGGTTATATCCTGAATATGCATCCATGAAGCTCAGGAGCTCGTGGCCAGCGGTAGCATCCACGAGCTGATCTATTCTTGGCAGGGGAAAGCTGTCCTTTGGGCACGCTTTGTTCAGGTCAGTGAAGTCGATGCAGGTCCTCCACTTCCCGTTTTTCTTTTTCACCAGCACGGGGTTGGCAACCCAGGTCGGGTAGTAAGCCTCTCTGATGAACTTGTTAACCAGGAGCTTGTCCACCTCTTCTTTCAGTGCTAAGTATCGTTCCCCTGTCATTACCCTTCTCTTCTGGCGAACTGGTTTGAAATGAGGATCAATGTTTAGCCTGTGAGACATCACCTCTGGATCTATTCCCACCATGTCCTCATGATTCCATGCAAACACATCCAAGTTCGCCTTTAGGAAGTCAGCGAGCTGGGCTCTCAATTCCGGAGTTAATCCTCTTCCCAGCTTCAAGCATCGCTCAGGATCTACCTCGCTGACTGGTACATCTTCTAACTCCTCAATTGGACCGGTAGCTCGGTCTGCATCTACCTCGCGAGGGTCCAGGTCGTGACTGACTCCCTTCTCAGTCTTAGCTCGTGGCTCGCCCCCTGAGACCACGTTCACCTTTTTTCCTCTCACGCCCATCTTCACAACATCTTCGTAACAACGACGAGCTAGGTGCTGTTCTCCTCGAACACATCCGATGCCATTGAGAGTTGGGAACTTCACAGTCAGTGTTCTGGTTGAGGTAACCATGTCCAACTCGTTCATAGCAGGTCTTCCGAGGACCACGTTATATGCTGATGGGCCGTCGATTATCAAAAAGTCCGTCAAGGTTGTTGCTTGACGACCTGACTCCCCTAGAGTTAACGGCAGCTTAATCTGCCCCACTGGTATCACAGCATCTCCAGTGAATCCAAATAGAGGCTCCGGGGATGGCTTCATCTGGTCTGCTCGCAGCCCCATTTGGTCAAAACAACTTCTATACATCACATTCACCGAGCTCCCAGTGTCGATCATGATGCGCCTAACTTCCACATTGCTGATTTTTGCTCGTATAACCAACGCATCATTATGAGGACAGATCACTCCTCTAGCATCTTCTTCTGTAAATACGATCTCGTCCGAGGTCGGCTTCGCTCTTTTGGCAGGTCCCTCCGACCCGCTGAGCTGAAATGAATGGTTCGCCTCTCGTACGTATCTCTCGTGTGATCTATTGGAATCACCTGCGATATGGGGGCCACCATAAATAGTGAAAATAGTTCTTACCGCAGGTTCCTGGCCTTGCTCGATAGCTCGCTGGGGCTGTTGTTGGTGTACTGGCTGTTGCTGTTGAGGTCGTTGCTGATGAGGTCGCTGGTCAGCAGGTCTTGCCACATATTCCCCCAAGCGACCTCGCCTGATTAATTTTTCAATGGCGTTCTTCAACGCCCAGCAATCTGAAGTACTGTGCCCGACCTCATTATGGTAGGCGCAGAACTTGTTCTGATCTCTGTGCTGAATGGGAGCCCTTATAGGATTGGGCCTCCCGAAGTCCTCCTTATTCCGCTCCGCAGCGTAAATCCTGTCTGGAGACGTAGTCAGGATGCTGTATCCTTCCTGGCGACCCCAACGCTGAGGTCGCTCATACCTCGGCTCTCTCCTCGATCTCTTCGCAATCTGATTACTCGAGCCGTTATTCCTTCCTTCTTCGTTCCGGCCATTGTTTCTCTTATTTGGCTGACTGGAACTGCCCGCTTCATTCTTCTGAATCTGTTTCTTCGGGCCGAAGGTCTCTTCCCATCTTATCTCTTTCGCAGCTCGCTCGTAGAACTCTCCCAGATCCTTCACTAGGGACTTGTAAATGCTCTCGTATAGTTTTCCATCCTTGCGCAGCCCAGCTGAGATCGCTGTCAGAATGCTTTCGTCTGATGGATGCTCGACATTCGCGACCTCGCGTCTAAATCTGGTGATGTATTCCTTCAACGACTCACCCTGACGCTGAAAAATGGTGGCAAGGTGGCAGGATGGAGCGAGCTGCCTTCTCAGTGCCCTGTATTGACCAACGAACTTCTGTTGGCATTGCTCCCAACTTCCTATGCTGCGAGCTGGGAGATTTCTGAACCACGTTCTCGGAATGTCCCCCAATGTGGCCGGGAACACTCGGCACTTCACCATTGGATTTCCTGTCTGCAAATCCATCTGAACGTTGAAAGCGTCTAGATGGTCATATGGGTCACTGTCCCCATTGTATTGCTGAATGCTCGGCATCTTGAACCTCGGAGGGAGAGGCTGTGTCTCAATCTCCCTTGTGAATGGGGTCCTGTCTCCGTAGAGCCCACGCTGTTCTGGAACTCCAGGTCGTGCTTCCAACTGTCGGACTCTTTGGAGGAGCTCCTCTACTTGGGGATCTCGGAGCTCGTATCTTCTCCTATGATCAAGACTTGGAGCCGGATGCTCAGGATCATACCTTTCATCCTCGAACCGATCTTCATGACGATGGAGCCTTACCTGCTGCCCATCCACCTCATCGGCATAACGAGCTGCGACTCGAACTCTGCCTTGATCAACTTCCATTCGCCTGTTCCCCTCCTGGCTTGGTCTTGCTACCTGGCTATCAGGACGTGCGACCTCCCTTTCGTGTTGAACAGGGTGTCTTCCACCCCTCGAACGCGCATTAGATGAGCGAGCCGAATCTGCAGGTCACGGGACCTCCCTTGCTAGCCTTTCAGGTCCCTGCGCTATTTCGAGAGGCTGAGGCACTCCCTGTGGTGCCTGAACTTCCACCCTAGTCACGTTGTGTACCTGGGCCTGTACCAACATGTTGACGGCTTGCGTGAGCTGCCTAACCGTATCCTCCAACGCTTCTTGCCTTTGTAACAACGCATTCTGCCCTTCGGCCGTTTGGGCAACTGGAACCGATTGACGGTGAGGCAGAGGGGGGATGCCTGGCGCGGCCCCGAGTATCTGTCCTTGGGACGGGCCTGCTGCATGCGCGGTTGCGTCTTGCCCAGGCTGTAAGTTCTGCTGGGATTGGTTCACGTGACTTTCCGCCTGGTCATCATCTCCAAGGAACCTGTTTGATCTAGTCTTTGCCATATCGTCAGAAGTTGATAAACTGGGATGAAAAAGATTGCAGTTGAGGGCCCTCCTTCTAGCGCCAAAATGTCGACGTTGGAATTCAGTCGACGAGAAATCAATGCCCAATACCTGCAATCAATGTGAGAAAGCACAAAAATCTAGAAAAGACAAAGACAGAAAACAGATGATCAAACGAAGAACACCAAATTTTACGTGGTTCGGCAATAAAAAGGCCTACGTCCACGACTGTCCAACTCTTAATCTCTGCAGAGTGACAGTATATTATTGAATATTGTCTTCTGTTGTTACAATGGTTTCAATCCCTATTTATAGGGAAAGAAGAGTTACAATTCTGGTTGTAGCAAATCAAGAAGAGAATCCTGAATTAACTACATTCCCTAAACAATTGGGAAAAATAAGGAAAAGAATTATAAATTAATCATGCTTCCTAATATATTTAGGTGATATCAGGAAATTGCTATAATTATCTTGAAGTAATGATGACTTGAATTTGAATTTGAATTAATCTCCATATCTGATGAGGAAATCATGGTTTGATTGGGCAACTACCATATTCGGAGAGAGAGAATCACTATTGAACTTGGTAACTGCCTGTTCTGGAAGATATGATACTTATCACGTATCTGAGCAAGCTGACGTGTCATAGTGGTCCTCATCTCGAGCTCGCTGAGAAACGAGCTGCGCAGGCGTCGAGCTGCGACTTGCCTGTATTTATGAGTCTGTTGATGCCAGCTGGAAGTCTTGATGGTCTTTGAGTCAATACTAGGCCTCGTCTGATGGGCTTTGACTATGTTGACCTTATCGGGTCTTAAATGGGCCTCAATTAGACTTTTACCAGCCCAACTACTAAGTCCAAAAAATACGCATAACAGTAACTTTATTTGTTATGTATAATTTAACATTATGGATAATGAAAGCTCCATTTCTCTCAAGTATTATTTCACTAAGTCAACAGGCTCTGTGCTGATTAGCTCGCCGCTCACTAAAATGAGGGAGAGCCTAAAAAGCAGGTGAGGTTATATACCCCTGCATAGCTCGCTAAAAAGAGCATAAAAAATAGGCGAGATTACGTACCCCTACATAGCTCGCTAAAAAGAGCCTAAAAAATAGACGAGGTTAAGTACCTCTGCATAGCTCGCTAAAAAGAGTCTAAAAAGCAAGCGTGGTTAAGTACTCTTGCATAGCTCGCTAAAAAAAGCTTAAAAAGCAGGCGAGGTTAAGTACCTCTGCATAGCTCGCTAAAAAGAGCCTAAAAAGCAAGCGAGGTTACGTACCCCTGCATAGCTCGCTAAAAAGGGCCTAAAAAGCAGGCGAGGTTAAGTACCCCTGCATAGCTCGCTAAAAAGAGCCTAAAAAACAGGCGTGGTTAAGTACCCCTGCATAGCTCGCTAAAAAGAGCCTAAAAAGCAGACGAGGTTACGTACCCCTGCATAGCTTGCTATAAATAAAAGAGCCTAAAAAGCAGGTGAGGTTACGTACCCCTGCATAGCTCGTCAACACTCCAATATGGCAGAAAGAGGTTCTGATCAGTTGCTTATATTACAAAATTTTACTGATTGATGAATTAAGCGATTGCTTAAGTTATTATACCAGATTTCGAACGCGTTTATGTTAGCTCGGAAGAAATCTTATGAATTATAAAATGAAGACATGCAATGTATTACAGCAAATACAATGACACAAGCACATTCAGCACAGAAGATATGATAAAAAGGATTTCATTAAATTCAAAAATTCTTTACAAGTAGAAAGAATACAAGTTCAAAAACGAGCTCTTAGTTTCGAGCTGAAGAATCTGGCCTGGAAGATTCGAGGTCACCAGCGGGCTCAGCCTGAGAAGTTGTGCTAGGAGCTTGTGTCGTTAGAGGAACTTCATCAGCAGGAGACGAGGTAGTCCCATCCTTAAACTCTTCCATAGTTTGGAGTCCTTCATCGCCGAAGGATAAAAAAGTCCATGTCAGGATGAGACATCCATAGTGTGTAAAGGAAATTGTGATATGTTCTTTTCTCAGCCTCATCTCTGGCCTCAGCAACTTGCACCTTCGTTTCCTGAATAGATCTCTCTATGAAAACCATCAGTTCCTTGAAGTCGTTATCTGCATGGCGATTAACGATCTCAGCTTCTTGCTTCATGACCTCTATTCGCTACTCTGCAACCTCAGCTCGCTACACTGCATCTCCTACTTGCTGTCTTAATACCTCAGCTCTATGTTCAGCCTCTTCAGCTCGTTGAGTGGCAGTTTCTGCTCTTTCAGCCCGCTGTTTAGCAGCCTCAGCCCATTGCACTGCAGCATTAACTTGTTGTCCGAGCATCTCGATTTGTTTCTCCGCAATTTCGGCTCATTACTCGGCCTCCTCAGTCCGCTGTGCTGCAGCTTGTGCTCGTTCAGCCTGTTTTTCCACCAGTTCGGCCCGCTACTTAGACTGCCTTAGTTCGTTCCTCACCTTATGTAATTCATCCTTTGTCTTGTCATGTTCGTCTTCACAATTGCGTAACAAGGTAGATAGGTGCGACTTAGTGGCTTTGTAATTCTCTTCTGCCCATGCTATAGCCTCATCGGCTGATTGTCTAGTAGTGGTTGCCGCAGCAATCTATGCCTCGTGGCCTTCAACGAACACTTTCCCCTCTTGGGCCCTCTCGGTTAAGGCTGTAATCTTCTCATTTGCTTCCTCCAGCTTGTTCTCCAGCCTCATTATTTGATCCTTAATGAGTCTGGTCAGTCTCCTTCGCTTTATTGATGCAAGGGCAGCCTGAAAGTTGTACACGTCAATATTTGGTAAAGTAAAGAAACCAGAGGATAAAAGAAAAATGACTTACCAGCATGGCATGACGAGATGCGTACTCGTCTAGGTATGTACCCTTAAGGGACCTATTCTCTAAAGCCCTTGGGTGAGTCAACATAATTGTTGGCCAGTTATCAAGGAAGGAAGTTAAATATCTTCCCCCAGGTCCAACTTCAATTTTTGGCTTTGTTGGCAATGGAGTCCTCTTAGCCTCCGGGGCGTAAGTCTCTTCACTCCAGTAGACGTGATTACGTGTAAAAAAGGTACGCCTGGACCAATTCTTTCTCCTGCTGGTGCCAGCTCGGGTTGCTTGAGGAGCAACCTCGGACGGAGCATCCCTTTCTCCAGGATGCGAACTGGGAACTAGAACCAGCAGAAGTTCTGTTGCTTCAGAAGGTGGCACCTCACTGGAAGCAGCGACCTCGGGAGATTTAGCTTTGGCAAGTCGCTTTGAGCGTTTTGAAGGAGTGACTGGAGAAGTTGAGGCTTCAGCAGGTCGCTTCGATGGGGTAGCTGAAGAAGTTTTAGCAGGTCGCTTCGGGGGGCCCTCAAGAAGAGGAATTTTCCTTCTCTTGGTCGGAGCTCGCCCAGAGGCTGAAACGGGAGCTGAAGGAAAAGCTGTTCTAGAAGCACTTACTGGTGAAGTACGAGTTGGAACTGATACCTCTTCAATAGGTGTTGGAGCTGCTGGTCTGGGAACTGGAGAGGGAATCCTTGGAGTAATTGTTCGAACAGGGGAATAAGTTGAATCTATTTGTACAACAGGAGCTTCTTGAGCGGGAGCTTCCTGAGCTCGGGCTGTCCGAGCTGAAGTTGGAGCAAGAGTTGCAGTTTCCACCTGTGAGCTAGGGGCAGAAGCTGCTATATTTGCTCGCAAAGTAGTGGCAGGATTTGGTGATGATCGAGGAACAAGTGTATCATCTTCCTCAACAGGGACTTCAAGGACAGAAGGAAGTATAGAGTCATCGTCTATACTCCCTATGTCCTCTTCAGGTCGTAGTAGCGGAGAATCCTCAGAAGGAGCAAGGCCGTGAGCCTGAAGAAGAGCAGTGTTAAACTTGCTGCTGATGCTCGTTTCCCTCGAGTTCGCGAGCGCCTCGAGAGTTCTTTTCTCCTCGTCGCTGAGAGGAGACTCATCCACTTTTAGCTCTGCAAAGCAAAATGTTAAAAAAAAAAAAAAAAAAAAAAAGGGCTCGCTAAAGACCCTCTCTACATACCTGGTTGCAGAACGAAGCTAACATTTTTGAGACCCACGAGAGAAGGGTAGGAGACAAAGAACCAGCTCGTTTTGTATTTCCCAACGTTAGACTTGTCCTTCATTTCTCCTTGAGGCAAGAGTTCCTTGTATTCCGATGGACGAGCTGTGAGGTAATAGATGCCATTTGGCTTTTCCCCCTTTTTAGTACCCAAAGCCTTGAAGTTGTATAAGTGTTGGATGATCTTTGGAGTTGGGGGGGAAGACCGTTTTTGAGGAAGGCTAGAGCTAACGAGGTCAGCTGCGCATATGAATTCGGTGTCAACTGAAATGGCGCGAGCTTGACTGTGTTAAGGAACTTAATCAAGTAAGAATGAATGTGGAACCTTAGTCCTGCTCGAGATATTGGGTACTGACAACGACGTACCCCCATGAAGGATAGCATGCATGGCTTGCAAGAATGGGTATCAACGCACGACAACCCCTAGGGATGTGAAATTGAATAGCAAGCCCTATTAGATCGAAAAGGCTTAATGTAGAGGAATGATGTGCGAATGTCTCGCGTTTCTTCCTTTCTTTGCGAGCTCGTTTTTCAGCAGCCCGAGTCTCATCCAGCTTATGAGCCTCCCTACCCCGAGCTGCTTCACTGACATTGCGAGCTCCACTTGAAGACCTGTATAAAGGAAGCATATTCAAGTCACAACAAGCAGATCATTAAAATACTAAAAATTTTCTAAGGTTTCCTATTTTGCAGATCATTCATACAATGGGGGGCTCAACCTATGAAAGGACAACCTACGAGCTAGAAGTTTACAAATATCTAATCCTACAGTTCGCATGCATGACAGGCCACAAACAGTAATCATGTCTCAAACAAGCATGTAACAGGATCAAATCAACAAAAGTTAAAAAGTCATGTTCAACAAGAAACCCAGAACAGCAAAAACTCATACCAAGAACATGACGTATTCAAATCGTTCAGGCACAGAAATGGCAAAACGCAAGCACAATATGATGTAAACTCAGCAATATAAACAAAAAAACTGAACGTTTGAAGTCAAAAGAAAGAACTTACCGTGAATCTTTGATGTAATGGTGTAAAACGGCGACTGGAAGTGAATCGGTGAGATGTGCAGCAACAGAGAGTTCGATGGTTGAAGAAAATGACAGGTGAAAAAGAAAATGAAAGGGCTCCACCAGTTTATATAGGTGGACGAGCTCGAACCCCAGCCATCAGATTTATGTGTTGTGTAACCGTCATCGATCCAACGGTGCAACGCGAGGTACGGCTTTCTAATCATGTAGCCGTCAGTTGAAAGACGTGCGCATTAAATGCGCGTGTACAAGGCGTGCCAACGTCGGTTCAGTTATCGTTTAAATGACCGCCACGTGTTAGGTCGATGTGATGGGTTTCAAAAGGGCGCGAAAACGGTAATTCAGGTTGGCGTGCCAAGGAAGCCAGCTTTTACCAGCGAGCTCGAGCTCCCAATTCACAGAACGAACTGAGAGTTGAGGGGCTGATGTTATGTGCATTTTCTAGACTCCTTAAATGGGTTGGAAAAAGCCCATGAAGGCCTAATCAAGTCAGCCCAAATGCAAAGGTCCACCAGACAAGGCTCAGTTATCAATTCAAGCCCAGTAAGCTCTATAGCTCAGCTCGCCCCAGCGAGCTCTTCAGTTCATATCAGTCAGCTCATTTCAGTTCGCCATGAAGCTCGTTCTATATATAGGTCGCTATTCAGCGAGATCCAGTTCGAGGTCGCTCAAGGCAGTAGACAGTAAACAGCTCATTCAGAGGACAGTTAATGCAGTATCTTCCAAAACAAGTAGTTACCCAATCTAATCATGATTCTCTCACCAGATATGGAAGTTAATTCAAATTCAAACTCAGTCAACCTTATCCCGAGATATTTGAAGCAGTTTCCTGATTTTATTTAAACAGTTTATGAAGTGTAATTAATTCATGATTTTCTTCCTATTTTATTGTTACCAGATTTGCATCATGTCTTCCCCTATAAATAGGGGTTAAAATCATTGTAACATGGACAGATAAAATATAGCATACTGTCACTCTGCAGAATTTTAGAGAGACAGCCGTGGACGTAGGCACACTCGCTGAACCACGTTAAAAACCATGTGTTTTCTTGTTTTGTTCTTGGTTCTTAATTGTTCCCTTCTTGGTTTTTGTGCTTTCTCATGTTGATTGCAGGTACTGGGCATCGAATTCTCATCGACTGAATTTCAACGTCGATAATACCTCTACTTAGACTTCTATTTTATTGATTCTTTGGCAAATTAGATGGTAATTATGTTGAATGAAACATCTCCAAAGTTGATTGTGAAATTGTTTGATTAATGATCATTCTATAACTATTGTAAGACTTGAAAGTAGTTAGTAGTGTTTTAGGTAATAGCTGTAACATTGTATCTATAATAACTACAATTGATATAAAATGGATATATGTACATTACTTTTTACTTTTATCTTTTTTAATAATACAGTACTTTTAATTACTTGTTATTTAGAACATACCATAAAATTTTACACTATCTTTTGATCTCAGTTACTTTTCAACTTGTTTTCCATTTACTTTTTTTTTAAATCTTTTTATTACAAAAGTGGGCATTATATATATTTTATAGTTTACAAAGTGGGCATGACATGACTATTTAAGCAAGTTTCTTTGAAAATTATCAGCTAATGGCTACCACCTCATTGTTGATATTATTGTTGTTGTTGTTCATATAGAGAATTTGTAATACAACTTAGGAGGTTGGGTCATATCTGTTCATGCGTAACGTTTATTAGAGTGTTAATAATTTAATTTAATAACTTTTTGATATGGACTTCGTTATATATGTTCGTATTTATTTTTTATTAGATGTAATTTAATTATTAAAACTTCGAGAAATAAATAATAAAAAATAATGATTTAATTTTTGGATAATGTTAAATTTTGAAAATTTATATAATTGGGACTACAGACAATACTACTCTTAAATAAATGATTATGTGGGCTTATAATCCATTGGGGCAGTAAGTAATTTTTGTGTGGGTCCAATAAAAGTGAGAGTGGCTATGTTTCCACCCCTTATAAATTGTGTGTACACCCCTTTTATAAATATTCCTCATCAAAATATAAAAGTCTTTAGTTTATAAATAAACTTCACTTAATATCAATATTGCTCTTCTTTTATTGTTTTTATACTATATTTTTGTAAGTATAATCCATAATACTTATTTTGTTATCTAATTAATTTTTAAAAATTTTGAGATTTTTTCCCTAATAATCAAGGCAACAGATTACGATTTTCTTCTAATAATAATAATTAATTAATTCAAAACTTAGCATTTTACAATCAATTTCTTAAAGAAGATTTTAAATTATTTTTCACATTTTACAATCAATTTGTATTCTTTTAAAAAAATTTGATATAAAAAAAAAACAATTAATTTTGAGAAGTTAGAATTTGAAAAAGGTACAGAGAGTTTTATTTGAGTTTAATTTTAGGAGTTATATGATAATATTCAAATAAGTTTTTTGTTATTTGATCAAAGTGTAATTTTTTATCTCGATTGAACAAATGTATTGTATTATGAAAAAAATAAGTTTGAATTGATTGGTGATTTCTAAAGGAGTTTTTAGAATTAAACAAACTTTTTAATATATGTTCTTATTATTTTCTTTCAAACATGTTTTCCTTATTTATTTCTTCCTTTTTAACTAAATACAATAATTTTATCATGATTTTAATTCATTATCAATATTTTGCAATTAATTTATTTCCCAAAAAATTGTTTGATATTTGAAATTCAAAATTCAAAATTATTATCAATATTCTGCAATTAATTTGTTTCTTATTGTTTGATATTTGAAATTAGTATTTAAAAGAGAAGTTAAGAGTTTGAGAAAATAAAAAGGTTTTATCATATACATGAGAAAATGTTTAAAATTTACAAATTATTTACCTTTTTTAGTAATTTCCTTTAAGGATAAGATTAAATTTTTAGAAATAGACCATGATGAGATGTACATATAATTTTTTAGGGGTGTAAATATCATTACTTTAATAGTAAATGGGTATCGTGTGTATAGCCTAATGAGAGTAAAAAGATAACCTAATGACATAAAAGTTAGGCACTTAGATTTGTTATTTGTTATAGAGTTATGATATTAACCCCCCTTAAAATTTGCATGTAAACCCTCATTTTGTGTTTTTTTTTTTTTAGAGAGAAGAGATATCTATATTAAACCACACCACAAAGAGTTGTGGAAGAAATTACAATCAAGACATTTACATCTTGATCTGTCAGATTAACTCTCTTTCAACCCACTAAAAAGTTTATATCTTATAACTACATTCTATACGCTACCAATTATCTCCCTTACAATTTTTTTAATCTTTTATTAATAAATAAAGTATAAAAAATAACTATAATAATTACAATAAAACATTGAAAGTAAATAAAAAGAAAAACCAAAAGAGGAGCCGCATCTCTGTGCAGCCGAGGTGGCAGCCTCCTCCGTAGCCTTTCTCCTTAATTTTTGATGGAGGAGGCTGCTGTACAATCATAGCCCTCCACTCCATCTTTTTAAACTCTTTATTTTATTATTTTTTTTAATACAATATCCTTTTCTTTTATGTATAGTGAACCTGCTTCCGCTTTTTTATTACCATTATTTTACGTAGATTCTTTCATTGATGCACTTTCTTATTTGGGTTTTATTTTTTCTAATTATTTTTTATTTTACTTTTTTCGTTAAACGTAATTTAGTGTATAAGAATTCAAAAGTTAAATAGATAATAATAATAATATCTTTTAATTAAAACATTGATAATTTAAATTAATTACTAATTATCTAGATTTTATTATTTATATGTATATTTATTTTATTTTTTAAAAGAATTTAGAAATTAATTAATAATAATATTTTTTTTTACTAAAATGTTAATAATTTAATTTATGGGTAATTTTAGGAATTGAAGAAAAATATATATGTAAATCAAGCGCACACTTGCAATTTTAGAGGGGTGTAAATATTGCCTATTTTTTACAGCTGACCCAATGGAGCCATGGGTTTAGGCCTGTAAATTTGTTACATTTTTTAAGCTTATTTGTTAGTTTTAGACAAGAAAGTTTCAACCATGATTCAAGAATCATGGTAAGTTAGACAAACCCAAAAAATAAATTGTCCCTACAAGTTATTATTTATTTATGGGATCGATAAATAATTCAACAAAAAATGGAAAATTATTCGAATAAAACATAAGGAAGTTGTTCGATTCAGAATATGCTTCATATTTTTTTTTACTAAGAATATGTTTCATTATGTGTTGAAGACTTTAAAAGTGGATATTTTTTTCGAAGCACTTCAAGTGAGAGGATCTCATCGACTTTCTGTGGTCCCCATAATACGTTGATTGCCTGCACCATGTCAAAAACCAAATGAGACATAAAATTAACACATTATTATGAATTAAATTGAAAAGATTATAATTCTTACTTGTATTTTGGAACGATTTGACTTAAGTTTCTCCAATGCATCATGAAGATCTTCACCATCACTTATGGTTGGCAATTGATGTCTCCCTTCAAGAGCCACTAAAATTGTCACCTGGGAATAAAGACATTTAATGCAAGCCTCATTGAATAATAATAAGAAGCTCACATTTTAACTCAGTATTGAAAATATATTAAATTCTTCAAGGTAAAATCATATTCTCATAATTCTTTTCAAGTGATGTGATGATCTATTATAACATAGTACTAGTTAACGCATTAATTATCTTAATTAGAACTTACATGATTACTGTAAATTATCTCTTACAGAATTTAAGAGAGAAAATTTTAGATAGAAAATTGAGAAATATAATATCAAATTAATAGAACACTACACATTTTAAATATGAAATAGACAATTTAAAGAATATCAAAACATGATAACTATGAAACCTTAAGAAATGTAACATTGGAAATTTAAACTTACCACCATATATGTATTTTTGGTTTGATTGCTTTCTTCCTCCGTGCTTGCTACGGTTTTCCTTTTTATGTTATGAACAAAATTTGAAAAACCCCTTAAAATGAAAAATAATATCACCGAACCCCTTTTTTACCATGAAAAATGGATGGTTTCATATTAGTTTTATTTTCAGGAGGTATCTTTTTGTCAAATTTTGTGCGTTCTTCATTTGAAAGATTGTTGAACATTTCTTTCACGTTTTTGTTGAGCCCAAAAATTTCGACCTGCATATTTTGGGCATGAAATAGATAATGGCAACAAAAGAAGCAGTAGAGTTTCATAGCAAGAAAGCAGAAAAAGGCAAATAGTAATAGATTATAGATAAAGAGCAAACTTATGAATAGTATATTCAATGAAAAGTGTGCATACGAATCAAAAAGAAGTACTGAAAAAATATGTTATGGTAGCTAAGCCTGGAGCCTAATCAATATATACTATGTGAAGTATATAGACAAAATATTAGAACAAATACTTGACTTACATATGAACAACTAGATATCCAGTTTCTGCGGTGCTGACATAAGGATTTTATTGTCTCTGCAGTAAAAAGGTAAATACATTAAACCAAATGGTTTGGTCTTCTAGTAGAGAGAGAAAACACAGTAACTTTGATAGGTTGCATTTGCAATGACAATAAATGATCGATTAATTAACTTTAAAATAAAGTGATAACAAAATTCTTTGAAACTTTTATGGACCAATAAATATGCCGCAATCTCTTTTGTAGCTAACAATAAAATTTAGAAGTATTGATTTTGTATTGATTTTAATTAGTCTTGACAAATTTTTAATTAGTTTGATGTTAACTTTAAAAATGAAAACTTGAAACTTAATTATATGTTTGTAAAAGTTTATTTATCTATTTATAATTTAAACATCTATGGAGTTCAATTGAAAAATAAAAACCTAACAAAACAACTGCCCTAAGTTCCGAAGGTACTGGTTTATGAGGAAATTGGAAGTTACGGTGGTTTTCCTCCTACAAAACCATACCAAAGTTGGGATTACTTTGCTAATAACCTTGCCACTTAAAACTAAATATAGGGATTCGAATTTCTACAAGTGTAAAATTGGGGGCCCATATGTAATAATCTATTGTTTCAAAAAAAACATGTAATAATATACAGATCGTGTTAAAATCATCAAGCGTTTTCTTTATTTTACAAAAACAAATTCATGTAAATTAACATTGGAAGGGTGTGTTTTATAAACATGAAGTATATAAACTAATTAAGAAAAATTTAATGAAATAACTATCAGGCTAAAGAAAACTTTAAAAGACTAACCTTTCAAAATAAAATCCCAATGAGAAGAATTTGATGCATTAGTAGATTTTGCAATTCGATTCAAATTCCTTTTAAGATCTTCTCCGCTGTCCAACAAGCCCACCTTAAAAAGAATATGTCATAAAAAATATTGATAACTGTTTCATACATGAATGAAAAATGATACATGCAATGAATAACTAGAAAGTTAAAAAGCATAATTATCTGATAATATATCAATTAAAAAAAAGGTTTACCATAATTAATAAGATAATCATCCGTGCAAGGAGAATTTTAGATAGAAAAAATGAAAGCTAAAGAGGTCTTGTAGAAGCCTCGGGAAAGGGAAAACTTGACTTCACACCCTTCTTATAAATAGTAATAACTAAGTATATTTCAAAATAAATTAGGAAAGTTCAGAAATATAGTAATACTAACATATTAATTATACCGCATAATGAATAAAAAAACATGTCAATGGTAATTTATTAATTATAACATATAAAAAATCGTATTTAATAAGAAAGACCAGAACCACTTAATTTCTTCAAAAAATACTTATGAAAAGAAAGCAATATTTTGTTTATTTAACTAATGAATCGTAATAATCTGTAGTTCTCCATATAAAGAGAGACCCATATAAGTATGCTTGATGAAAAGTGAAAAATCATTCAAATAAAACATCAAGAAAAAGTTTCTTGATTCAAAAAACATTTAATTCTAAATTGAAAGATTTTAAAAGCGGATTTTGTTTTGACGTTCTTCATTTGACAAGGTCTCTTTGGCTCTCTAGGGTCCCCGTAATATATTAATTGCTTGCACAATATCAAAACCAAATGAGATGTAAAACTAACATAATCTTATGTATCAAATTGAGAAAAAAAAGAAGAAGTATTTTTCTTGTATTTCAGAACTATCTGACTTTGGTTCCTGGTGTGCCATGTATCTAGAACTTGATCATCGCCTATAGTTGGTAATTTATATAGGGGTCTAAATCAACTTAAAAATTTGACCTTAAAAAGTGACTTTAACATTAATCATTACTTTATATACATGCCACCAGAACCTTCAAAATAGTCGTTGATCTGCTCATTTCATCAATCTCATTTATATTTTAATAATTTTATTTTATATAAATGAAATAATATTTTATTTTTATTTAAAAAAACAAACCTAAAATAAACTATTATACCATTTTTATAAAGACCTTATTTTAAGTGATTGATTAATAAGACTTTATAATTAAGATATTGATTTTTGTTGCTTTCCCTTTAGGAATATTCCTAAACTTAAATACTAAGTGATTAGACTATTGTTATAATACCATTTTTTTATAAATATTAAATTTCTTTTTCTTTTTAAATAGATTATTATTATTTTAAGATATGTTATTTATTATTTTTAATATTTAATATTTTCATTATTTTATTTTATATAAACAAAATGATATATATATTTTTTAAAAGTAAACTAAACTGCACGAAGGGGGAGTCTTCCTCCTTCGTCATTTGCTATTAGCACAAGAGGTAGCTATTGGTCTCTTCTTGCATCGGCGATGGAGGCCGACAACCTCCATGCTAGAGGTCGACTTCCTCCTTTACCAAATGTAGTGATGAGGCTAGTCGGCCTCCTCCATTCGTTTATTAGTTATTGACGGGGAGGTTACATTTTAAGGTTAAGGTTAGGGTTTAGACTTGATTATAATTGATTCTTTTTATTTTTTTTTTTTTGGCAATAATATAGTAATAAGAGGTTAATTTACGAAACTAATATATATTTATTGATAAAAGTCTTTTTCATTATTATATAAGTAAGAAATTTTGACTTTTGAAATAAAAAATATATTTTTAATTCAAATAAAGATATAAGTAAAAAAAATAAATTAAATTTACTCAAATTAAGATTTTAGTGGAAAAAAAGTCTTATTAAAGAAAAAACAATCAGCCCTTAATTTCAATGGATTTGAAGCTGCCGACGTTTTTCATTTATTCGAATAATTAGATTTTACGTGAGATCAATTTTTAAGAATCAATGATCTTACATAATTATTGCGTTACTCATTTTGAACTAAAATAGAATCTAGATGGCCCAACAAATATGGGATCGCCATATATTTGTTTTATGTGATATGGATTTCTTTTATAATCTGTCACTCAGTCTATGCTACATAAATATAAGTGGATAAATTGTAGATGAACAAAATTCCTTGAAGGTTTAGAGTTACACGTGCAAAACAATAAGAAATTGGTCCATATGATATTTTACAAAAAAACGGTGACTACAAAATAAAATTTGACATTAAAAAAATAATATTATTAAGTTGTACTTACTTTGTCTAGCAGTCAGCCCAAAATTCAACACTCTCCACATGTATGCCTGGGTGTGGTCCAATACGAATAGTGCATAAATTATTGATTGTGTAGTAGGTCACTTCAGTCTGGAATCATCCAACACCTATAATTTTGTATTTACATAAAGAACAGTTAATAGTTTCCAATATTGAGCGTGCTCCAGTAAACTTTTCCATATACAGTTATTTAGTGCAATTTCAAAATCTGCAAATTTGATGTTGAAGCAAGAGAAATAAATTATTTTTACTTTGTGGATAGAAAAGGATATATAGTTTTTTATTTTATTTTTATAGATATATCATCAGCCATACAAATTGCTGGAGCATATTGTGCTTGTTTGCATGAAAAGTAAGCAGTAGAGTTCATGTAAGAAAAAAAGGCTGTAGAGTCCAAAATCAATATTTACTAAAACTGTATGCAGCTTAATACATCAAAATGAAACAGACCTTGATATTAGAATAATAGTCTGAATACATAGCCAACATATATATTAAAACTGATTGCAGTAAGTACATCAAAATCAAAGAGATTAGACCATTGATGAGATGCCATTTTCTCAAAAACCAAAACAAAAGGAGTAGGCACTTAGCACTCTGCATCTCAGTCACTTGCCACTTGCTAAAAAGACAAAAAGACAAAAAAAGAAAAGGCTTCCTTCCTCCTCCTCATTTTTCGGTGTCAGACCCGGTGAACAGAGCAACCACGACAGCAAGCCATTTTTAAAGGGATAATCCCAATTTCCCCCGTAGTTTAAAGAAATAATCAAAATCCCCCCTAATTTTAAAAAATCTCTTAAATATAAAGGGAATTTTTGACTATTTCTTTAAACTAGAAGAGAGAAATTGAGATTATCCTTTTTTTAAACAACTTAACTAGTCGTTTAAAACAGCGTGTCAGTTTTTCAGGCAGACCTAACATCCCATCGCAATCAGAAAGCAGAGTTATGAGCCAACCATAGTCATTATGAAAACGCTGAACAATGGCAAGAAGTAGTTGCAGCCATTTTGGAAGGAAAGGTGCAGGAGTCACTCTAGAGTAGGGGTGGCAATTCGGGTTGCCGTGTCGGGTTAGATACAATCCGAATCCGATCCGATAATTTTTAACACAACCCGAACACGATTCGATAAGGAAACGAGTTGAACCCTCTCAACCCGAACCGACACGGTTACTAACGAGTCAACCCATTAACGACCCGTTTAACCGATATGTTAATAATCCATTTAACCGACATAAATAATAACTCATTTAATCGACCCGTTTATGACTCATTTAATGATAGTTAATACATTTAAATTTTAATATAGATATAATAATAAAAAAATAAAATAAAGATACATAAGACGTAAAAAATACAATTATCCACAAATACAATCAAAACATAAAAATACAAAATGTTTACAAAAATGATTATAAAATATCTTTACAAATATAATTCTTCATATTAAAAAAATAAAATAAAATAATTTTTTTTTTGATGTAGTCTTTTATAATAGAAAAACAATATCAAGCGTTGATTACATCCGTCAAACTAAACTTGTCAAAAAATAATAATTAAAAGTTAACTAATTAGGAAATTATACATTTATACATGAAAAAAATAGTTTAACAAATATTTTATCAAAACCAATAAAATTTTACTACTACATAACAATTTGTGATGAGATGAAGTGTTGAGATGAAGTTTAGAGACTTTTGTTTATGTTAGGGTTTAAACTTTGAAGGATATATATATATATATATATATCTACCACTAAAATTACATGACTACCCCTCCAAAATAAAATAACTTTTTTACCCTTATTTAACGGGTCAACCCGTTACCTGTTAGAGAGAACCCGAACTCGACCCGATAATTAAACGGGTTAAACGGGTTGACCCGTTTATTTACCCAACCTGTTAATGCTCAACCCTAACCCATAATAATCGTGTCGGTTTCATGTCAACCCGTCGTGTTAGGTTCCAAATTGCCAGCCCTACTTTAGAGGCCACCCAACATACCACAGTACCGGTACGTTTTATAGTGACCCTGGTGTTCTTGGAAAGGGTGGTTGGTGTTATGTTGTGTTTGAATATTGGGAAAGCTGCTTGGGTGGTGGTGGGTAGGCTTGGGCATAAAAACATGAAACCAATCCGAATAATTTGGTCCGAACAATCCGATCCAAACCGATTCGTCGGTGTTTGGGTCAGTTTCCATGTTTAGTTCTAGGATGTTTGGATCCTTCACTTTAAAAACATTTTGTTTCATGGATTGGATCGGTTCTGGGTATTCAGAACCGATTCGATCCGTGAAACATCCAGAATGAGGGTATACTCAGAACCAATTCGATCCGTGAAACATCCAGAATGAGGGTACAAGGTAATTTATGTAATTTATGAGGGACACATGCGTAATTCGTACGTGCCCCTATATAAGCAGTGTCCATTTCTCACCATGCGCTTGGTCACCGACCAGTTGTTCTTATTCCATCCTCTTCCTCCTCATTTCTCTTCTTCTTCCTTCTTTTTGTGCTTTCTTCTTCTTCCATCTTCTTTTACTTCCTTCTTCTTCTTTGTCCCGTCACCAATCGAAACCCCAAGTCGCCGTCCACGTTGCCGATGACGTCGCAGATCCCGTCCCTGTTGCTGATCTCATCCCTCTTTGCCTCTTTCGCTGATCGATATCATCCTTCCTTTTGTTCTTTCTTCTTCTTCCATCTTCTTTTTCTTCCCTTTTCCTTGTCCCGTCATCGCCGTTCACGTCGCTGTTCACATAGCCGTTCACGTCGCTGTTCACATCGCCGTTCACCTCGCTGATCTCGTCGCTGCCACCGACCTATCTATCTTGGTGGGTTTTGTGATTTTTTGTGTGGTGGGTTTTGTGATTTTTTGGTTTGAGATTTATTGGGTAGTGGGTTTTTCGATTATTTGGTTTGATTGGGTTTTGAGTTTCGATTTGTTTGAGTTTTGATTTGAGTTTTGAGTTCTGTTTAGATTAAATACGGAGGATGAATTTGTGACAAAATGATTTGAGTTCTGTTTAGGTTAGGTATGGAGGATGAATTTGTGATAAACTGATAATGTCTTTGGTGTTAAACATGGAACCGACCCGAACCGAACCGATCCGATCCTGTTCGGTTTAGGTCGGTTTCCATATTACAAATTTCCATGTTCGGTTTTCATTTTCAAAACCGATGAGTTTGTCGGTTCGGATCGGTTCCAGTAGGAACCGAACCGAACACTCAAATGCCCACCCCTAGTGGTGGGAAGCGCGGTGGCTTTGAGGACTGGAAAAGCTGCTTGGATGGTGGTGGGAAGTTAAGACACGCGTAGTGATTTCATGCGAATGGTGAAGCGGCTGTGCTCAGTATTTGCTCCCTACAAATCTGCTGGGACCATTTGACCTTTGAAGTGCTACCAGAGAGTCTTTTAGTTATATATACGGTTATATATTCGCACACTCTCAACATAAGCTTCTATCCCCTTTCTCTGTTTCCATAGCTGCAACTAAGTTTTTCATTCCTACCATCCAAGCAGCTTTTCCAGTCCTCAAAGCCACCACGCTTCCCACCACCACCCAAGCAGCTTTTCCAGTCCTCAAAGCCACCACGCTTCCCACCACCACCCAAGCAGCTTTTCCAGTCCTCAAAGCCACCACGCTTCCCACCACCACCCAAGCAGCTTTTCCAGTCCTCAAAGCCACCACGCTTCCCACCACCACCCAAGCAGCTTTCCCAATGTTCAAACGCAACATAACACCAACCATAGTCATTATGAAAACGCTGAACAATGGCAAGAAGTAGTTGCAGCCATTTTGGAAGGAAAGGTGCAGGAGGTACTCCAGAGGCCACCCAACGTACCACAGTGCCGGTACGTTTTATAGTGACCCTGGTGTTCTTGGAGAGGGTGGTTGGTGTTATGTTGTGTTTGAACATTGGGAAAGCTGCTTGGGTGGTGGTGGGAAGCGTGGTGGCTTTGAGGACTGGAAAAGCTGCTTGGGTGGTGGTGGGAAGCGTGGTGGCTTTGAGGACTGGAAAAGCTGCTTGGGTGGTGGTGGGAAGCGTGGTGCGTTTGGGGAGTGGAAAAGCTGCTTGGATGGTAGGAATGAAAAACTTAGTTGCGACCATGGAAACAGAGAAAGGGGATAGAAGCTTATGTTGAGAGTGTGCGAATATATAACCGTATATATAACCAAAAGACTCTCTGGTAGCACTTCAAAGGTCAAATGGTCCCAGCAGATAGGGAGCAAATACTGAGTACAGCCGCTTCACCGTTCGCATGAAATCAGTACGCGTGTCTTTGTTTTTGAATTTTTTCTATTTCTAAGCAAGCTGTGTAGATATATACATATCTTGCTTTTGCAGGAGATCCTGAAGTTTTCAGGCTGCCAAGGCCGCCTCCCTGACTTTTCTATTTCTAAGCCATGCCTACAGGTTACAACAGATGGCTGTTATGCCAAATCGAGTGAGCCTGATGGGGTTGATGCTGAAACGAGTGAGAACCGTGACAATGACAGGTGTGAGATTAATGGCCTTGATGAATCCAGCCCAATACCAATGTCCCAACCTTGCCAGTAACCCGACCCGAACCCCTAAAAGCGTGCCCGGAAAGAATGATTCTTGTGTAAAGTTATGAGGTCTGCTTGTTTTTCGATTAGTTTCGTGTTTTGGTGTGATATGATGTGAATGTAATTGTAGAGGTTGCGGCGGGAATATTGTGAGGCGTGTTTTGCATATAATGAGGGAGGAGGATTTGTCGTTGGGTCAAGTTCTATTAGCCGCTGTTGGGGCTACAAGGCCGCCTTCCTTGCACACCTTGCTCGAGGACATGCCTGACTCAGCGACTGTCGTGCATACCTCATCATCTGGGGGTGATTCTGAAGGGAAAAGTAAATGTGAGCACCTCTTTGTGGGTTGGGATATTGTCTGTTGATACAAATTGGATTGTCTTGGTAGTGTTGCTTTGCTTGTTTTTAGAATTTGTAGTGAATTTATGAGGTTTGTGGTATCTTATAGTGATGGTTTATTTGCCTTCCTCATAGCTGCTGATACAAGTTAGAGAACTCGCAAGCTGAAGGATGATGCCATTGAAGCAGTTAATCAACTTATTCAACATATATATCACTACTTGCCATTAACAGATTGCTGAACAAGCTGTGGAGCATATACATCAGAAGTAATTGCTTCTTCTCTTTGACTTTGATTATTTGATATGTTTTGTCTCTATTTCTCCCGTTTCGCCTGTGTCTGAAATGTAGTTCTAGGAACGCTATCTGTTGGCACTATCTCAACTAAATCTATAAGCATTGTTAGGAATGCCTTCAAGTTACTGTTTTAGGTTTTTGTCATTAAGGCTACTGCTTTCGTGTGACAAATATTGGGATGCATGCATTGTCTCTTTTTCAGCCATTACTCTCTATGCTTGTATATCTTGACGGATTCTTTTGGCAATGTCTGATCAATCAGTGCTTACAAGTCTTCAGATGTGCTCTTAATTTGGAGGACCTTTTAAGTTCTTAAACGGTTAAATTACCAAAGTTGGGGGGTTACTGCATCTTCAAATTCTGTGTTAATTTATCGGTAGGAAAGCTAATGTAAATCAGTAATATACAAAAGATTTGGTCCAGTTATTGCTATCAGCTGATGCTTGGCTTTTATCTTTTGTCTTCTCTGAGTCAGTTTGCAGCTCGTTATACATCTACTTCTGTATCCAATTTCCTTCACCGACAATGCGCACATGCATGTAGACAAGCTTTTCTTTATATTTCATTGTGTGTGCTTCTTCCTACCATTTCCTTGATATATTAATTTTAGCTATTCAATGTACTTTCAGTGAAGTAATATTAACTTTAGGCAGTTCGAGAATGGTTTTCGAATTTCTTTGTGCTGCAAAAGAGAAGAAAAGATCGTTTCGAGTTTTTGTTGCTGAATGTGCTCCGTGTTTTGTACAAGCTTGTTTTTTGTTACGAAGCAGTGAAACTATATTTGGTTGGTCTAGTATCGGTGATCTCTTTCATTCTCGTCCTTTTGTTTTTCTGTGCTCTGTGTTTGGTTTACCGCTTCATAATCAATTAGATATCAAGTGCATCTTCTTGCAAAGCAATTGGCTGCAAGAGGTCTACGGATCACTTTGATTACCGATTCTGCAGTCTTTGCCATAATTTCCCGATTAAACATGGTAAGGTTTGGACCATTTTTCATAATTTACGATGTCCTAGACTGTTTCCCAATTCTTCTTGAAATTTGTGGTGTGAAGGTTATAGTTGGAGCTTACGCTGTTATGGCCAATGGTGGAGTTTTAGCTCTAGTTGGGTTGAATACGGTTGCACTTGCAGCTCAAAAGCATGCTGTCGCTTTTGTCGTACTTGCTGGCAGTCACAAGGTAATCTTGTGCAACTACTGCTTGACTTGTGCTAGAGATTGTAATAAAATACTAAGCAAACCAATTTCTTCTGTTTGGAGGCGGATCGGAATTACTTTGTAGGTGTTTGTAGGCTGGGGGAGAAAAAATTGAAAAGATCTCGTATTTTAACTCCAACCCTTGCTTTGGCCTTGTGATAAATTTTGTTCGGATTGTATATGACAGTTGTGCCCCTTGTATCCGCATAATCCTGAAGTCTTACTGCATGAGTTGAGATCTCCGTCTGAGCTGCTAGATTTTGGAGAATTATCAGATTGCATGGACTTTGGAAGTGGCAACTGTTCCCCTCTTCTTCATGTTGTCAATCCAACGTTTGATTATGTGCCACCAAAGCTTGATAGCCTTTTTATTACTGACACGTAAGTTGAATTGCATAGGACTAGAGAAATTTCTGAAGTTCTACATACATTTTGTAGCTCTTTGATCTGGCATACTTTGTTGTTTGTTGCATAATTGTTGCCACACTAGTCCATCCAAACTATCAAGTACTGAAAGCTTGTAAACAAGTGATATGACCTATTGTTCCTCCATTACAAATGACAAGCTTTTCTTTTGGTCATGATATGGGGATGTCATTTATATTGCAATGCTATTTTCTTAAATCATTTTCATATGCAGTTTTTTTTTTTTTTTTGATAAACCTCACGGAAAAGGGCATAATCCTTCAGACATGTATCGATTTATTGCTGATTATTATTCAGCAGATGATTTGATAATCTAGTGGAAAACTACCACTGGGAATTGAGTTTTGACTAGTCATCTTTATTTTAGGTCAGGTAAGGAATCTTGTGTCAATATATTTATGTACATGGATGCATGCTTGCTCTTGCTTTATGTGGATGAGCTCCGCTTGACAAAATCTTTACTCTGCTTAAGTTTCAGGTTGTTAAGGAATCTATTACAGAAGGATCTTATATTTAGATGCGAGTTTCTGAGCAAATGAATACGGCACTGTGTTAATACTTTAAAAAAAAATAAAATTTAGGAAACGGCCTTCAGGAGGTAACAGTGTGAACTTGAACAAAATTTGGATGAACAAACAAACAAATAGTTGTTTTTTGTGATTATGATAAAGTTATATGGACTGCAAGCTATGCTGCTTAAGGAGGCTGATGAACCAATGGAAGGTTAAATTTTTGTCACTGTAAGGCAAATTGCCAAGTTCTGTATTATGTATCAGTAGTTCATTACATCATTGACAAAAATAGTGCTGTTGCTTCTAGCTGCAATTTTCCATAGCAGTATGTACTGGGGTTGGTGTTAGAAATATGTGGATGTTTTGCATTTCAGTAAGACATTCTTTGGATGTTTCTTATAAACTAGTTTGTACTTTTGCATGAAAACGTAAGGAAACTGAAAGCAATCACAATAAGTTTTGAGGAGATTTGGTTGTCCTTCACATATTTCTTGGAAGGTTAGTTTTATTTTGAAAGCTTGCACTTTATTTAAATCTATTTAAATCTATCGAGATCGATTATTATTTTTATTATTCAAAAATTTATTCTCATAATTTGAAATTTTTCAATCCTCTCATAAGAGGGAAAAACTGAACATATATTTGTAATATATGTTTGTAAAATGCGAATGGTAGAATTTGAACTTCTAGATAACCACCAGATTATACAAACTCTTTCTTTGATTGGCATACATTTACCGGTTGTTTTCCCCGTTTTCCCCGAATTGATTTTGCATGTTGGAGTTTGATTAATATAACGTAATGTATGCAAAATTGAGCTGAATTAGCACAAAAATATTAAGGAACACCTCCATTCTTATTACTATTCAATGAAGCAAACAAGAAAGATCCCTATAGCAGCAAGCCAACAACTAAATTCAACATAATGAAGTTTTGAATGTGAGCAGCGAATGCAGAGTGACAAAGAGGTAACAGGAAATTTCAAAAAAAAAAAACAAAGACATCTCGGGTTCTAATATAAACTATTGAACAATAATGCTACATACAATACAAGCACAGGACAATTCAATAATCACTGGTGATCTACATCAAACCAGAAATACATGTTAGTCCTAGCATAAATAACCCGAACTCGCTGCAGTGCCAAGTCCCTGCTTGCCAAAACAGCCTTGTGGCCCCTCCATCAATCCTAGTTTGTAAGACTGAGACACTATCACCATTACTCTTTACTGGAGAAGGGATCACCTTACAGCTTCTAGGTTCTAGCTGCTTACAATCGGGCATGATAGATAATCCAATGGGTCTGCTTCACATTGAAGTATACACAACCATCTATTGTGAGCCTTCCACTCCAATGGAGCAAGCAGCAACCAAGCTCGGCCTTCACAGTTAAGTTCGCCAACTTGCAGGTGGATAGAAACTCCAATCCACTGCTCAATTAGAACATGTAAAAAAACATTTTGTTGTTTGTTATAACAAAGTTGTAGTGATTTTATAGGACCCCACTACAAACTGTTAGATAGGAAAGTGAGTGGCTTGGCAAAGAACCACTTCTCCTCAAAAGATCTAGTGAATTTTGGAAATTAATTGTTAAGCAAATCACATGCAGGTAAAACCAGTGCCAAAAAATGCAAGACGGTGTTGAATGTACAAATGAATAGATTAACTAATCTGATTTATCAAATGATTTATTCAAATACTCTGTTTGGCATGGAACAGTTGAAGATGGGGCATGTCTTTGCTAAATGGCACCTCACTACATATTTCGACTCCTGTGCCCGTGCTTAATTTCTGATGTATAAAGACATCGTCTTTAAATTATATGTATCTGCCTTAAATATCCAACAATATGAAGGGGCACCTCAGAATAACATAGTAACTTTTAAAGAAAGAAAGAACTTAAAAATGAAAGTTCCCAAACCTGCTTGAAACTCAATAACAGATAGGGGTTGTTTTATCAGGAAGCTCACCTCCAACAATTTGAACAAAGCAAGTCATGATAGAAAAGGGGAAACCGATAAACATTTTGACAACAAAAATCATATTCTTCTTCAGAAACTTGGGTAGTGCTGGTGGTGACCGTTGCAGTCAATCAATGTAAACATATGTAGTATACTAGTATTGAGAAGCAACCACAAAACCCAGCAAGTAGACATTACTTCATTTCCCATGAGAATGCTGAAAGCAAATTTATGGTCTCCACAGCACTAGTTTAGGCAATCTAAACATGGAATTTATTTATTGATTTCCTCGACACAGAACAACTAAAACTCACTTGAGAAGGGGGGTTAACTCCTACATGTGATCAGGCCATACCTTTCCTAGAGATAAGTCAACAGAATTTTGAAAATCAAACTCAACAGTCCTTGTGTAGATATGAACCTGTGACAGCCATCATTATTGCAAGCCCTGCCTCAAGTAATTAGCAATCAGCAATAACCGAGAATTGGTTTTTGACTCATAAGGTTGGAAAAACATATATACTACAACTAGAGGATGTGAACTGAGAAATTGAAAACTGAACTGGCATCATGTTACTTCAAGCCAAGGAAGGTTTCAATCCAAATCCAGGATAGGCCTAAAGGTCAAGGTTTACTCTATCAATCTTCCACTTATGCGTCGATGATAGAGCATATATTGGAGCCTATTTCACAAGAGATTATATCATAGAAAAAAGAATTCTGGCAAAACTATGTCAATAGAATAAATGACAGCATGTATAAAATACTCATAAACAAAACCTATAAGATTGAGAGACTACTCTCAAACTCGATTGTCAGGACATCCAAACGAAAAAGAGACTTATGCTCACCAATTTTTCATAGTATACAACAATGGGTGTGATGAACCAGTGATAATTGATGACGGTATATATCTTCTATCAACTATCAAGAATGAAGAGTGGCTGAATATGTCCAAGTTGAACTAGCTTCTCTAAAGAAAAAAAAACCCACAACATACCAGGCACAGTGGTTTTTTTTTTTTTATCTGAATGTTAGAGACATGATGGCTGCCGGCTGATGCAATTAGAATGGTATCAATGTGTCCAAGAGGAACAATGTGATCATCAGATTTTTTATTGCTTCCTATATCCGAAAATCAGATACATGCAAGTTGCTACTTTGCAAACCTTGTTGCAGATACAGCGGTTGCAATGTCAGGGAAAACTCCAGGCTCAGATAAATCTTTAACCGACCGATCTACCCGGAGCCACAGGCAAGGGTGACATGTCAAGTAATGCCATCTGTGGCAAACGAAGATCATCTCAACACCATCTCAATGCCACATCAATATCAAACACAAAATAGAACATGAAGATCATAAACCAATTTTGAATAATTTAACATGATAAAACTTAGCGGCACTAACATTAGCTAACTTTAAATAATCTTTCATTGCAGCTAAAAACAAATACAAATATCATAACTTTAGAAACCATTGAACCTGAACCTAAAATTGACAAACAGGATTTACAAAAGAGAAAATTTTTACAAATGAACAAACTTTGATGCCCTATAATACCTAATCTCAAAACCCCATTTCCACTTCACACTGACAAATCTTCAACACCTCCTAATTTCCAAAACCAACCCCGCCCGCCCCCCCCGCCCCCCCCCCCCCCCCCCCCCCCCCCCCCCCCCCCCCCCCCCCCCCCAAAAAAAAAAAAAACACCCAATAAAATAAAATCACTATCACATACACATAAACAGTTCAATCACACTAAAAAAACCTACAATTGGTAACCAAGACACAATTTTCCACAACCTAAAACTAAACAATTCGAACAAATCAAACAAGTAAATCATAAAAAAAAATCTTTGGAAAACCCCACCTGGAATTGGAGATAAAAAGCTGAAAATGTGCATCAGACAACCATCGTCAAGATTTTTTATGGGAGCTGACCATGATTGCCTCACCATTTTGTTGCTGCATCGCTTTAAAGCTCGTGACTTCCATTCCTTCGACAATTTATCAGACTCCCAAGTCGAGTAGATTCATATAAGTTGATATATCAACACCGCCGGTTCCTGTTATTTTGACACGTGGCCAATTAAAATGATGATATGTGGTGGTGTTTTATATATGCGTATATTTTAGGGAAATTTATAGTTTTTATCCACATAAAAAGAAAATTTTTATTTTTATCCAAATTTTTTAAAAAATTTGTTTTTAACCTCTCAAACAAATTATTGTCATTATATACCCAAGATTACTAAAATACTCTTAAGTTAAAATCACTCAAATACCCAAACTTGAAATTACGAAAATAGTCTTATTCTTCTTAACAATATCCTCTCTCTTTCCTCTTCTTCATCAATGATTTGTGAGATTCAATTCACCATTGCAGCTGAGAAACAATCTAGTAAGGGATTATTTATTCAAGTTTCTTCATCCATTGAAGTTTCATCCATTGAAGGTTTTAAAGATGCTTCTTTCATTTGAGTTGTAAAGATAATGTATGTGTTTTTTTGATTGGTTTTTAAGTTATTTTGTTCATATTGCAAGCTAAAAGACTTTAAGAATGATTTAGTTGTAACATATATGATATTCGTGAAATATGCGACGAAATCTGCAAAATCTATGACGAAATCGGTTTTTCATGACTAATAATTGATTTTCACAGAATGGAAAACCGATTGAAGAGGTTTACCAGTTTTTCAACCATTGAAAAATCGATTTTCGGTTTTTTAGTTATTGAAAAATCGATTTCGGTGTTTTTGAAAAATTGATAACTTCACTGAAAAACCGAATTTAACATTTTTTTTCATGTTTTTTATATTTTTATATTACTGTGTATTAAATATGATTCAATGTGATTGTATTTTGTAATATCGCCTGATTGAAATGAGATTAATTTATTAATAGTATTATTTGATTTGAACATTACAAGAATGACTCAAGAGACAGTTGTAATCAACTTTGACGGAAAGTAGAATGAATGTAATTACGTTGGAGGGAAGTCGATTATGTATGGGGTCTATAAAAATAGTAGTTTTTCATCATTGGTGGACGTTGTATATAGAGAGGCTGATATTGATAGAAGAAGGTGGGATATCCGTATATATTATTTGCTACAAAGTACAACAAATGGTCAAGTTAAAAAGATACATATCATGTCTGATCTTAGTGTTGTTGGTTTGATGACGATAAAAAATATTGATGTTAAAGAGATTTATATCGATAAGATTGCAAAAGATTTTGGAGTTGGGGTTAGTAAGCGTACCGTTCATCCATTTGTTATCGATTCAATACCAGACACAAGATATGACGATGTAAATATGGATAGACCAATAAATCTACATATGGTTGAAAGTTATTTTTATCTTACTTTAGGTATTGGGAGCAATCAGGTTGATACTTCTGTCACCCAATTTACATCTATAGAAAGTCCCATTTACGACGTTAATGATGACTATTTGAATTATGACACTGATGATGAAGATCGGGACACAAATGATAATGGTGATGGGATACGGGATAGTGACGAAGAGCAAACTGAAGATAGTGATGAAGAAGAAACTCGATATAATGATGTTGCTGAAGAAGAAGAGTTTTCAGAAATAAGATTTTCAGGTTTACAATTTCAAAATAATTCTTCACAACCATACTGGATTGTTCATGGTGTAGAACTGGGGGACATTGAGGTTACTTCAAGTGCTACGTCAACCATCCACCAACGTGGTACGTTATATAAAAGAGCATTATTTAATAGTAAAGAAGAAATGAGTATAGCTATTGGAGAATATGTTCTGAAAGTTAAGTTTAAATATCAAGTTAGACATTCGGACATGGAGCGATTTGAGGCCGGTTGTAAGGATAAAACTTGTAGCTTTATAGTTCGTGCAAGATGCAGAAAAGGTTGTTCGATGTGGTTTGTGTTGAAGTTTATAGCGGAACACACGTGTCATCAAAAAACCATGGAATCACATATGAAGAGCGTGAATGCTATTGTCATCGAAAAATTGTATGCAAGAAAGGTAGGAAGAGATATTTATACACCTAATTATTTGATTGGAGAAATGCTAGAGTAGTATGGAGTTCGAATCTTATATAGTAAAGTTTGGAAGGTTTTATAATATGCAAAGAAACTAGCATATGAGCAAGCGGATGAATAATATCAACAACTTCCATCCTACTTTGAGATGTTAAAACTTGCAAACCTTGACACAATGATGACAATTAACAGAGATGAAAACAACTAGTTCTTGTATTCCTTCACTGCACTTGAAACTTTCATTAAGAGTTTTCGGTCTTACATGAGACCAGTTGTTGCTATTGATGCCACTCACTTGAAAGGTGAATACAAAGAGGTGATTTTTTTTTACTGCATGCAAAAATGGGTCGGAAATGATTTATTCCATTGCCTTTGGATTTGCTGATAGAGAGTCAGACTGTTCATGGACTTGGTTTCTAATAAAGTTGCGAAAGGCAATCGGGGTGTCAAACGATTTGCTTATCATATCTAATTGTCATAAAAGCATATCGAATGGAATAAAAGTAGCTTTTTCTGAAGTCTCACACGTGTTATGTTTTTTTTACTTGTGGCAAAACCTTAAATAATATTGTAAAAAACGTTCAGATGTGGAAAATGCATTTTACAATGCAACATACTGTTATGTTAAAACTTGCAAACCTCAGCATAATGATGACAATTAAGAGAAATGAAAACAATCAGTTCTTGTATTCCTTCGTTGCACTTGGAACTTCCATTGAGAGTTTTCGGTCTTACATGAGATCGGTTGTTGCTATTGATGCCACTCATTTGAAAGGTGAATACAAATGAGTGATTTTTTTTGCTACATGCAAAAATGGATCGGAGATGATTTATCTCATTGCCTTTGGATTTATTGACGGAGAGTCAGACTGTTCATGGACTTGGTTCCTAAAAATGTTGTGAGAGGCGATCAGGGTGTCAGACGATTTGCTTATCATATCTGATTGTCATAAAAGCATATCGAATGGAATGAAAGTAGCTTTTCCTGAAGTCTCACATGTGTTATGTTTTTTCTACTTGTGGCAAAACCTTAAGCAATATTGTAAAAAACGTTCAGATGTGAAAAATGCATTTTACAATGCAGTATACTGTTATGTGCCTAATGAATACAATAGAATATTGGAAGAAATACGTGCATTACATCCAAGCACACATATAACTTTGGTTAAGGCTGGAGTGAGCAGGTGGTCACAAGCACATTGTCCAAAAAGAAGATATAAAATGATGACTACTAACATTGCAGAGTCGCTCAACAATTGCATGATGTAAGCATGTCGTTTGTTAATAACAATTACACATGAATATGCAAGAAATGTATTGTAGAGATGGTTTAATAATAGACGTGTTGCCGTTGAGAAACTTATAACTTATGTTACCACCGCTGCACGATCGTATCATATTGACAAAAGATTTATCAACGGAAGGTAGCGTACATCCCATTACAGAATAGTATCATTACAGCGTTATATATCCTAGTAAAGGAGATGCGATTGTTGACATGCAACGGCACACATGCACGTGTAAGTAGTGGAACCTTGATAAGTTGTCATGTGTTCATGCATGTGCTGTGGCCTAGTATGATAATTATACATTGTTGTTTTTAGTATTTCATGTCATCTTGTGACACTTAAATTATTGATACATATCAAGTTCAAGGGCATTAGTTGTAATACACTTTGCATTCAATATTATAGTGTGGAGTGACTGAAAGCCGCATATGCACGTTTAATTAATTCCATCCTTAAATTGTCCAGTTCGAATGTTTCTCCAGAAGTTAGAAGCATGATTATATTACCACCCAAAGGTAAAAGACAAGCAAGTAGGCCGAAAGAGGTTCGGATTCCTTCAGCTGGGGAAGATCATCGTCGAAAAAAGTGTGGAAGATATTGTCAGAGAGGACACAGCTTGTAACATGCTCTCCCGACGTCCAAGTAATCCATTAAACCTTATCCCTATTTATGGAATAATAGATTTATTAAAGTATTCGAATTTTTGTAAAATTTTTGGATGGATCCGGGGAAGGTTTATGATTTTGAAATCATAAAATTATTTAAAACGAACGAACCCGGATAAATAATCGAATACTAATGAAGTTTTCGAATGTGAAATTAGATTATAATAAAATTTCTAAGTGGTCCCGAGACGTTTCCGGATGGAAAAGGGGTCCGTATGAGTAATAATTTTTGAAAAACGGATTTCGTAGATTAAAGTTTTGAAATTAATATTAGAATTAATGGAAACTAAAGTGGAGCAAAGATAAGTTATTTCGAAGAGATTTTAAATTATTCGAAGTATGTTAGACGAAAGTACTCTATTCGATTAGTATCCTGTATATAGTATTTGTAAAGAAATAAAATAATTTCTAGCACCCAGTTGTGAAAATTTAATTTTAGTAGAATTTCGGATAGGACTGAAAATAATTTTGTTTTAGAAGTAATATAATAATTGTTTTAGTGACCGTAAGTATTAATCAAATATTAATAGAATTTTCAGAAGCATTAATTTAGTTTTCGTATAATTTTCAAATGGACTCGAGCGAATTTCGAATACTAAAAGAGGCTTTTAGGAGCTTGGAAGGACGCATCAGACAAGTGGCAAGGGAATCGTGCATGTAAGACAAGTGTCACACATGCACTTGAATCAAATGACAAATGAATGGTGATAAAGAGAGTTGTGTGCCAAGTGTTAATCAAGCATGTTAGGATGATGACAAATGTCCTTAAATATGTATTATATGTAAAAAAAAAATTTAAATGAACAAAAAGAATGTAACTCCGTCATTTGAGATCAAAGACAAACAAATAAGAAGAACAACTCAATATATATATATATATATATATATTTATATCCGGTCAACTCACTATCTCACACACATTTTCTCATGGTCATCTTCCTTCAAAATTCTCTAGGCCTTTCATTCTCTTATTCTAACATCTCTCACGGTCACATACACATTTATTCAGTCTCATTTCTCTCTCGGTCTTTCACTCTCAAAGCTCTCTCAACTCACGGCTTCCTCTCATTTCCCTCATCTCTTGCCTGAAAACTATCAAGCTCTCTCAACCCTCACTCATTCTCATCTCTCACAGTCCAAATTCATACCCATTCTATCCATTTATTTCAGGCCAAACTCTCTCTTAAATCCTTTCTATCTCTCGGTTTTGAAGGGAAAAATTGAAGAACCATTCAAGTGCACTCTCTCGATCATGAAAAGCAAGCAAAACAAGGAAGCAATGCCAAAGGTGACTCATGGCTACAAGGGGATTGAAGGCCGAACACATGCATGAAAGGATGATGGTGTTTGTGGAGGAATAAGGCTCATGCATGAGGCTTGAAGTTGTTTAAGAGGTGTTTCTAATGATTTCAGAAGGTAAGCTTTAATTTCCGATGAATTTCGTTAAGCTTTCAGAAAAATTTTTGTGAATGAATGGTTGAGTTTTAAGAATTACCACCTCGTTAGTGTAGAGGTTAGTTTGTAGATGATTTTAATGTTGGGTTGATTTCGAAAATAAAAATGCATGTGTATATTAGGTTCGGCCATGGAAAGATATTATGGATTGATTGGGTTTTTGATGGTTTTACCATGTTATGAATGTGTTTTGCATAAGTTTAAAGTGTTTTGAATGAGTTGGATGTCTTGGAATGATGATTTTTGGTGTTTATTCAAGTTCGGCCAAATGAGTATTCTTGTCATTTAAAATTGTTTTTTTATTTGGTTATGTGATTTTAGGGAATATTTGAATGTTAGGATAAACTCGGAAATCAAAAAAGAAATCGTTGAGTATTAATTAATCACTTCGCGATTGAATGTTTCATAATCACTCGAAAGTGATATTTAGAAGTTGTAAATGAGATGTGTGTTGAACTCTTGATGTGTTCAAATGTAAATTAATGTGAAAATGTGAAAAGAATGATGATAAGATTATGTGTTGAATTCAGCCAAGTGAGGAAGTGTAGGTTTGAAATTGTCATTTAAATTCATTCGCATGAATTTAGTCTTGTAACGTTTAAATAATTAGAATTGCGAATGAATGTTAAACACGAGTAATCGAAGTTAAAACGGATTAAAATGGAGTGTTTTAAAGTGTTGAATTGGTTGGGTATTTTGTTGGATTGATGCGTGAATATATTCGTGCGAATTATATTGGTCGTATCGTGGTCTGAAAATATATTACACAAATGTGTAGGTTATTTGGAGGCAAAATCAAGAATATTCTGTTGATTAGAGTTAAATAGCGAGCTAAGGATCCAGATGAATGTCCTAACGAAAATGCTTTGAAATGTTATTATTTCTATTCACAATTGTTTTATATGTTAATTTAAATTCATGCTGTTATTAATTAGAAATTGATTTTTATGTGTTAAACGGATTTTCGTGTGAGAACCGAATTACAAGATAGTTTACTTTATGATTGATAAAATGTCATACGAGAACCATTTTTGCATGAATTATTGAATGTTTTGCATGAAATGTGAATGCTTTAATGAAAAGCAAAATGAATGAAAGTGATTTGTGAACCTATGGTATACCTTAAAGGTATTTCGCAATCACTGATTGAGGTTGAGTACCCTAAGCGTGCATTGATAGTGTCTGTCGGGAGTGTTTGTCACTAACAGCGGGAGGGAATGTATCCGTTGGTCTAGTCCCGTGTTTCGTCCAATGCACGTATATGATATATTATTAGCTAGCTTCCACCCGAGTGAGGATAAATGCCGCTCTGTAATGATGTTAAATTCCGCTAAGCAATTACCATATTGATGTTTTGAGCGAGGATAAATGCCGCTCCTAGCGAGGTTAAATTCCGCTAGAAAATACCTATTAACTGGCTTGTACGAGGATAAATTCCGCTCCGCCATATACCAATATATCATGTGAAATGAAATCATGCAAAAAAATATTTTATGCATCGTTTGACAATTGAAAAACATTTCAAAATAAGTGTTGATAATAGAAATTTGCTTTTCAAGTTATTGCTTTGAATTTCAGCTTATGATGAAAATGTGAATTACAGATAGTTATTCATGCTTTATATTATTTATGGTTATCGAAATGTTTATTAAATTTACACAACATGATTTTAATTATGAAATATGTTTATAGAATGTTTTTAAGGGAGGAAAATTTTAATAACGATTTGAATAGAAATACTTGACACTCACTGAGCCTATTATGTTCACCCTTAGTTTTATTGTTTTGAAAAATAAAACTCTCTCAGGATCAGGTACAGGTGTGGATGTTTAGGTAGCAAAGACCTCACATCAGGAGTAGATATACACTTCCGTCGGGTGTAGTTGTGATTCCCCTTGTATTTCATATATGATGTTCATATTTTAAACATATGGAATGTTTGTATGTAAATATAAATTCCTCTTTTGAATTTGTTATATACATGATCATGCATATCATGCTTTTGAGTTTGAATTTAATTTGAGTTGATGCATGTTTGATATTGATGTGACTTGTGGAAAAAGGGCCTGAGGCCCTATGGTTGAGAAACAAATTATTTTTGAAGTGTACATATCTTTTCAATGTGATTTTACAGGATAGTATTTTCAAAAAATAGTCATTATGCTGTTGAAATTTTTATAAAATTTTGATTATAAATGTAAATTTTAAATTAAAAAAGTTCATACTCAATTCCGCTAGCAAATGAATTTTAAAAAGGGTTTCAGAAAGGGATTTTCAAGACAGATTTTAAAAAGGTTTAGCTTCGTGGGAACCTTTCAGCGAGAAGGGATCCCGACTGAAAGGCTACCGTGGGTTACCGGAAGGGTCATTTTAAGAGTAGGAGTCGGGGCTCGTCACAACCGTCTTCATTGCCCTAACCCCCCAACTTCCATTAGTGAAGGGACAAGCGTAGTCGTGGATGCGGAAGCTGGGACGAGCACAAATGCTAGTGAAAATGTGTCGTAGTCCCGAAGATGCCACTTGTGTCATGAGACTGGACACAACTAACATCGATGTCCTCAATGGTTTCCTACTAATCCAAAGGTGGTTAATGAAGAAAATAATGATTAGAAATTTATTGACATTTATTTCAACTTATGTTTCATGTAAAACGTTTGCATGTTAATTACTCAATTATATACTAATATAACGGTAACATTATAATCGGATCAGTTACTAAATTATTAATCAATTTCTATTGTTTTTGTATCATTTTACAAGCTCAAAACCATAAAATACGGTGAAAAACACATATCGGTTTTTAAGGGTGCCTGAAAAATAGATATCGGTTTTTTAGACATGCTTAAAAACCGATCCCTACTTATCTTCCAAGTGGCTTACTGTGACCAACAAATGAACCCAAAATTGCAAGTTACGATCGATTTTTAAGGGCTCTTGAAAAACTGAGCGCGGTGAAAAATCGATTCCCACATGTCTTCGATTTTTTCCTTCCAAATGGTTTTCTGTGACCAACAAATGACCCTAAAATTGCTTCAAGTTAACTAATTAACATAAAATTACAAAAATAAACAATTTAATGACCCCACATGGTCACATTCAAGTAACATAGGACAATATTATGACAATATTTCACTTAAAACGCTTTTATGTTGATCCACCTAACTATAATTGTCAGTAATGATGATCTTTTATTAGATATAACATTATTTCTATTGTTTTTGTATCTTTTTAAAAGCTCGGAACCATAAAATAGTGGAAAGAGGGGTTAAAATGGAAGAAAAACATGAATCAATTTTTAAGGGCGCTTAAAAAAAAAAAAAAAAACCGATCCCTACTTGCCGTCGATTTTTTCCTTTACGATGACTTTCTGTGACCAACAAATGACCTAAAAATTGTTTCAAGTTAACCGATTAACATAAAATTACATAAATAACCAATTTAATGACCCCACATGGTCACATTCAGGTAACATAGGACAATATCATGACAATATTTCACTTAAAACCCTTTCATGTTGATCCACTCTATTATGATTGTCGGTAATGATGATATTTTATTAGATATAACATCATTTCTATTGTTCATTTTATCATTTTAGAAGCTTGGAACCATAAAATAGAGTGGAAAGAAGGGTTAAAATGGAAGAAAAAAATGAATCTGTTTTTAAGGGTGCTGGTTTTTCAGACGCCTTTAAAAACCGTTCTTCACTTGACTTTAATATTTCATCATTCTCGATTTTCTAATGTAATGAAAAACCGAATTCGGTTTTCAAACGTCGATAAAAAACCGATTCAATGATTTTGAACCTCATAATGTGATTAGATTTTAAGAGTTAAAATTAGATACTTCACATTATTTTCAATCTAATTTGATTAAAGAGTTTAATTTATTTAGATTTATATGTTCATTTTATTTTCCTTTAAAATTTTATTTTTACAAATCGTTATTAACATAAGTATTTAAATATGTTATATAGAATAGGGAGTGTATACTCGTTACATTATATTATGACATACATACATGTATGATTATTTATTTTTTCTATGACATAGTTTTTTTTGTTAAAATACATATGATAATATGTAGAATATCAATTTCATAATTTGTTAGGATTTTAGTTGAAAATCTTAGGTTCACAAATTAGAAATATAAAATTAGTTGCAATGTGATTAAAATAAATATATTTTGAATAATTAGTATTCATAACGTGATTTGATTTTAAGAGTTAAAATTGGATAATTCACATTAGTTATAATAACATTTAACTAAAATGTTTAATTTATTTAGATTTGTAAAACAATTAGAAATATAGAATGTAATTAAAATAAATATATTTTGAATGATTGGTTTTCATAATGTGATTAGATCTTAGGAGTTAAAATTAGATAATTCACATTATTTTTAATCTAATTTGATTAAAGAGATTAATTTTTTTTTTAAAATTTATATGTTCATTTTGTTTTATTTTAAAAATTTTATCTTTTACAAATCGTTATTAACAAAAGTATTAAATAATGAACATATAAATCTTCAAATTTACTTATATACAACATCCTCATCAGAGTCTACAAACCATTTCCCAAATTTATTAACTTTATACATCAACTTTTAAAACATATATGTCTCTGGCAATCTCTACCCTCAGTGCAATGGCGTCTACAGCGATATCGGGTTTTCTTGATTTCCATGTACTCTTTTTCTACTGTAAAAGGTCGCGTACGTTCATAGTCACATATGCTCCGCAACTCGTCCTGTATCAGTAATAAATTGATTAAATATCATAACATATTGAATATATATATTAATTTAGTTATAAACTTACTCACCAATCAGGTTGCTGGGGCACAACTGATATATCCAAATGCTCAACTTTCCACCACTCATCCATAGGTGGCATATCTATCTGGTCTACTCATAAAATCCTATGAACCACAACAAAATGGGCACGAAACATACCAGTGGCTCAAGTGGCTGGAGCCGTTCGGCTATGTCAACATTTGCTAAGGAATCATATATTATTATTTTATGCTCTCTGAGGCACACCTAATATAAGACCAAGTGATTTTGATTCAGACTACACGGTAGTAACACCTGCATTTAAAAACTTTAGTGACATAGCATTAGTTTGGATGATTAAATAATAAATATAAATATTCAAACAACACTTACATTATCAACACATCACCATGGGACTAATGCGTCTATCTGTCCACAATTGTATGCATGCCATTTTGAGGGTACATTAGCTGTAACCGGATCGAATTTTATACCCTTGTTGACGTATTGTTGATTGTAATACACTGTCATAAAAGTTTGCATGATAAAAATTAAATATGTTATTTAACATTAGGGAGACATGACATGAAATTATAAATGCATAACTGACTGAAATGTTAATATTTATAAACAAAGAACTGTCATGGACAACGTATCTACGGTCCTCAACCTCATTCCACAATTTTCTTCGTAGGCACATCAAATAAGAATCGATGTGCTTATTAGTCAACCACAGATTTTCGTTCTCAAGGATGACCAATGTGGTCTGTATCACGCACCACCCACAACGATCAACCGAAGGCCTACAATTCAAAAAAAAAAAAAAACATTATTATAAATTTTCTTACATTAACAACTAGAATGCAAGGATAATTATACTTTTTTTCAATACCTGAGATCCAAAGTTGTTGAAGCTTTGTATTTATTATAGACAGCTTCTACGGGGTCTATAGACTCTGCCACCTCCTCCACCTACTGTTAGACCACTTTCTTTTTCTTTTTCGTCGACCCAAGATCCATGTATGATGTCTGTAGAGGTACCGTTGGCTTGGTCTTTTGTTTGCCCTGTTCCTAGATGCTCTCATCCTACAATTGTAAGCAAATAAAAAACATTAATTACACATTTACAATTATATGTCTGACTGCAACACATTATATATACAATGTCTACTTGGTTATGATCACGCTCAGCCTTGGCATCTAATAGACCTCCTCAGTCCTTCGAGAGTGGTGGACCTCCTGTTTTTCTTGCTAATGGGGTGACTGGTGGACACCCTGTGATTGAAAGACCTTCTGCTCATCTTTCTGATGAGGTGACTGGTGGACACTCTGTGATTGAAGGACCTCCTGCTCCTTCTGCTGATGAGGTGACCGATGGACACCTTACTTAAGAGAAATGAAAGTATATCAGGATGAATAGTATTTTTGGGATGAATACTGATTTTCGAATAAATAGTATTTTCGGATGGAATAGTATCTATGTGAATAGTAAATTTTTTGAAAGCGGATCCTGAAGTTAGGAAGCTCTGGAATAAGTAATGGAGTCTAAGGAAACTGAAACGGATAAAAAATGAGTTTGTTTGAGGCAAAATAGAGCGGTTTTCGAATCCAATTGGAAATCCGGAAAGATTTTTGAAAAATTTGAAAATTTAGAAAAGTATCAGAATGAGTGTTAAAATGCTTTAGAAGTATTTTAGAAACTCAAACTACATTTTTAAAGGAGATTTGGATGGAAATAGAATCAATTTAGAAATCGTTGGAGTCAATTTAGTGAATTTAGCGGAGAGCCGAAAAGGGGCATGAAATGACTTTTAAGAGTAACTAAGGTTACCAGGAGTATGTAGGCAGTTCGAATATAGGCCCCGATGAATTTGAAAGGATTTCGATAAAAATCCCGGAAAAGCCGAATCCAGGTGTCCTGAAAAAGTCAAAATCAAAAGAATTAAAGAAAGGATAGACATGTGGGGCAAGCAACCATTGGAATGTGACATGTGACATCAGAGAATTGTAAATTGAGTATGAATTTAAAAGGTTGTATGATAGATTTTGGGGGTTAGATTGTGACTTGTAGGTGATTGAATTGAAAGAAAAAAAAAAGATCAAGAAGTGAAGGTTAAAAAGAGTATGATTATATTTAATTGTGAATGATATGTATAAGGGCATTTTTGTAACACTTCAATCCTAATGAACTTAAGAGATTAATTGAAATTTAATTTATTGTTATTAATTTGGTCTAGTTCAAGTTTTAGAAGTATAAAAATTTATGGATAAATATTCTATTAAAGGGTATTCTTAAAAGAAATTAAGAAAGTTGGGCTAAGAAAAAAATAGGTCATAGGAGTTAAAATGAAAATTTATATATAGTGGAAATAAAAATATATGGGGTCAGTGAGATTTTTCTCATAATAATAAATATAATAATAATAATAAATGATGGTGGGCCCTTTGAAGAAAAATAAATAATATATAATTGATAAGAATCTCTTGTCAGAAGAGTTACCCAGCTAGTCTCTCACAGATCTCCTCCTGTAAAAGAATATGTTCAGACCACTGCTCTAGACAAATGTCTCATTCCTGCCACTGAAAAAGAACAATATATTGATCTTGAAATCCTTCAGACCATGATTGATCAATGGATCAAAGAAGGATATTCTCATATCCACTTTGGTACCATCAGGATCATTCTCACTCTCCATGGAAGGAAAGGTATTCCAGCCATCTGCCGTCTTGCTGTGTTAAATACTACTTATCTTAAATATGAGCATGCGGTGATCGGTACTTGCATCTCTTCCCTACATGCTGAGAGAGATACTCCCAGCATGTAGGGAAGAGATGCAAGTACCGATCACCGCATGCTCATATTTAAGATAAGTAGTATTTAACACAGCAAGACGGCAGATGGCTGGAATACCTTTCCTTCCATGGAGAGTGAGAATGATCCTGATGGTACCAAAGTGGATATGAGAATATCCTTCTTTGATCCATTGATCAATCATGGTCTGAGGGATTTCAAGATCAATATATTGTTCTTTTTCAGTGGCAGGAATGAGACATTTGTCTAGAGCAGTGGTCTGAACATATTCTTTTACAGGAGGAGATCTGTGAGAGACTAGCTGGGTAACTCTTCTGACAAGAGATTTGTCTCGCCTAAAAACATTATAAGGATTGACAATAGGGTAAGTGGTAGCATTGATTTGAGCATCTTCAGGAATGTAAGTATATTCAACAAGGTTGGTTATTTTTCTAGAATTGGTACGAGAAAGTGTTTGAGGAATAGATACAGAAGAAGAAAGGCGAGGAGGAGAGGAAGAGGAGTCTGAACTATCTAAGTTAGCTAAAGCGGCAAAGGAATTTGAAGTAGAGGCCATGATGTAGAGTTTCCCTTATCCTATTCATCCAAGCTTTCAATCCAAATCAGGTAAGCTCTATCCACCGACAACTAATGCCAGTAACACTGAGTTATGAGAACTCAGAGTGCCCTTACCATAGAGAACCTATGGCTCTGATACCACTCAGGGGGCTGGGAGCCCCGAACCTCACAGAGAGGGAGCCCTGGTAAAGAAAACTTACACCCCTACAGCGGCCTTTCAACATTCAACGGCCTAAACGGGGCTACAGTCTGTTCACCAGGCGCAAGCCAAGGTCTGTGAGGACGGGGACCGTTAACCTTTCTGATGCGCAGGATCCTCACTAATGGGGGCAAGCGCAGAGCATACTAGGGCCTTTCTGTTGTGCAAGATCCTCACTTGGAGGCAAGCACAGAGCATACTCGGACTTGGTCAAGAGCCTTCCTTCATTTTCTTGGAAGCTATGGATTTCAAGGAATCAGGGAGAGAAGTAGTTTAGAAAGCCATGGTGAGAGAAAACAAAGCTTTATTGATAGTAGGAAATTGGATACAAGGCTTAGTCTCCCAAGGTTGGGAGGCTTACATATTTATAGGCCCAAGGCCTCATATCATGACAAACTAATATGATTACAATAGGACAAACTTATATGATAAGCTTGCTTACATGCTAAGTAAACTTACATGTTAAGTAAGCTTTCATAATAAGCTATCTTACAAGGTAAACTAATATGATTACAATAGGACAAACTTATATGATAAGCTTGCTTACATGCTAAGTAAACTTACATGTTAAGTAAGCTTTCATAATAAGCTAACTTCCAAGACAAGCTAACTTCCAAGACAAGCTAGCTTACAGGACAAGCTAGCTTACAGCAAGCAGCTTACAGAACAAGCAGCTTACAAGACAAGCTTACTATTATTACAGACATAATAATTAATTTAAAGGCGGGACCCACAACTAGTACAACATACAGAATACTCTGACTAAAAGACAAGATTATTGCTGACAAGTGGCAAGCATGTGAAACAGTGGTTGCTTTGAAGATATCAGTCCGAATCCAGATTGCAGGTTGCGTGGTACTCATCGTCTGAGTCAGTGGCTCCACAAATAGGACATGATTTACAGTGCGTACGATCATCAGGGGATGGTTCATCAGTCTTGGCCTCTTCGAAGGAATCCAATAACGGTGGAGATGGAGCTGGTGTAAGAGCCATTAAATTAATAATTCCTGAGTCCTTTCCATTTATTTCTTGAAGGAATGCCTTCAGAGCTGGTCCAAATTCATGATAAAGTCCTGGATAGTCAAAAGTTAAATGCCAGAAGTAATTTGTGTTGACTGTCCATAGGGCTTTGGAAATAGGGTTTTGTCTGAATGGCCTGTTTAGTACCCAAACACAAGTGACTTTTGAAGCCATTTCTGGGCTGAGTTTCCAGAGATTATATTGTCCCGTGAGCTTTTGTAGTTCTTTCCTCCATACTGGCAAAGGACCGAATAGTTGAAGGAAGGTGGAAAGGAGTGAATTTCTGTGAGAGGGTTCATGGAGATGACCATATAATGCCTGCAAAAGAAATATTATGACATGTGAATATAATACAGATAAACACCAAAGATGCCAAGCGCAGTTCATGGTGAACTGGGAGAATGGCCATAAGGAGAAAGGTTCCATATAAGGTTTGGAAAAGTTAGCCACTCTATGAGGATGACCTTCTTGATGGATCTTGGCAAGGTAGACCAAATAGTGACTATCAGCAAAACTCTGGATTTTCTGGGGAGTAAGGGTGGACTCTGGGTGTTCCTGGAGTAATTCGGGAGGAAAGTTGAGCTGGTGTAGTGAATTCATGTTTGTGTAGTTTTCTGGTTCAAACGGAGGGGGAGAGTTTGATGAGCTAGGGGTGGCCATGAGGATGAATGGTATGGGTCTGATGGGAGATGTGATGAAAATAGCTGGTGGCTTGGTAGTAGGTCGGGAAAGCATATCAGCTATTATATTATTGTCTACCTTCACATGGCGGACAGTAAAATTGTACCGCGAAAACCATTCTTTTAGTCTGAGTAACAGAGGGTTAGGTGGAATCTTATTTTTGAAGTCAAGGACCTTAGGGAAGGACGAATTGTCCATTTCGACGATAAAGTGTCTGGTTCTCAAATGAAAATCAAATTTTTCTATACCGTATTTCACAGCATAGATCTCCTTGTAGACTGTGTGATAATGTTTTTGATTTTCTTTGAAAGATCCACTAGCGTGTCCACAGTAAGACCTTTTGGTATTTTTCTCCTCAATCAGTACTGCACCCCAGTGTTCATCACTTGCATCAGTTTGCATGATGACCTGTCCATCTGAAGGAATAGTCAGAGGAGGCGGATTTTTTGCAATCTGTTTTATCCTTTTGATTGCTTCTGTATGCTCGTGACTCCATGACGGAGGCTCTTTCTTTAATAAAGCTGAAAGGATTGCTGTATGATGCGCCAGATGGGGAAAAAATTCTCTGACAAAGTTTACTATTCCCAAAAACTGTTGCACTTGCTTTTTGGATAAATGGGAATCTGGAAAACTGTAGAGTTGTTCTGTCAGATGGGGTCCTGGTTGGTACTGGCCTTGATTTATCTCCATTCCGAGAAAAGTGACAGCATTTGTCCCAATAATGCTTTTCTTTTCAGAAAGCATTATGCCATACTTGTCTGCTAGTGAGTAAAACTGCAGAAGTAGATTCTGATGATCTTTTTCACATTTGGAAAAGAGGAGGATGTCATCAATGTAGATCAGGGCCGAATGGAGAATAGGATAGAATATTTTTGTCATCGCCTTTTGGAAAAGTGATGGAGCTGTTTTGAGTCCAAATGGCATGACTGTCCATTGGTACTGAGCATCTGGTATGCAGAATGCTGTCTTGTGGCGTTCAGCTGGGTGGATTCCCAATTGCCAGAATGCACCTTTCAAATCAAATTTAGAGAAAATGACTGCTCCTGCCAGTTGTGAAAGTAATGTTGTCGTTCTTGGCAGTGGAAATTTGTCATCTTGTAAGAATAGGTTCAAAGGCTTGTAGTCTATGACTAGTCTTTTCTTTCCTCGAACCTTTTCTGACCGTTTTTCTACATAGAACGCCTGACATGCCCATGATGAAGTGGTAGGCTCTATGAGTCCTTGTGAAAGGAGCTGTTGGCATTCTTCTCTGGCCATCTTGAGGTCAGTTGGAGTCATCCCTGAATGGGTTGCCTTTGTAGGGTTTATATCTTCATTAAGTCTAAATGGCAGAGAAATGAAGAATTCTGGATTTTTCCATAAGGGATGAGGATGATGGAACTTATCATGACTTTCTGCACATAATTTTAACAGCTTCTTTTGAACGTCAGTGTAAGTGGGGGATACTGTAGTGATAGAAAACATGTTGGCAATTGAGACAAAAGGTTTAAAATCTCTTTTGCATCTGATGCCCGTGGGTAATATCCTGAGATTTTCTGATAAGCAATAAAGATCCCATCCAATGATAAGATCTTTTCCAGGAAGATCAGTACCCAAAACTTTTGCCCAAATTGTGAGATTAGGGAGAATTTTAATCCCAATCTTGTGCTTAGTTATGAGCTTGGTATGGAAAAGTTTTCCATCAGCAGCAGCAAACTCTTCTTTATGCCGGACCCAGTAGTGTGGAGGTAGGATTTTCGGGTTCATGAAAGAGTTGTAGGATCCTGTGTCCATAAAGGCTATGGTAGAAATGGGTTTTGAGTATTTGCAGGTGTAGATTTGGACATGGAGATGTGGGTTGATAGCCGGTTTGTGTACGGAGTCTGGATTAACAGTGAAAGTGTTTTTTGGAGTTTGGAGTGACATAGCAGGTTGCATTATGAAGGCACTAGGGGGTGATGAGTCATATTCTGAAGAGGAATCGGATTCCTTGTCAGATTCTGAATCTGAAGTGGTTGGGAAGGCAAAGGCGGTCTCTTTATTCATGTCTTCTTGTTCTGAGAAGAGAGATTCGATATCTGCGTCAGACGGAATATTGACACCTGGAAGTTCTTCGATTGCTTGGACCATCTTTGCAGATTTTGCTTGCTTGTGGGGACACTTTTTTGCAAAGTGACCCTTTTTTCCACATGCATAGCACCGAGTGCTTTTTGAGTCACGTGCGTGCTTCTTTTTGAAATAACGGAATCTTTGTTTCTTTTTCTTTTTCCTATATCCATCATGAGACTTGCTTTTGCTTTTGAAAAAGGAACGGTAGTAATGTTTTTTCTTTGTCTTGCAGTGGCATTGTTCCTCATCTTTACACTTTATCTTCAGATTTGGACGCTTGCACATTTTTTCGTACTTGGGTCCTTCTTTCAGCATCATTGAGAAAAATTGTTGTGTGGCACAAAGCTTGTCCAGGGACTGTAGTGCCATTTGCTGGATCTGACCCAATGTCAGTTCTTTGAGAGGCCTATTGGTTGCATCAATCTTCCTTAGGAGTTCATCTTGAAGTTCCGTGGGAAGAGAGTTGATGTATACCTGCCTGAGGCTTTCATCTTGTGCACCATTAAGGGAATGATATCTGGATGCCATTCGTTTGTAATGTTTTTCAAGATCTTCTCTTTTTAATGAACAACATCTCATTTCGAAGAATTCTTGGCGTTCCCTTTTGTAATATTGCTGAACATCACCAAGAAATTCTCTGAATAGTATGCCCGTAACAGCATGTACATCAAATCGCAGTATTCTGATCTGCGTATATTCATCCAAAGACTGAAACCAATCTCTGAGAGACCCTGTAAATCTGGACACGAATTCTCTGACAATTTGTTCAACAGTTTGTTCTGATTTTGCAACTTGTAAATCTAACCAGGCACTCATTTCTGAAATTCTGTTCCTCCATTTTTCTGGAGGGATATCATCAAGAGTAAACCAGGGACCATTGGTAGGTTTAGGAAGATTTAGGCCAGGTTGCTGTGGTGGAAACTGATTTACATCAGGTGGTTCTTCCACAATAGGTGTCGGACCAGTAGTGGATGACTCATCAGGGGATTGTTGAGTTGTAGATGATCTAGGAGGATCATTTCTGGAGGCCATGAGTATCTTTGAAATGTTGGTGTATTGTTTTTGTGTAGGTAATAATGGCGTTCCTGGTTCAGTATCTGAGGAAGAATCCTCAGTACTATAAACAGAAGAACTTACGGATGAAACTGGTGATGTCCTGTGGGCAAGCATAGCAGGAGGATGGAATTGTGTCTCCGGTGATTTGCCTTTGTCTTTTGTGGGGGCTGATAGTTTAGGTTTTATGGGTTGAGGTGGTTGTGCCAGAGGGATTTTTCTCAAGAGCATTCCTGTGGACTTAAAATACTTTGAGTCATCTGGTGGTGAATATGGTGGTGAATTGGACTGTGGAAAGATTAAGGAGGATGAGTATGGGTAGGCCTTGGGTATGTAGGTTGGTGGTGATACTGGTGGGATAGGAGATGGCTGAAGAGAAAAATCTCTCTCCATCTGACTTTTTTGTTCTTTAAGTCTCCTGATCTCCTTTTCTTTTGCTCCAAAATCTGGGCCAAAATAGCCCTGGTGAATGTATTGCTTGAGAGTTGCGTCAAGTTGTGAAATTCTGGACTGTAGATTTAGGTACAAATCCCTAAACGTTGAGTCCATTTCTTGGAGTCTCTGATCAAACTGTGAGACATGTTTTTCTACCTTGTCAAGCTTTTCATCAATTCGTTGAAGGACTCTGTTTTGAGATCTAGAGTTCTGAGTTTGCCAATTGAGCACTTGTTCTGATTGTGACAAGTGATTTCTGGTTCCATCTGAGTTGATCTGCGTTGTTTGAACAAATGGTTTGGATTCTGTAAAGTTTGTTGGATCAACTGTTGGCTGAAGAGGAGGAAATTCCTCTTCATAGCTTGGTTTGGATGCCATGAAAGCACATGGAATAGCTTGAAAGTTGTTAACCTTTTCTTTCTTTCTGGATTGTCGTTCCAGCTGAGAGCAAGCAAGTAAGTTTGCTTCTCTTTCTGAAGTGAGCCAGCCTTCTTCTCGGAGGACACGCAGTCCTTCTTCATAAATGTCCAAAGGTTGTTTGGAGTCTGAGTTTTTGATTCCAATCCAAGGGCTGTCTGGATCATCTGGACGGTGCCTTTTCCTGTTGTTACAGGGACCTTTCCCATCATCTATATAGATGATGTCATCGTCTTCCCGTCTGCATGGACAATCTGGATCGCACATAGTTGGATCTACGTCCCAGATAAAATGTCCATCAACTTTGTCTGTGTAGACCGGTACCTCTGAACCTCTGAATTCATGGATAGGTGGATCTCCGAAGCCAATTTCTTCAGATTTGACTGGCTGGATCATGAGAGAATGAAACACAGGAGGTTGAGGATTTTGTCTATTCTGGACATGCTCATAAGTAGTTTTGATTGTACCATCTTGTTGCTGCTCATATTTGACATCTGTTGCAACGACAGGAGTGTTGTTGTCTTTGAACAACTTTTCATAGCTTGTGATCCATTCAAGAGGCATGAGCTGTATAAGCTCTTCTCTGGAGATTTGTCGTGGCATCTGAACGATGGTAGGCACATCTTCTTCTCTTTCAGCAGTTATGAGCACTGTGGCATCATTACTGTGCATCGGAGATGGCAAGTTGATGGCATGATCCTGAAGTCGATAGACGATTTGGTGATGGAGTGTTGCTGCATATGACGATGAAACTTGGGGAGCACCAATGATTTGGAGTTGGACTTTCAGTGCTTTGGAAAGATTCTTGTCTTTCAGAGGGATGTTGAAGTTAGGAAAATATGTGAGAGAGATACTAAAGAAAAGGAAAAAAAAAAAATAAAGAAAAGAAACGAAGATGTGGTTGACGGGTGATGGAAAAAAAAAAAAAATAATGATAATAATAAAATAATCAAATAAAATGAGATAAAAGGAGAAGTGAATGCATGGGGCGGTGGCAGTGGGTGTATATATATGTCTTCGGAAGAAATGAAACGAGGAGAGAAGCTGTCGAACAGCAGTAAGAAAAAAAAAATTGGAGGAACCGAGAAGAAGAAAGGGGAGAAGAGAGAAATAAAAAATATTTCGGGTATCCAATTATCCAGATAGATTGGGTTCAAGATAATAAAAAATCAAAGGGGAACTTGCTTTAGATTCAGAAATAAGTAAAAGAGTTATGTGAGTGGATAAATTATAGAAAGTGTCCAAAAGATTGGTGTACACTTATCTTAAAAACTCATTTTTATTAGTAGAAGTTTGGTTTAATTTATTATATGAATTTATTACGTTTTAATTAGATAGATTCCATGAAAATGTACGAATTATGTTATGAATGATTTTTGTAGTATTTGATATTTAAATTTGGAAAAGTTTGTGAAAAAGTGTGTATTGTTCGAATAAAGAATATGAAGTTATTATGATATTATTTAGATAAATTGAAATAAAAGTTTATTTGAGTATGATTTTAATGACTTTCGAAGGAAAACGGAAACAAACGGAAGGTAACAGATAAATTATTGCCTTGACCGAATATATATCAGAAGAAGAGCACAATAGTTTTGATGAGATTGATGAGTAAATTTTAAATGAGAAATGATGTGTTGTGATGCTTATAATGATACTTTGAATAAATAAAAAAAATGTATATATATTTTGATTGAAAAAGTGTTCAGAGTTTTTCCGAATGAGAATTTTTGTTGAGAAATGAAAGTTATGAAAATATGAAATTTTTGATAATAAATGAACTTATAAGGGCCCGAGTAAATTTGAACATTGGTAGGTGGGGATTGGTAATTGGTATGCCAATAGAGTGATATTAGCAGTACTGCATCGATTCGTTTATATGCATTAATACTAGATTCATCGACCTTGCGAGGCACCGAGTGTCCGGTCCCAGAATTTATGTGATATGTGAAATGAGATCGGCGGATAGTCACCGAGTGTTCGATGCCGGAGAACCCGTTTCCAGTCCATGATATCGTGTCAGAGTTTATAAAGGACGCTGAAAAATATTAAGTGAAATCGTAGAGATATGCTTGAAAAAAAATTGAGTTTTATGTATTTTATATGTGTAATTATTAATAACGTGTTTCCATTATGATTTATTATAAAAAAATTCAAGGAAATCAAGTTGATATGCTTGGAAACGTTTTTTATGTGCTTTAGATGAGCTTTTATTAATAAAGTGATTTCCTTATGGATTATTATAGTATTTCGAGAATGTGTGAAAATGGTGCGTTACCCTATGATATTTTTGCGAAATGAGGAAGTTAAATTATTTGTTTTATATGTGCAATTACTGGTAAATTGATTTATTTGTGAATTTTGATAAAAGTTTGAGATTTGTGGAATTTTGTTTGACAAAACAATAATTTTTTTTTTTTTTTAACGAAATGATATTTAATTTTTATTTCGTTTCCTTACGAATATGTGAAAATGGTGAAATCTGGTTTTGTAGGGTTATATTTGGAAAATGACTTTTAGGCATTTCATATATATATATATATATGTTTATTAGTAAATTAATCTTTTCATGATTTATTATGAATATTTGATAACTGTGAAATCTTGCTTTAAAATCTTGTATCTTTGAAATTGATGAAATTTAAATTTAGTGTACACCCACTAAGTAGAAATACTTAGCACGTTGGATTTTTCACGCGTAGGTTGAAATTGGGTGCTGTAGATAGAGATAGACGAGAAGACAATTGCCGCATTTTCTACGAGTCACATCCATCCATATTTGGTAGTTTTACTTTTTGTATTGTCTAATGGTGTTAAAGTATATGAAAATGCATGTACATGTATATGGATTTACAATATTTTATAAATAAGGATGTATATTAATGGTGGAGAAAGGTTTGTGATTTGTAAAGTAATTTTTTTAAAGAAAATTCTTATTTACCATTTGATTTGTATTTAATTTTGGTGGATATGATTTTTATTAAATATTGTGTTTATAAATGTTTGTGTAGTGAAGTGATTTTGGAGTTGGACGGAGGGTCCGAAATGGAAGTTAAGAGAATGAACGTATTTTAGAAGTGTTTGCTTTTGAAATTTGTAGGTTTTTATAATTTTGGATTTTTCAGAAAAACGGCGGAAACTTTGCCGGATTTTCGAAAATTTTTTTATAGTACATATATGTAAAATAATAGTGAATAAACCGATTAAGGTAGCATTCTTTGGCTTGGGTTCTCATCCGAATGAGAATCAGGTGAAGAGTGTTACAGACCTCCTACTCCTCTTGATGGATGGCTAACTGGCTAATATCGATAGGTGACCGATGGACCCCCTCGTCCTGATGTTGTGGTGGTGGTGGTAGTGGTGGTGACAGACAATATATGTGCTCATCTCGGACAAAGCTCCCACTACCATCATCATCGTCGTTGTCGTTGTTGTTGTCATCTGGATCATGCCCACCAATCGAAGACTTGACAATTTTTAAATGCTCCTCCACCCATCTTAGCCTCCTATCCATCTTTCTTACAATCTTCAAGGTTGCCTTTTGCCTCCTATCTATTCTACTTAACTTCTTATGGGTTGTTTTCTGTAAATTCGTAATATACTCAAACAACCGCTTCACTTGTAGAATGGAATCATATATATATATATATATATATATCATTTTACATAGTGCAAACAATTGTAAAATTTTTTTGATAAAGTCTCCATTGCTTTTTGAGTATCTAGGGAAATAAAACCTGTATATTTAAATTATCGTCTATCATGTTTAGAGACTCTGTCTCTTTATCATACTCCGTACTACTATACAACATTTCCACATCTTTTGCATTTACTACAACGGAAATTCACTGAATAATCATATAAATAAAATATTCGTACCTAAGAAAGTACATTCCGTACATCGTACGACTTTTTTGTTCGAAACTCTAATAATGTATCTTTTGATTCGGACATCTTCATTTGGATCATCGTCACCCTCCACCTCATCATCATCCCTTCCACCCTCTACCTTATAATCATCATCACCCCGTACACCATCATTGTCATCGTTGTTATCGTCATTGTCATCATTATCATCATCATCACCCTCACTCCCTCTGCCACCAACTCTATGTACTTCATCATCAACCATATGATTCGGATTAAAAGATTTCCAATAATCTGCGTCCCTTTCGGCATCAGTAGGCTCAAGAGTTTATGCAATGCCAACTATCTGCATATAATAAATATATATAGTTATACTACATTGATATACTTAATATAAATAACGATAGTTAAAACAAACAAATAATTGAGACCAATTTAGGTTATGCTCGCCACTTGCGAGGGAGAAATCATCAACATTTTTTATTTTTTCCGGTGTCCTCTTAAGTGATCGTCTCTTACATATTGGCAGATCATTTTGTAAATACGAGTTACTTTTTGATATATTCTTTCTCAATACCGGGAATAACTCCACTAACCACTAATATAATACAAAAATGATTAAACAAAAAACATATATATAGTTAGTAATAGTCATATAATATATAATGCACAATTGATTAAACAAAAAACATATATATAACCCTATATATTAACCATAATAGAAGGAAACAATAAATATTGAAGGTATTAGTTATACTTGAAACGTCAAGATAAAACCATAAAAATTAATGGTTCTTGGTGGGTTTTTGATCTGCTCTTCATTAATTGCCATGCTGAGACAGTACAATAGAATACTATAACATAATGTGCCCCAAAGGAATGAGTTTCACATCTTTATATTCTCAATTATGACCCACATAAATGTACCAATGATGACCCTGTCATCCAGTTCCATGAAGAGATAGAAAACGATCCCTACATTTGCTAACTTCAAAAGATCTTCATTATTTATTGGATCATTGTCTGCACGGTCGTGGCGGCTTATATGGCTTCTTGCCTCAAGAAACATGACTAACTCACTCACATTTGGCAACACTCCATTAAACATTAGCCATAGGAGATTGTTTTGGTCATTTGGCAATATATCGAAGCTTTCACGATTGATGCCCCCAAAAAGAAGTCCTGTAACCAACGAACACTCCTGTTTCCCAAACCTATATGTTCTTCCCCCGATTTCAAACCATATTTCATCACGACGTCCACCAGTGACCTCCACCTCTCTAGCAAGAACCCATAATATCACGGAGGTAGCAGTTGTATTTTCGATAATCTTCAAAATATGTCCAAATGGGCACTCTTCTATGAACTAATCGTATAGATTTCTTCTAGTAAAAATGACAATTTTTTTATTAAGCAACCTCTAACCGATATGTGTATTCCCGCTCGAATGTTTGTCAATTGTTTGTGAACTATATTTATAGCTGAAATCCATCTATAGGAAAGAAAAACAGCAATGAAGATTAATAGCGATGTTGAAAACCGAATCGGTTTTTTATAGTATCTAAAAAATTAGTAAATGTAAAGGAATAAGTTTTTTTCTTCGGTTATTCAGATCGGTTTTTCATTTCAGTTTTTTATGATCGGTTTTTCACTTTGGTTATTCACTTCTAAGGAAAACAATCGTGAAAAACCGAAATAAAAAACCAATCTCAAAAATCGAACCGATGCGGGCGACGCTACTATCGTTGGAATCGATCATTTTCAACTTAAATCTTACCAAACACAATCAAATCCAATCTATTCTAAACCTAATAATCATAACCCAACATCCATAACATAAGAAACATTTCAAAATCACAAATCAAAATAAAAAACTACAACCTTTCAAATGGAAACCATACATTTGCAAGATGTGGAAGTTCGCTGGTGGTAGGAGATCTCTAGGAAGGTCCGAAACGTTGAGAGAATGGTCGAAAAAAGTGGATGTGCCTCATCGGGTCATGATAAGGTTCGAGTCTTAGAAAAACCGATAAGAAGTGCTTTTGATCGGTGATGAAAGTGTTTTCCATCGAGTTTTCAAGGATATATATATATATATATATATATATACAATGGTTGTTTCATAATTTCACGTTTCGGTTTTTTATAAAATTATAACAGTTGAGGGTTTATGGGTAAAAATGTACAGAGATATTATGGGTAATTTGGGTATATAATGAAATTAATTTGTTTGAGGGGTTAAAAATAATTTTTTTAAAAAATAGTGGGTAAAAACAAAATTGATCCTTTTTAAATGAGTATTTTGGTAATTTCCACTATATTTTAATCGAGTCTAGTTTTCACAAGAGCACATACAAAACTACTTCACATTCACAATCAAAATACAATTCTCACTGTCGGAAGATATTTTCTTACACTTTATAGTTTGGATTTTTTTTTTTTTTAAATAAAAATTTATTACATAAATCATGAGTATATTACATACCATATTACTTATTAGACATTTTTTATCAGGTTTTCTGAGATGTGATCCATAACTGAACTCCTAAAAGTGGGAAGAATGACTCACATAGCATGAAAAAATTGTCTTTAACTCAAAGGGTCCCCTGATACAGATTAAATCATGGACGTCTGATTCAAATGGGCCAAACTTACACTTTATACTTGTTAATATGAATTAGAAGCCCCATTTTAGAAAATGGAGGGAAATCTTAATCACTTTATTAATATATGATATAAGGCCCATACTACATTAATTTGGCTTAAAAGTTGTATGTTTTCATTGTTCAAACACATGAAATACTAGAATTGCTAGAGTGCTCCATAATTAGGGCCTGACACCAAATGTTACGTCCACATTTTGATGAAACCAAAAATGTAATTTGGATTAGATCAACCAAAACCAAAACCTCAATATTTGGAAATACTACAAATTTTTTTAGTAATAAAGCAACTCAACTCGATTTTTATTAGGATATAAGAAATATGAAACATAATATCCAATCAAATAGCAACTAAGATTAGATGGAATAAATTCAAATTCTAATAGTAATTTAAACCAAAATTTATCTACTAATTTGAATATAAAATAAATTAACTTAACAATATTCTTTTTTTTTTTTAATTGAATAAAAGATCATCACAAAATTCCACCATGCTTTCGAAACCAACATCTACGTTAGTCATAATTATCGACACTAAATAATAGTCATTTCCCTTTTTACACTTCACTATTAATATTTAATGTAATAATATTATAATTATACATAATATTAACTCATCTTAATTTAGCCTAAAAATTACATGTCTCATTTTTCAAACATGTGGAAAGGTCTGACACAACATTATTGATATTCTCCTTAAGCAGTTCTTATACCAAATTTACGTGCATATGAAATTAAAATATAATCTAGTTTACTTTAACGAAAATTAAAATCTTTTATAAGAAAACATTAACACATTTTCCAAAATACAGCTGCCCAACTCATCTTTTATTTTTTATTTTTTAAAATTTTTTGGGTCACTTAATAGAGTAGTACAGTTTACTCGGTCTATCAATAAATTGAAATAATTGGAAGAAGTTTGACCGGTTATATAAAAGATTGTAATGAGAAATGCTCTTTTTTGGAAATGATTGTCGATTTTAAAAAGAAAAGAAAAACATGTAGAGATATTTAATTGAAGCTAACAACTAAAGCAGACATTAATCTAAAAGAGAGACTATGTATGCAGTTCAAGTCATCTCAACCAATGGTGTTTACACAAACGTAGCAAATTAATTAATATAAAGGCTTGAATGCATTTCAATTTTCAAGTCAGCATACAAAAGTTGGTTGAAGTTTGGCATGAAGATGCACAACTCATGGTATATAGTACTTGACAAATAACATTGCCATTGGACTCCAGCCCTTGAGACACCTTTTTACAAGCCCATCGAAAGAATAATTCTAGGCTATTTAGATGTCCATGATAGCTTAAGGAGTCATTCATGCTTTTTGGATTGAGTAAAAAATTTAAGTTAAAATTTTAAATTATTCTAACCTGATCCATATTGAAATTATCGAAATCGAATGTTGGAAACTTAAAATAAACCAAGAAGTTCATATTGGATAATGTAAATTTCACAAACAGGAAAATTGCGTACATGAAAAACCTTACATCTATTCAATGGACTTTGGTTGTTGGGTTTACTGATTAATTAGTTTAAAAACTTTACTTGTAAAATATCTACATCTAACAAATTACTTTAAAAAAAAAAATTTACATATAAAAGATCTATTTAAAGAAATTCTACCAAATGAAGCTTTAAACCTAAATATATGAGTAAAACTAGAGTCCCAAATGTAATATATAAATCATGTTAAAATCAATAAACGCTTTCATTATTTTACAAAACAAATCCATGTAAGTAAATTAACATTATATGAGAGTGAAAGCAAATCGTTTTAATTTTACTGAATTGTTATGGTTTTCCTATCCATCACATTTTAATTTTATGGCAAATTGGACAAGCAACTTCTCCCATTGTACATAATTACTTGAATATGCAAATTTAGGATATAATTATAAGCTTATTTATTAATTTCTTTATCATGTTTCAAAAATGTTGATCATATACCTTATACTGTTAGTTGTCTATTGGTTTGAACAGTCTTTAAAGTAACAACTAAAATATAATATAATTTGTTCTTTTATGATATATCAAATAAATGAATAAAATAAAATATTCAAATTTATTCTATTGACCTTTAAAATTTTAAGTCGAGGATAATATGGTCTTTTGACCGGATAAAAAATGAACAAATATCAAAACATCCAAAAAAAAAAAAAAAGAAATATATATATGTTAAAATGTCAAAAAAAAAAAAAAAAAACGAATTCCTCCACACTATTAAAAAAATATTTTTCTTAAAAAAACAAAAAAAGGTGAAATTAATTTTTTTTTTAATAATTTAAATCCCATTCATTGGACTTAGGTAAATGAACCAACCTGCGCCCCACTTTTTATTTAAGATTTTTTTTTATTTGGATTTTTTTTAATTAAGTTTATAATATATTCGATTCGTGGGTCTGTCCTTGATTGCATATAAGAAGACAGCTTCGTTATAAGTTGAAGAAGATGGATGAACGGGTCATATTGAAGACGGAGGTGGGTATGTGGGTGTTGAAAATGAAATTAGGTGTTTGGGTCTTGAAGATGAAGATGAGTGTTTGCGTGTTGAAGGTAAAGTTGGGTGTTTGGGAGTTGAAGATGAAAACGGGTACTTGTACAATGAAAAGGAAGTCGGCGCGCCGTCGAGAAAGAAGAAGACGAAGATGAAAATATGGAAAGATGAAGTTGAAGATGATTTTATATGGTGTTAATTACACAAACATCAAGTGTATTTATTGCTTTAAACAAAATTTCAAACAAATGCTCTAAACTAATTAATATAAATATCTCCAGCCCTTAAGTCAAACTGTTAAAACTAATGCTTGACCCCCTTTAACTTATAAAAAAATATATATTATCCTTGCGACATCATTTTTATTTATATAACTAATTAAACATCATAATTTGTAGTTCTCTAATATGGGATTTGTTATGAGGATCCGATACTATTTTAATTTCATTATAAACTTAAAATTAAGAATAATATTAAAAGAAAATTGAAGTAATAAAATAAAAATAGTGAATACGAGATTTATATGATAAAACCCTCTATGTAAGAGAAACATTTACAGATTAAGACTAGAAAGATTTAATTAAATCAACAACATTATAATCTCTCTCTAAAATTTTAAGAAAGAACTAGGAAGATAAGAGCTCTCCAATGAACTTGAGATATGGGATATGAGATAGTTGACAAATGAATTACAATTGCCCATTTAATAGGCAAAATGTGGAGGTAAAAATCAATTAACTCAACCACTAAGCAGTTGAGGCAATGAAGGTTAAAGAAATTAATAAGGGTGGTGATTAATTTACCTCCCATCTACTTATCTCTTATCTGAACTAATTAAATTTGCGACCAAAAAATAGTCAACAAATATGACTTCATCCTTAACATTCTCTCACTTGAATCCATTTTGATGATTTGGTTTATCCTTCCAATATTTGATTAAGCTCCTGCTCTTTACGTTTTTGCAAAATCATATGAGGATTTACACCAAATAAATTTATCAGTATTGATAGACTTCGTCATTGCATTTGTTAGGTTCTACTTAGTGTGTATCTTTTGCATGATCACACTATCATCTTCTACTACTTTATGAACGAAATGATATTGAACTCCTATGTGCTTTGTTCAGGAATGAAAGACTGGATTTTTTGCGATATGTAAGACACTTTAACTGTCACAAAACAAAGAGATTTTATGTTGTTTATGCCCAAGCTCCTCCAATAATTTTTTAATCCAAATTGCTTCCTTACAAGCTTATGTAGCTGCCATGTATTCACTTCTGTTGTAGATAAAGCCATAACTGTTTGTAACTTGGATATCTAGCTCGTAGCTCCTTCTACAATCGTAAACACATAATCTGTAGTAGATTTTCTTTTATTGAGATCCCTTGCAAAATCTGAATGTACATAACCTCTGATAATAAACTCTAATCATTCATAACATAATGCAATATCTGAGGATCCTCTAATGTATCTCAAATTCTCTTTACAACAGTCCAATGCTTGTGTCATGTTCGGTCTTTTACATATCATAGTGAATATTAAACTTCTCACTGCTGGTACATACGTCATTTGAGACATTTTCATCTTCTTTGCTTCATTGTTATGACTCGTACCTGATGATAATTTGTAATTCATAGGAAGAGAGGTAGAAATTGACTTATAATCTTGTATGTTGAAGCGACATAAGATTTTTCTTAAGTAGTTTTTTTGAAAGAGCCAAATCTTTCTGTCTTTTTTGTCTTGATGAATTTGCATCCCTATAATCTTGTTTGTTGGTCCTAAATCTTTTATATCAGACTCTCTAGCCAACTGTACCTTTAATTCTTGGACTCAATCTTTGTTGGGGTTTGCTACCAACATGTCATCCACATACAACAACAAGATAATGAAATCATCACTATCTCCAAACCTCTTATAGTATATATAATGGCCTGAACTAAGTCTGTTATATCCAAGACTTATAATAAAGGAATCAAATCTCTTGTATTAACATCTCGACGCTTGTTTTAAACCGTATAGAAATTTTTTTAACCTGCAAACTAAGTTCTCCTTACCTTCTTTAGCAAAACTTTCTGGTTTGAACATATAAATTTCTTCTTCAAGTTCTCCAAGAAGAAATTCTGTTTTCGCATTTAATTACTCTACATGTAGATCAAATGTAGCACACATTGCCAAGATCACCCTTATTGTTATAAGTCAAACTAACGAGGAAAATATTTCATAGAAATTAATACCTTATTTTTTAGCATATCCTTTCACCATCAATCTTGCATGATACCACTCCATTTGGTCATTGCCATCTCGTTTGATCTTAAAGACCCACCTATTTCTAATGGCTTTCCAACCTTATGGTAGAGGTACAAGTTCCCATGTCTTGTTTTTGTATAGAGCTTCAATTTCCTCTTGCATTATTGTCATCCATAGAAGTGCATCTAGGTTACTTGTAGCTTCATGGAAAGTTGAAGATTCTCCATCCACTGTTAGAAAACAATATACAATATTGCTTTCCATAACATACTCCGAATGCCATGGTGGTGGGCTCCTCTCTCGAGTTGACAATCGAATTTTTGGAACCTCGATCTCGACTGGTCATTGCACTTTGTGCTCTGGTTTTGCTTCAGAAAAACCTAAATTTTTATGTTTTGAATTATTTTCCACCCGTACAATTGTAGTCTTTGAATTTTCTTTTGAAGTGCTATCATCTTTATTTCTTTGAAGTTGATCTTTTACAAAGATAACATCCTTGTTGATGATAATCTTATGGGCAGTGAGATCCCAAAGATAATACCCCTTCACTCTATCAACATACCCCAAGAATATACATTTCCTTGATTTTAGATCAAATTTCGTTCTTTTTTTGGGCATTATACATCACGTACACAGGACATTCAAACAAATGTAAAGTAGAATAATCAATGGGTTTATCGGTCTACACATCCATTAGTGTTTTCAACTCAGTTGTTATAGATGAATATCGATTTATCATATAACAGACTGTCTTCATTACTTCTGCTCAAATGACTTGGGTAAATCTACAGTCTTTAATATAGCTCTTATTCTTTCCGTAAAAGTTCTATTCATTCGCTCTGTCACCTGATTTTGTTAGGAAGTGTATGTGACTGCGAACTGTCTTTCGATTCCTTCTTGCATGCAACAAGCAAGAAACTCCCTGTCTGTATATTCTTTTCTATTATCTATCCTCAAACACTCGATTTTTTTCTCATATTCAAGTTCTGTCTGCGCTTTGAATGCCTTAAACACTGGAAACACATTTGACTTCCTCTTGATAAGGTACATTCAACTTCTCCTGGAGTAATTATCAATAAATAATGAAAAGTTTTTTGCTCCTTTTAGGGATATATTTAGTGATTCCAAATATTAAAATAAATCAAGTCTAAAATGCATATGCTCCTTGCAGTAGATTGTTGAACTTTAATCTATGCTGCTTACTTGTCACACAATGCTCACAAAAAGATAGATTTACCATTTTGAGCCGACAAAACAACCTATGCTTAAAAAGAATCTTCAAACCTCATTCATATATGTGGTCTAATTTGCGATGTCACATCATCGTTGACTCTTCCTCATGGTTGGTTGATGCAACACATGAATCAGCCTCCAGTAGTGTTTTTCCTTTAAGCATGTATAGATTTGTAGCAATCTTTTCTCCTTTCATGATAGCAACTATATCTATGACAATTTTCAAGACCTTATTTTCTATATGAGTTTTATATCCAATATCATCCAGTTGTCCTAAAGATAATATATTCTTCTTCAAACCCTTAATATGTTGTACCTCCTGAATGGTGCAAACTGTACCATCATGCATCTTTATTGTGATTATGCCAATACTCATAATTTTCAAATATAGATTCTTTTGAGATAAGTTCATATGTATGAAAAAATTCTCTACGAAAGGTTATGTGTCAGATGGCTGCTGAATCTAAAATCCAAATGTCAGTAAATCGTAATATGCTTTCTGCAACAGTGGTTACTTCACTGTATAAGACGTCACCATCATCTAAGGTACTTGCTACACATCTCTCCGAGTTTGATGACTTTAGAGCTTTATTCTTCTTATTGTGCCAACAATTCTTCTTATTGTGTCAACACTCACTTTTGACGTGCTTTTCTTGCCACAGTTGTAACATCTGACATTTTTCTTACTTCTTGAATTTGATCAATTATAATTGAGACTCCCATTGAGACCACGTTTTGTTGGTCTCCTTCTTATCGTTGATAAAGTTTCTGCTTGTGTACTATTTACCAATCTATCTTCCTTGTTCTTCCGTCTACTTTCTTCTTCTAAGATAGTAGTTGCAAGCTCATCGAAAATTAGATTATCTAAAAGAATATTATTTGTCAAGTTGATGACAAGTTGATCTTACAATTAAGTAGACTTTGAAGTAAAATTTTTGCAACTTCAGTTGCCTCTATTAAATGATCCAACGTTGAAAGTTGAGAAAATAGAGTATTTAAGGTGTTGATGTGGTCGGTTACTATTGTAGATTCCGTCATTTAAAGATTATCAAACTTATTTTTTAAGAAAATTTTCATGTGTAGTGACTTGAACTCATACAGTTTTGTCAGAATGTCTCATACCTCCTTAGTCGTCTTCTTTTTCGTGCATTGTCATTACTCTCATTCCACTTGGCACCATCAGTGATCTCGGCTGGCCTTTTTTCTATTGCTTGTAAGCAATTATTTTTCCTCAAAATAGCCTTCATCTTCATCTTCCACAATGACAAATTATTTTTATTGAACTTCTCAATTTCAAATTTCGCTACCATCTTTATGAAATATTCACAAGATATCCAATGAATAGTATCGTCAATAGTACTCGTATTCTGGATTAGTGCCCTAAGTAAGTTCCCAAGAAAGAGAGGTGGGTCATAATGAACACACTTAAATACTAAGTCTTTTCTAGTCAGAATCTTTTCTAGGTATGCACTTTCACACCAACACACTTATTTCTAGTAATCAGGAACAATTCTTTTCTAATGTGAAAGATCAAATAATGCGGCAACCACAGAGCGTACTCAAAATTTTCTAAGGAACCTATGGCTCTGATACCACTGTTATGACGACTCGATACTATTTTAATCTCAACGTAAACTTGAAATCGAGAATAATATTGAAAAAAAATAATGAACACGAGATTTACAAGGTAAAACCCTCAATGTGAGAAAAATATCCATGGACTAAAACAAGAAAGATTTTATTAAATCAACAATAGTATAACAGCTTTTTAAAATTTTAGAAGAGAACTAGAGAGAAGAGAGCTCTCAAATGAACTTGAGATTTGGGATATGGGATAGTTAACAAATGAATTACAATTGCCTATTTACAGGCAAAATGTGGAGATGAAAACCAACTAGTTCAACCACTAAGTAGTTAAGACAATGGAGGTTAAAGAAATTAATAAGCGTGGTGATTAATTTACCTCCCATCTACTTATCTCTCACCTAAACTAATTAAATTTGTCACAAAAAAATGATCAACAAATATGGCTTCATCCTTAGCAGGATCCATAATTATTTCAACACAAAAATGAAAAATTATTTCAAATAAAACATGAGGAAGTTATTCGATTCAGAATATGCTTCATTATGTATTGAAAGACTTTAAAAGTGGATATTTTTGTTTAAGTACTTCATCTAAAAGGATTTCAATGGCTTTCTGTGGTCGCCATAGTACATCAACTACATGCATGATATCAAAAACCAAATGAAATACAAAAGTAACACATTACTATGAATCAAATTGAAAAGAGTATAATTCTTGTATTTTAAAATGATTTGCCTTCAGTTTCTTCAATGCATCATGAAGACCTTCGCCATCACTTATGACTAGCGATTAATGTCTTCCTTCAAGAGCAACTAAAATTGTCACCTGGGAATAAAGACATTTAATGCAAACCTCGTTGAATAATAATGAGAAGTTCATATTTTAACTCGCTATTGAAAATAGATGTAAACTCTTCAAGGTAACGTTATATTCTCATAATTCATTTCAAGTGATGTGATGATTTATTATAACATAGCACAAATTAACCCATTAATTATCTTATAAGATTACTTTAAACTATCTCTCACAAAACTTAAAAGAGAGAATTTTAGATATAAAATCGAGAAATATAATATCAAATTAATAGAACACTACATATTTCAAATATGAAAGAGACAATCCAAAGAATATCAAAACACGATAACGATGAAACCTTAAGAAATGTAACATAAAAATTAATCTTACCACCATATGTGTATTTTTGGTTTGATTGGTTTCTTCTTCCGTGCTTGTTATGCTTTCCCTTTTTATGTTATTTAAGTTAATAAGTGTCTCTTCGTCAAATTTGTTGCGTTTTTCGTTTGAAAGATTGTTCAACCTTTCTTTCACATTTTCCTCGAGCCCAAAAGTTTCGACCTGCAGATGGTTAGGCATGAAATAGATAATGGCAACAAAAGAAGTAATAGAGGCCCGTAGCAAGAAACCAGAAAAAGGCAAATGGTAATAGATTATAGATAAAGGGCAAACTTATAAATAGTATATTTAAGGAAAAGTGTGTATACGAAGCGAAAAGAAGTACTAAAAAAATATGTTATGGCAGCTGATGCCTGAAGCCTAGCTAATAATATATACTATGCGAAATATATAGACAAAATGTTAGAACAAATATTTGACTTACATATGAACAACTAGATATCCAATTTCTGCGGTACTGATACAAAGATTTTATTGTCTCTGCAATAAAAAGTAAATATATTAAACCAAAGGTTTTCGTCTTCTAGTAGAAAAGAAAACTTTGATAGGTTGCATTTACAATGACAATAAATGATCGGTTAATTAACTTTAAAATAAAGTAATAACAGAATTCTTTGAAAACTTATACGGATCAATAGGTGTGCCTCAATCTCTTTTGTTATACGAGAAACAATATAATTTTAACAATAAAACCTAAAAGTATTTGATTTTGATAAGTTCTGATAAGTTTTTAATCAGTTTGGTGTCAATTTTAAAAATAAAAACTTGAAACTTGATAGTATATTCATAAAGTTTTTCTTTTTCTTTTTGTATTTTTTAAATATCTATGGAGTTTAATAGAAAATAAAAACCTAACCTAAAATCCGAAGGTGCGGGTTTATGAGAAAATTGCAAGATACAGTGGGTTTCCTACCAAACCATCCATTCCAAGGTTGGGATTAATTTGGTAATTACAAGTGCAAAATAGAGGGCCCCAATGTAATAATATATAAATCAAGTTAAAATCATTAAATGTTTTCTTTATTTTACAAAACAAATTCATGTAAGTTAACATGGATGAGAGTGTTTTATAAACATGGAGCATATAAAGTAATTAAAAAAATTAAAAAAATAATTATCAGGCTAAAGAAAACATTACAAGACTAACCTTTCAATATATAATCCCAATCAGGAGAATTTGATATATTAGTAGATTTTACAATTCGATTTAAATTCCTTTTAAGACCTTCTCCGCTAACCAACAAGCCCACCTTAAAAAGAATATGTCAGAGAAAGTACAGGTAACTGTTATATAAATGAACAACTATTCACACAATGAATGACTAAAAAATTAAAAAGCACAATTTAAAATTTGTCTGATAATATATCAATTTAAAAACAAAAGTTTACCATAATTTATAAGATAATCATCCGTGTAAAGAGTACTTTTAGAGAGAAAAAACGAAAGCTAAAGAGGCCTTGTAGAAGCCTCGGGAAAGTGAAAACTTTTCTTCGTTGTGTTCACTTCACTTCTCATGCAAGCTATACTCATTTATCTATACAATCTCACACTTTTGTAACTACCTCGTTATCAAACATTTGTAGTACCATCACTCCATAGGTTCGTCACTACCACTAACAAAATACAAGAAATTCAATTATTTACCAACCTTTTAATAATTTTAATAATACTTGTTTGTGATGGTCTGTTGGAATTGTGAAGCCTGAAAGAATCCTAAATTAGAAAGAATTCGGAATTGGAAATTTGAAAGATTTTGATTCCTGAAAGATTTTGGATTCCAAATAGAGTCAGAACTTGTTTGACACGTAAGTAGGTCAAACGAAGTCCCTTTTGGTAAAATAAGATATCGTTGGAAAGCTTATTTCAAGACGAATCCAATGCCATAAAAATAGCAGAGAGTAAATGTTACACGCTCTTTCACGCGCCCCAAGAAGATTCGGTGGTCAGGTTTTACGCGGATTTTCCGAATCCGTTTCCTTTTCGGTTTTTTGAGTCCAAACCGACAATGGATTGTTCCTACACTATAAATAGACATGTAAAACGTCTCATAGGTTGGGTTATGTGATGTACAAAGAGGTCTCTAAAGGTTTTAGACTTAGATTGACATGTTTGAGAAGGTGAGAGAAGATTTGTAAGCGAGATTCGTGATTGAGAGTGAGAGAGACGGAGGCTTGAGTTTGTAATCATCAATTTGATAGTGGAAGAAGTGCTGGTGCACTCTATGGACGTAGGGAATTTCCCGAACCACGTAAAACTCTTGTGTCTATTTTATTTTCTGTTTTTGTGGTGTGTGTGTGCTTGATTGTGCTTTGCGTATTTGTTTCGCGTGTTTCCTTTCCTAACAACTGGTATCAGAGCCTGGTTCGTTAGTGGTTGGTTTTGTCAGTTTGGGCTAAAGATCATGGGATCAGAGAAGGACCATTACAAGATTGAGAAGTTCGATGGGTCGAATTTCAGTTTTTGGAAGATGCAGATGGATGATTACTTGTACCTGAAAGACTTGTACTTGCCGCTCAAAGAAAAACCAGCAGACGTGAAAGATGAAGATTGGAGAGTGTTAGATCGTAAAGCCTTAGGCGCGATTCGATTGAGTCTATCGAGATCAGTAGCCTTTAATGTGAAAAATCAAGACACGATGGCGTCTCTCATGAAAGCCTTATCAAATCTCTATGAACAACCTTCTGCGGCAAATAAGGTACATCTAATAAAGAAACTCTTTTCTCTCCGAATGTAAGAAAATAGAAACTTCAAGGAGCACCTGAATGCTTTTAATGAGATTACGGATCAGCTAATGTCCGTAAAGATCGAGTTTGATGATGAAGTACAAGCCTTGCTCATCCTCGGTCAGTTACCTGAAAGCTGGAAGGGTATAGTCCAGTCAATCGGTGGTGCATTTGGAAAAGAAAAATTGAAGTTTTCAGAAGTTGTGGATATGATCATGATTGAAGAGATTCGTAGGCGTGAAGATGAGTTCTTTAATTCAAATTCAGCCTTAAATGTAGAGAGTAGAGGAAGAAGCAACACTAGAGGTGGGCAGCGTGGTAGATCCAAGTCGAAGCGTGGTAAGTCTAAATCTAGGAATCATCAGAACAATTCGCAAGGTGGTAAGAAAGACATCGAGTGTTGGAATTGCCATAAGACAGGGCATTACCGGTCAGAATGTAAAGCTTTAAAGAAAGAAAGCGATGGTCAGACTAGTGCGAATTATGTTTCAGAAGGTTCAGATGATGCTTTAATTTGCTCTTTGGAGGATAATACCAAGTCGTGGATATTGGACTCGGGAGCATCGTTTCATGCTACCTCTAGGAAGGAATTATTTGAAGAATATGTAACAAGCAATCTCGGTAAGGTTTATCTTGGTGATGACAAAGCTTGTGATATTGTGGGTAAAGGAAATGTGAAGATCAATTTGAATGGATCTATTTGGAAACTGGATAATCTAAGGCACGTACCTAATTTAAAGAAAAATCTGATTTCAATTGGGCAATTGGCTACAGATGGTTATGTGACAACTTTTTCAGGAGATGCCTGGAAGATTTCAAAAGGAGCTATGACTATCGCTAGAGGAAAGAAAAATGGAACTCTTTACACAACCATAGATGGACGTGGTTTATTTACTGCAGCTGAAAGTAGCGATGATCCCAACCTATGACATCAGAGGCTTGGGCATATGAGTGCCAAGGGACTGCGAGTCATGCATTCGAATGACAAGTTGTCAGATTTGAAATCGATTGACCTAGACATGTGTGAAAGTTGTGTTTTTGGAAAGCAGAAAAGGGTGAGATTTAAGAAAACCGGGAGAACTCCGAAGGCAATGAAATTGGAGTTAGTTCACACAGATGTTTGGGGACCTGCACCAGTTTTCTCAATTGGTGGAAAATACTATTTCGTCACTTTCATAGATGATCACTCAAGGAAGGTTTGGGTTTATTTTTTGAGGCAGAAATCTGAGGTATTTGATGCCTTCAAGAAGTGGAAGGCAATGGTTGAGAATGAAACTGGTTTGAAGATCAAGAAGTTGCGATTAGATAATGGTGGTGAGTATGAAGATTCTGAGTTCAAAAAGTTCTACTTCGAGAGTGGGATTCGTCTCGAGAGGACCGTGCTTGGTACTCCACAACAGAATGGTGTTGCAGAACGTATGAACCGAACATTGACTGAGAGAGCCAGAAGCATGAGGCTACACGCTGGTTTGCCAAAGCAGTTCTGGGCAGAAGCAATCAATACAGTAACTTATTTGATCAATCGTGCTCCATCAACACCTTTAGATTTCAAACTACCCGAAGAAATTTGGAGTGGTCAAGAGGTAAAACTTTCTCATACTAGAGTTTTTGGTTGTATAGCATATGTCCATGTTAGTGATAATGCTAGAAACAAACTTGACCCAAAATATGTTAAATGTATTTTTATTGGCTATGGAAATGATGAATTTGGATACAAGTTTTGGGATGAAAATGGAAGGAAGATGATTAGGAGCAGAGATGTCATCTTCAATGAGAAAGTTATGTATAAAGATAGGAAATCTATAGAGTCTTCTAGTGGGGGGGCATCTGAATCTAACTATTTTAATTATGATGATGTGTCTGTTTGTAAGAATCCTAAGTTAGGTACGGAATCAGAAACCAAGGAGACTATAGAAAAGGAACCAGTCACTACTTCAAGTTCGATGTTTGGAGGTGTAGACTCAAAACCACCAGAAAAGGGAGTTGCGGATTTATACCCTGATGAGTCAGAAGATCCAACAAATGCATTACGAAGGTCCAAGCGACGTCGAATACCAAACAAGAAGTATGACCTGAACTATCTGCTATTGACTGATGGTGGGGAGCCTAAATGCTATGTTGAGGCATGTCAGGTAGATGATTCTAGCAAGTGGGAGCTAGCGATGAAGGATGAGATGAAGTCTCTGAATTCGAACCATACATGGGAGTTGACAGAGTTACCAGAGGGTAAGAAGACACTCCAGAATAAATGGGTCTTCAGAATTAAGGAAGAACATGATGGCTCCAAGAGATACAAGACTAGATTGGTGGTCAAGGGTTTTCAACAAAAAAAAGGCATTGACTATACAGAGATATTTTCCCCTGTTGTGAAGTTGAGTACAATTCGGTCAGTTTTGAGCATTGTGGCAGCAGAAGATTTACATCTAGAGCAATTAGATGTAAAGACCATTTTTCTACATGGTGATCTCAAGGAGGAGTTATACATGATGCAACCAGAAGGTTTCGCGGAAAAAGAAAAAGAAAATCTGGTATGTAGGTTGACTAAAAGCTTGTATGGCCTCAAGCAAGCTCCTCGTCAATGGTACAAGAAATTTGATGGCTTTATGCAAAAGAAAGGATACTTGAGATGCAATGCTGACCATTGTTGTTACTTCAAGAAGGTTGGTACCAGTTACATTATTTTATTACTTTATGTTGATGACATGTTAATAGCTGGAGTAGATTTAGAAGAAATAAAAAAGTTGAAGAAACAACTGTCAAGTGAATTTGAAATGAAGGATTTAGGGACAGCAAAGCAGATTCTTGGAATGAGAATTAACAGAGATAAGAAGAGAGGTACACTACAATTGTCTCAGGCAGAGTACATTTGTAAGGTTCTTCAGCGTTTTAGCATGAGTGATGCTAAACCAGTTAAAATTCCCTTAGCCAGTTACTTTAGACTTTCCAAGGATCAGTGTCCAGAGACAGATGAAGAAAAGGCATACATGGATAAAGTTCCATATGCGTCTGCAATTGGAAGCTTAATGTATGCTATGGTTTGCATGAGGCCAGATATTGCTCACGCAGTGGGAGCAGTCAGTAGATTTATGTCTAATCCAGGTAGGCAGCATTGAGAGGCAGTTAAATGGATTTTGAGGTATCTACGAGGTACAACAGAAAAATGTTTATGCTTCAAAAGAGGTGATTTGAAGCTACAAGGATATGTTGATGCTGACTTTGCTGGAGAGGTGGATCATAGGAGGAGCACTACAGGATACGTCTTTACTTTGGGAGCGACAGCCATTAGTTGGGTCTCTCAGTTACAGAAGATTGTGACTTTGTCTACGACTGAGGCAGAGTATGTAGCTGTTACAGAGGCAAGCAAAGAATTGATTTGGTTACAAGGTCTGTTAGCAGAATTGAGGTTTAAACAAGTGTTAAATGTGTTGCACAGTGATAGCCAAAGTGCGATACACTTAGCCAAGAATTCAGCATTTCATTTGAGGACTAAGCATATAAGTCTGAGATATCATTTCATTCGTACTTTGTTGGATGAAGGAGTGTTGACACTTGTGAAGATTCTTGGGAGTAAGAATCCAGCTGACATGTTGACCAAGCCAGTGACTATCGAGAAACTGGAGCTGTGTTCAGCTTCAGTTGGTCTTCAAGGTTAAAGAAGAGGACGTTGAGTGCACCGTTTTCACTAGTCAGAAGAGTTGATGATTGCATGTGTTTTAGTCTTCAAGTGGGAGATTGTTGGAATTGTGAAGTCTGAAGGAATCCTAAATTAGAAAGAATTCGGAATTGGAAATTTGAAAGATTTTGATTCCTGAAAGATTTTGGATTCCAAATAGAGTCAGAACTTGTTTGACACGTAAGTAGGTCAAAAGAAGTCCGTTTTGGTAAAATAAGATATCGTTGGAAAGCTTATTTCAAGAGGAATCCAATGCCATAAAAATAGCAGAGAGTAAATGTTACACGCTCTCTCACGCACCCCAAGAAGATTCGGTGGTCAGGTTTTACGCGGATTTTCCGAATCCGTTTCCTTTTCGGTTTTTTGAGTCCAAACCGACAATGGATTGTTCCTACACTATAAATAGACATGTAAAACGTCTCATAGGTTGGGTTATGTGATGTACAAAGAGGTCTCTAAAGGTTTTAGGCTTAGATTGACATGTTTGGGAAGGTGAGAGAAGATTTGTAAGCGAGATTCGTGATTGAGAGTGAGAGAGACAGAGGCTTGAGTTTGTAATCATCAATTTGATAGTGGAAGAAGTGCTGGTGCACTCCGTGGACGTAGGGAATTTCCCGAACCACGTAAAACTCTTGTGTCTCTTTTATTTTCTGTTTTTGTGGTGTGTGTGTGCTCGATTGTGCTTTGCGTATTTGTTTCGCGTGTTTCCTTTCCTAACATAGTCATATTGTAGACAGTCTTTAATTTATCAATATAATTTTAATTCTACAAAAGTAATTTTTGTAGGTATCATGACATAATATAATCATATTTTATTGTCTACTTATCCAGTTCTTTGGATTTAAAGGTCGATAAACAAATCTATAACAATTCAACACAAATCTTTGTGATTATGATGATGATTAGCAGGATTATGTATATAATAACGATTACTCTCCAATTTTCAAATTAAATTAAGAGCTTTTACATAAAATATTCAATGCTCTTTTGTTTAAATTCGCTTATGTCGGCACTTCACATACCTGCAAATTAAATTAAGAGCTTTTACATAAAATATTCAATGCTCTTTTGTTTAAATTCTCTTATGTCGGCACTTCACATACCTGTGTCTTGAAAACAGTTGTTACGGCTGCCCATGCTGTAAACACCAAAATTCAAGAGAAGCAGGATAGCATAAGCGACTGTTGCAGCAACTTTTTCGCTACTCTTCGAACCATCTTCATCAGCACTGGAAGAGTCCAGAGTAACTTTTTCTCTACTCTCCTGAACATCTTCATAGACACTGAAACAGTCTGAACTACTACTGCATGAAGATGAAAAGGAGTCTCGACCCATCGAACCATCAGACAAAGCCAATGCCGATTTACGACGGTACATGATCATACCCAATAACAAAGACCACGCCATCACTGTCGCTGGAACTTTCAACCACTGTAGCACTCTTACAATGTTGTCAATCACAGACTTTCCAAAAGCATCCTATTTTGAACTGGAGCATCTGAACGGAGCTTCAAATTTAAATGGCGTAACCATATTGTTACTTGCTGAACTTAAATTTGATTTTATCGTAAAGCATTTGACTCTTAACTTTATTCAACCTGGAGCTGGAGATCAGTCCCCTAAATTCAATGGATTTGATGCTATAGGGGTTGGTATGAAGGCTTTGACTCCGCTTTGATGACAATAACAAAAGATTTCCTCTTGCTACCAGTGGCGGATCCAGAAATTTGGGTGAGGACAAGCACTTTTATATAATAATTATAAAGCTAAACTATATGAGATTTTTTTTGTAATGTTTTTTTCAATTACCAGAATGACGTTATATGAAATAAAAATATTTAAAATATATAACCAACAGAGGATATATAATTTACTTCTTATACAATTGTAAATAAAATTTCTTAGAATAATATTTTTAATATAAGTATAAAAACAAAAACACAGTAATTATGAGTTAATTGTGCACTAGCTTCATTTTTCTTAGTGAGAAAAATTTAAATTTCATATTACTTAAAAAAATAAATAAAAACTTAATTTAAGGATATATCTTCTTTATGATGACAAAATTACAAACAAATGTATGTAATCAAATTATATATATTTATTATTAAACTTGGCAATCGAGTTATATTTATAGTTTTTTATCTAATAAATGTATGTGATTTATAATAAAGTAAAATAAAATAAAAATAAAATATAAAAACAATTATAATTCATATGAGTATTTTTATTTATGAATTTTATCATATAAAATAGTTTATGTAAAAAAACAATAATTAATACCAATAATCATGAGTAAACCAAGACCTATTAAGATTGAATAACACTATATGTTTTATTTTCAAGTTCGTATAAATATGATATAGTTTGCAATAAAAATAAATAATTAGAAATGAGTATAATAATTTGTGAAGTCAAAATATTTTATATTTAAAGTTCAATTTGTAATAATGCGGGAAAAAAAAAAAGAGAGAGCAAAAGAAAACATGTTTTAATGGGAAAACTGATTGAATCATAATGAGAAAAAAAATTGAGAAAAAGTAACATATTTTAATAGAGAAAGAAATTGAACCATAATAGATAGAAGAAAGAAAAACATGGTCTATGCCATTTAAAAAAAAAAAAAACATGCACACACATTTATGAAACAAAGTATTGATTAGGAATGAAAAAAAAAAAAAAAAGGGTAGTAATGACTCAAAAGGGGATTGAACCATGGTCCCCCCTAAAATACAAGACAGGCACAACCATCAAAGCTAGCATATGCATGTGCTTGGTTTTGGAATTTTATTTATATAATATATAAAATGGCTGCAAATGGACAAAAACAAAATAGTTTTAGGTGGGCGAGGTATAGAACCTGTGATTTTGGGATAGAAAGGGGCGCGCCCAGCCACCAACACCACTGTATGTAATCGTCATAGTGTCACATTAACATTTATATATTTAAATATATACTAAACTTAATAAAATTTCAAAAAATTTCAGAGGGGGCACATGTCCCCCTTGGCCCAGTGGTGGGTCCGCCCTTGCTTGCTACTGATGTGGTTGCCAATGCCATGAATTCAGATATAGGGTTTTTTCTTATAGTTTCTTTTTCAAGAATTAGGGTTCATGTGATATGAGCTACTACACATGAATTAGAGGTGTTATAATGTACGCTAGCCATGTTGTCCCTTTTGGAATTTGGAACACAAAATACCCGAAACTAAATGGGTATAGAGTTTAGTGGATTATGTGTTGGGTTGGATTCCCTTTTATGTGGACACAACCCATGAAATTGACCCATTTGTTCAAAATGGATGATAAACTCATTAAGTTTTTTCTTTTTTTTTTTTGGATGGTATAAAAACCCTCACTTTCTTATTAGAATGAGAAGTGAGAGTGAAAAATCAGAGAGGCAGTAGCTAGAGGTTTTGCTGCCAGAAAACCAAGAAAAAGAGAGAGGAAGAGAAAGAGAGAAAGGTTGAAGAAGAAAGGGGGAGAAAACAACATAGAAACACCTTGCACAGCTTTCTTGTAACTGCAATTTCTTCTTCATGCACCGCCTGATTGAGGTGATTTTTGGTGAGTAGGTTAAGTACTCGTAGTTCTTGAGGTTAATGTTCTGATCGTAGATCTAGGTCCCTGTGGTGAGTTTCGGCCATCAAAACAATGCTAGTTGGAAAGACAGGATCCAAACTATGCAGTCTTAATCAAAGGGCTCTAACTCCTTCGTTTATCGTCTGATTAAGCTCAAATTTGGACAATAACTTCGTGAGACATGGATCTTCACTCTCTACAATGTCATTTGTGATCAGAGCACTCTCTGGAGAGATACACTATCGAAACAGTAGCCTTGAGTTTGATTCCTCTATCTCTTTCCTTTTATTTAATATCAAATTATGATTATTGCAAATAATTGAATTTTTTGATGATTTTGCTGTGTTAAATCGCTTGATAGAGTTAGGGAATTATTGTAGACTCATAATTTGATTCATATGAAAGTTTTTGGGTAAACTGCAATTCCATGGTTTTTACTTCTCAAATTGGGGAAGTTTTCCACGTTAAAAATCGGATTGTGTTTTTTTTCGTATGTTTAGATTGACTGGTTGACTGATTGCTACATATAATTATTGTAGGATTATGTTATATTTAATTGGTTCCTATTAGGTTCACACACAATGGGAGAAAATTTATTTCATTATTTATTTCACTGTTGCGCTTTCTCCCATCAAAGTGGTATCTGAGTTCTGGTTATTAGTTTTTGTTTGTTGTGTTAAACATGGAGACCAATTTGAATTTAACCATAAGCTGTTGGAAATTGAAAAGGTTCACACTGATCATAATGGTTCAGATATGTTGACAAAGACTTTATTGAGGGAGATGCTTGAAGTTTGTCGGTTGATCTTCGGGTTAGCGAATCCTTCCATATAATCAGGAAGGAGGAGATTTGTTAGATTGGGTTTCTTCTTATATGGACACAACCCATGAATTTGACTCATTTTGCTCAAGTAAATGATAAGCCCATTATTATTATTATTATTATTATTATTATTATTTTTGTGGTATAAAAACTTTCATTTTCTCATTAGAATAAGAAGTGAGAGTGAAAAATCAGAGAGACAATAGCTAAAGGTTATGCTACTAGAAAACCAAGAAAAAGAGAGAGGAAGAGAAACAGAAGAGAAAGAAAGGTTGAAGAAGAAAGAGGGTGAAACAGCATAGAAACACCCTGCGTAGCTTTCTTGTAACTGCAATTTCTCTTTCATGCACCATCTGATCGAGGTGATTTTTGGTGAGTAGGTTAGCATTTGTAGTTCTTAAGGTTAATGGTCTGATCGTAGATCGGAGATCACTGTGGTGAGTTTCGACCATCGAAATAGTGCTGGTCAGAAAGATAGGATCTGAACTACGCAATCTTGATCAAAAGGCTTTAACTCGTTCGTCCATTGTCTGATTAAGCTCAAATTTGGATAACAACTTCATGAGACATGGATCTTCACTTTGTACGGTGTGATTTCTGGTTGGAGCACTCTCAGGAGAGATACACTACTAGAACAATAGTCCTAAGTTTGATTTCTTTATTTCTTTCCTCTTATTTGATATCAAATTGTAATGGTTGCCAAGAATTGAATTTTTAATGATATTGTTGTGTTAAATCCCTTGATAGAGTTAGGGAATCGTTGTAAACTCACAATTTGATTCATAGTAAAAGTTTTTGGGTGAGCTACAATCCCGTGATTTTTATTTCTTAAATTGAAGAGGTTTTCCATGTTAAAAATCAGATTGTGTTTTGTGTGTATGTATAATTGCTTGATTGGTTGATTGTTGTATATAGTTATTGTAGGATTGTGTTATATTTAATTGGTTTCTATTAGATTCACACATAACGGGAGAAAATTTATTTTGTTATTTATTCTGCTGTTACGCTTTCTCCCATCGTTATGTCCACACCGGTTTTTTATCCAATTTTCATGGACTAGAAATCCACCTAGATAATGCCTAATCGGGTTTTCGGATATCTAATGCCCACATATACTCTTGGTTTGGTCCATGTTTTCCAATATCCATCTTTATAATTTTTTGGTAGGCACACAGATTCTAGGTTTTTAATCAAAATTTAATGCATTTATTTCATTACAAAAGTTTTCAAAACAACTTCTATGTTTATAGAAGAAAATTTGATTTCATACCCTTCCTATAAATAATAATAACTAAATATATTTCAAAATAAATTAGCTTGAACATACAAAGAGATGGAGTAGTAGCTTTTTGAAAATATTTTATGGTCTTTTAAAAATGTTTTTTAGTAGTTTTGATGATGGAGACTTCCATCCAAGGAATAGAAAATTGTCACAAAGTTGTTTTTAACTGTCTATCATTTAAGCAATAGACATTGAAGAATAAATTTTAACTTCATTGTCTATCGAATCATATTTATGCCATATAGGAAGTAAATTTCTTGACATTGATAACATTACAATTTTTCTTGTTTTTAAACGATAATCTACTTCTGTATTGGAGATGCTGTTATAATCCAATGGGGGAGTAAGTAATATGTAGGCCCAATAAAAGTAAATGGGTATTGCGTGTATAACCCAATGAGAGTAAAAAGGTAACCCAGTGGGGCATAAGTTAAGGTATTTAATTTTTTTATTTGTTATGTTTTTTTGAAGCCTACCCAATGGAGCCATGAGGTTAGGCCTTTAAATTTTATTTTATTTTTTTAAAGCTTATTTTTTAGTTTTTTAGACGAGAAAGTTTCGACCATGATTCAAAATAAAAATAAATTGTCCCTACAAATTCTTCCATATTTATTTAGAGGTGTTTACTATCCCTAATAAGAAGAAAAGGGAATTAATTTCTAACAGAAAAGGAATGAATCGGAATTAAATTACAACATTACATCCCATATTATAACATTAATTTTTTTTTTTTTAAAAAAAGTAAACAGTAAAACTCAAATTTTGGAATTATATTTCCTTTCCTTATCTTTGATTCCTAATTAATTAGTAAACATGTCATTGTTACTACATAGTTTTTTGGAATGATGACGTATGGATGTTCCCTTCCCATTTTCAATATTTTACAATCTCCCTTTCCCATTGAATATTCCAACAATCCATATAAGTATAACCTACTGATAGAAGTTTTAAAAGAGTTTGACAGAAGATATGAAGAGATTAAAATTGTTTTAAGCTTAAAAGATCCAGGTACAAAATTACAAATACTTTGACTCGGAGTAATATAATATGAGTTCTCAAGCGATCAAAAAACTAATAATCACAAACTTGCTTTCGTTTAATTCGCCAAAGACAAACCATCTTGTTTGTACTGAATTGTTATGGTTTTCCTATTGATCACATTTTAATTTTAGGGCAAACTGGACAAACAACTTCTTCCATTATACATAATTACCCAAATATGCAAATTTAGGATTATAGTGGTCAAAAATTACAATTCAAGATTTGGGCGGAAAGGTCCATTAGCAAAGCTCAAAGTTAGTCCATTTGACTCTATCAGTCTATAAGACTTGGGCTTGTGTTCAATTGGGTGGCTTGAAGTGAGAAGCATCAGTTGAAGCCCAAGGTTTCATAGGTCGATCGACCCCATCGTTTGAATAGCTCGATCCATACTTTCGGCCCATCTGACCAGGTCCAAACCACTCTTATAGGTCAGCTCATGGTTCGATTGACGACCTATAATCAAGCCTAAGCTCACAAGGCCGAGGGACCTAGCCTGAGGGTTCGCCTTCTTATTCCATCTATGACCTAATTCTCAAGTAAGGTTCTTTCCTAAAAGGTAAAATGGAAAGAATCAAAATGGAAAACTAACTATTTGGAGTTGAAGATCCAGGGATCAATCCTAGATCCTTTCGATTTGCTGAAATATGATTTTCCTAATATCATCAGACGAAGAAAGTGCCCAAAAGAGTAGATTCTCCATTGCCTATATAAAGGACCTTCCACTCAATGGTGAAGGACACACGTGAGACACACAGGGAAACTTTCACTTTCAAACGCCCTACCATAATCCCTCTGAAGGCTGCCTTCCGGTCAGATAACATATCAGTTTGTGACAGACCACCATCTTCACCATCCTTCAAGACGATCTCTTCTCCATATCAAGTCACTGCTTTGAGTCCTATCTAGCTCTAGATTCCCTTCCATTCATCATTTTAGTTCTTTGCGTTGTCATCTTACTTGCTTTCTTTATCTTGTTTTCTGGGTTATTTACTGATTTGAACGTTAGAATGTCTACGGTCAACATCACATTGGTGTCTAAGTTACTCTTACTCTTTTGTTTGATTTATGTAGGATACGAATTATTGAGTTCCAAGGAAGTTAATAAGTGAGACTTGCTCAACGTCAACATATTGTAGAACAACCCTGCTACAAAGATATAATTATAAGCTTATTTGTTAGTTTTTTTTTTTTTCCATAATCATGTTTCAAAATGTTGCTTGTATACCTTTTAGCTTTAGTTCTCTAATTAACAATTGAACAATTTTTAAACCATTAAATCAAGCCGTTAAAACTAATCATTAACTCTTTGACTTATGAAAAACATAAATTATCCTTGCCGCATCATCTTTATTTATATAACTAATTAAACATAATAATTTGTAGTTCTCTAACATGGGATCCATGTATATTTTGATGAAAAATGAAAAATTATTTAAATAAAACATGAGATATAAGTTATTCAATTCAGAATATGCTTCATTTTGTATTGAAGCACTTTAAAAGTGGATATTTTTTTTGAAGTACTGCTAGTGAGAGGATCTCATTGGCTTTCTGCAGTGCCCAAAATACATTAACTGCCTGCACAATATCGATACCAAATGAGACATAAAACTAATGCATATTTATGAATTAACCAAATTGAAGAGACTGTAATTCTTACTTTCACTTTAGAATTATTTGACTTAAGTTTCTCCAATGCATCATGAAGATCTTCACCATCACTTATGGTTGGCAATTGATGTCTCCCTTCAAGAGCCACTAAAATTGTCACCTGCGAATAAAGACATTCAATGTAAACCTCATTGAATAATAATAAGAAGCTCACATTTTAACTGGCTATTGAAAATAGATGCTGTCGACGTTGAAATCCAGTCGATGAGTATTTAATGTCCAATACCTGTAATCAATGTGAGAAAGCACGAAAACCAAGAAAATAACACAGCAAAGAAACAAACAAGACCAGGAAACATAGAGTTTTTAACGTGGTTCAGCGAGTGCGCCTATGTCCACGACTGTCTCTCTAAAATTCTGTAGAGTGACAGTATGATATTCAATTGTGTGTCGTGTTACAATGATTTTAGCCCCTATTTATAGGGAAGAGATTATGTAAATCTGGTAACAATAAAATAGGAAGAGAATCATGAATTAATTACACTTCCTAATCTGTTTGAATAAAATCAGGAAACTGCTCCAAATATCTCGGGATAACGTTGACTGAATTTAAATTTGAATTAATTTTCATATCTGGTGAGAGAATCACGATTAGATCAGGTAACTGCCTATTCTGGAAGATACTGCATTAACTGTCATATGAACGAGCTGTTTATTATCTATTGCCTTGAGCGACCTCGAGATGGACCTCGCTAAATAGCGAGCTATATATAGAACGAGCTTCATGGCGAATTGAAATGAGCTAACTGATACGAACTGAAGAGCTCGTTGGGGCGAGCTGAGCTGTAGAGCTTACTGGGCTTGGATTGATAATTGGGCTTTGGCCTCTGGGTGATCTTATTGGGCTGACTTGATGGGCCTTTATCAGGCTTTTACCAGCCCATTTGGTGAGTCTGAAAAATGCATAATAACATCAGCCCCACAGCTCTCAGTTCATTCTGCGAACTGGGAGCTTGAGCTCGCTGGTAGAAGTTAGCTTCTCTGGTAAGCCAACTTGAATTACCATTTTCGCGCCCTTTCAAATACTATCACATCGGCCTGACACGTGGCGATCATGCGGGAGGTAACTGAACCGACGCTGGCACGTCCCTTGCACGCACATTTAATGCGCAAGTCTTTTAACTGACGGCTACATGATTAGAAAGTCGTACCTCGCGCTGCACCGTTGGATCGATGGCGGTTACATAACACATAGATCTGATGACTGGGGTTTGAGCTCGTCCACCTATATAAACAGGTGGAGCCCTTTCATTTTCTTTTTTATGTCATTTTCTTCAACCATCGAACTCTCTGTTGTTGCACATCTCATCGATCCACTTCCAGTCACCGTTTTTCACACTCTCATCAAGGATTCACGGTAAGCCTTTGATTTGTTACTTTAAACTTTCAGCTTTTGATTTATTTTGTTGAGTTAATGTTGCATTGTGCTTGCATCTTGTCATTGATGTGTCTGAGATGGTTTGAATATGTCATGTTCTTGACGTTAAACTTTGCCGTTCCAGGTTTTTTGTTAAACCCGACTTTTCAATTTCTGTTGATTTGATCCTGCAGCATGCTTGTTTGTAATCTGATTACTGTTTGTGGCCTGTTATGCATGCTAACTGTTGGATTATATCTGCAGGCTATTAGCTCGTAGGTCGTTTCTTCATAGGTCGAGCCCTCCATTGTATGAATGTTCTGAAAAATAGGAAACTTAGAAATTTTTTTTAGCATTTTAATAATATGCTTGGTGCGACCTGAACATGCTTCTTTTACACGAATGTCTTCAAGTGGAGCTCGTAATGTTAGTGAAGCAGCTCGAGGTAGAGAGGCACATAAGCAGGATGAGGCTCGAGCACGAGCTAAAAAGGAAAGAAAAGCTCGCGAGACGTTCACCCACCATTCCTCTTCATTGGAGTTTTTCGATCTAATAGGACTTGCTGTTCAATATCACATCCCTAGGGGTTGTCGTGCGTTGACACCTATTCCTGCAAGCCATGCATGCTATCCTCCATCAGGTACGTCGCTGTCAGTACCCAACATCTCCAACATGGACTAAGGTTCCCCATTCATCCTTACCTGATCGAGTTCCTAAACACAGTCAAGCTTGCGCCATTCCAATTGACACCGAATTCATATACGCAGCTGACCTCGTTGGCTATGGCCTTCCTAAAAAACGGCCTTCCCCCCCAACTCCAAAGATCATCCAACATTTCTACAGCTTCAAGGCTTTGGGCACTAAAAAAGGGAAAAAGCCAGATGGCATCTATTACCTCACAACTCGTCCATCGGAATACAAGGAACTCTTGCCTCAAGGAGAAGCGAAAGGCAAGTCTAACTTTGGGAAATACAAAACGAGCTGGTTCTTTGTCTCCTGTCCTTCTCTCGTGGGTCTCAAAAATTTTAGTCTCATTCTGCAACCAGGTATGTAGAGAGGGCTCTTTAGCGAGCTATATATATATATATTTTAACATTTTGCTTTGCAGAGCTGAAAGTGGACGAGTCTTCTCTCAACGATGAGGAGAAAAGGACTCTCGAGGCACTCGCAAACTCGGGTAAAGCGAGCATCAGCGGTAAATTTAACAATGCCCTTCTCCGAGCTCATGGCCTTGCTCCTCCTGAGGACTCTCTGCTATTAAGACCTGAAGAGGACTTATGGAGCATGGACGATGACCCTATACTTCCCTCTGTCCTTGAAGTCCCTGTCGAGGAAGAAGATACACATTCTCGATCATCTCCAATTCCTGTCACCACTTTGCGAGTAGGTACAACAGCTCCTGCTTCAACTCCAGCCACCACCTTGCGAGTAGATGCAATGGTTCCTACTTCTAGCTTGCAGGCAAACATTACAGCTGCTGCAGCTCAAGCAGAAACGATTCTAGCCCATGCAACTCCTGTTGTGCAAGTAGATTCATCCCTTTCCCCTGTTCAAACAATTCCAAGGGTTCTATCTCCACCTACCCAAACAAGTCCAGTTCCCAGACTAGCAGCTCCAACACCTGTTGAAAATGCATCGGTTCCAGCTTATCCCTCACCAGTAGGTGCTTCTAGAACAACTGTTCCTCCAGCCCCCACTTCATCCTCTGGGCGAGCTCCAACCAAGAGGAGGAAAATTCCTCTTTTAGAGGGCCCCCCGAAACGACCTGCTAAAACTTCTTTAGCTACTCCATCAAAGCAGCCTACTGAAGCCTCAACTTCTCCAGCTACTCCTTCAAAACGCTCAAAGCGACTTGCCAAAGCTAAATCTCCCGAGGTCATTGCTCCCAGCGAGGTGCCACCTTCTGAAGCAGCAGAACTTCCGCTGGTTCTAGTTCCCAATTCACATCCTGGAGAAGGGGATCCTCCATCCGAGGTTGCTCCCCAGGCAACCCGAGCTGGCACCAGCAGGAGAAAGAATTGGTCCAGGCGTACCTTTTTTACACGTAATCATGTTTACTGGAGTGAAGAGACTGATGCCCCGAATGCTGAAAGGACTCCATCGCCAACCAAGCCAGATGTAGAAGTTGGTCCTGGGGGATGATACTTAACTTCCTTCCTTGATAACTGGTCAACAATTATGCTGACTCACGCAAGAGCTTTAATGAACAGGTCCCTTAGGGGTATGGACCTAGACGAGTACACAGCTCGTCATGCCATACTGGTAAGTCATTTTTCTTTTATCCCCTGACTTCTTTACTTATCAAATGCTAACTTGTAGAATTTCCAGGCTGCCTTTACATCAATAAAGCGAAGGAGGCTGACCAGACTCACTGAGGATTGAATAATGAGGCTTGAGAACGAGCTGGAGGAAGCTAGGGAGGAGATTGCAGACTTAACTGAGAGGGCCCAAGATGGGAGAAAATACGCGGAAGGCCATGAGGTACAGATAGCTACAGCGACCAATGCTAGACAGACTGCCGAGGAAGTTCTACTGAAAATGGAAAATGATTATGAGGCCACTAGGTTATACCTCACTGGCTTGCTTCGTAATTGCGAAGACGAGCGCGACAAGTTAAAGGACGAGCTGAACCAGGTGAAGGACGAGTTGAGGCAGTCTGAACAGCGAGCCGAACTGGCCAATAAACAGGTCGAGCGGACACAGGCCGCGACACAGCGGACTGAAGAGGCCGAGCAATGAGCTGCGATTACAGAAGGACGAATCGAGGTGCTCAAGCAACAAGTTAATGCCACAGTGCAATGGGCTGAGAGAGTAGAAGCTGCCATTCAAAGAGCTGAAGAGGCTGAACATAGAGCTGAGGTGCTAAGACAGCAAATAGGGACTGCAGTGCAGCGAGTTGAGGCTGCAGAGCAACAAATAGAGGCCATGAAGCAAGAAGCTGAGGTCATTAATCGCCATGCAGATAATGCCTTCGAAGAATTGATGGTTTTCAGAGAAAAATCTATTCAAGAAACGGAGGCGTAAATTGCTAAGGCCAGAGATGAGGCTGAAGAAAGAACAGGCTGTAATTTCCTTTACACGTTATGGATGTCCCATCTTGACATGGATTTTTCTATCTTCGGCGATGAAGGACTCTAGACTGTGAAGGAGTTCAAGGCTTGGACTACCTCATCTCCAGCTGATGAAGTTCCTCTAGCAACACAAGCTCCTGACACAACTCCTCAGGCTGAGCCCGCTGGTGACCTCGAATCTTCCAGGCCAGATTCTCCAGCTCGAAACTAAGAGCTCGTTTTTTGCACTTGTATTTTTTAACTTCAATTTGTAGATAATTTTTGAACTTTAATAAAATTCATTTTTTCATATCTTCTCTATTGAATGCGTTCGAGCTATTGCATCTGTTGTAACACATTTTATGATCTTCATTTTATAAGTCTTCATGCGAGCTAATTGTTAACGAGCTCAAAATCTGATAACTTAAGCAATCGATTAATTCAACATTTGATAGAATCCTAGTAATATAAGCAATTGATTAGTTGGAATGTTGACGAGCTATGCAGGGGTTCTCAACCACAATTGCTTTCTAGGCTATTTATTTTAGCGAGCTATGCAGGGGTACTCAACCGCAACTGCTTTTTAGGCTCATTATTTTAGCGAGTTATGTAGGGGTACTCAATCGCACCTGCTTTTTAGGCTCATTATTTTAGCGAGCTATGCAGGGATACTTGACCTCGCCTGCTTTTTAGGCTCTTTTTTCGTTTTAACGAGCTATGCAATGGTACATAACTGCGCCTGCTTTTTAGGCTCTTTTATTTAGCGAGTAGCGAGCTAATCAGCACGAAGCCCGTCAACTTTGTAACTTTGAATTTTGTCATGAGGGAACTGAAGCTTTCATTAGCTGTAATAAGATTGAATTTCATAGAGGTTATCGATAACATGGACGGAGATGCTCGACATTCCAAGCTCGAGGGACCTCAGCTCCATTCATGTTGGTCAGATGATAAGCTCCATTTCCCAAGTTTGTCTTCATGATATAGGGTCCTTCCCAATTTGGGCCTAAAGACCCATCACTGGGTTTGCGAGCTCCGGGCATAATGAGGCGTAATACCAAATCTCCCACATTGAAGCTGCAGATTTGAGCATTCTTGATATAGTACCTCGCGATTCTTTGTTGATAGACAGCTACTCTTAACCTGGCTGTTTCCCTGACTTCTTCAAGCAAATCTAAGTTTGCAGTAAGTAACTGGTCATTGTCATTTGGATTGAAGGTTGCTCTTCGCTGCGAGGTGACTTCTAATTCTGCTGGGATCATGGCCTCAGACCCATAAACCATTGAAAAAGGTGTCTCGCCCATAGTGCTGCAAGCTATGGTCCTGTAAGCCCATAATACCTTTTGAAGCTCGTCTACCTACGGTCTTTTCTTCGCTTCCAGTTTCATCTTCAGGGTCTGCTTGATAATCTTATTCACAGCTTCAACTTGGCCATTGACTTGTGGATGGTCCACTGTTGAGAAGCTTTTAACGATCTTGAGGTCGCTGTAGAACCTAAGAAACTGGTCACTAGTGAACTGGGTACCATTGTCCGTCACGATCTACTGTGGGACTCCGAATCTGCAAATAATATTGTTCCACACAAATTTTTAATATTTATGGTGGAAATTTCAGCCAGCTCCTTTGCTTCTGCCCACTTGGTGAAGTAATCAACTGCGACCACGACATGATTACATCTTCCATGAGCCATTGACAGAGGCCCGATCAAATCCATCCCCCAAATCGCAAAGGGCCACGGGCTCACCATCTGTTGGAGATAAGCTGGTGAAGCTCGCAGAACTTTGGCGAACCTCTGACACTTGTCACATTTCTTGACCAAGTCGATGGCATCCTGCTTCATGGTGGGCCAATAAAAACCCTGACAGAGTGCCTTTTGAGCTAAAGACAGCCCCCCAGCGTGATTATCGTAATAGCCCTCGTGGATTTCTCTCATCACGATCTCGCAATCTTGGCCATCTATGCATCTCAAAATGGGGCTGAAAACCCCTTCTTATATAACACATCATCATAGATGCAGTACCTAGCTGTTCTAGCTCGTAAGCGCCGCGCTTCCAGCTTATCATTTGACAACTTCCCATCTTGCAGATAGCTCAAAATCGGACTCATCCAGGAATTGGGCTTACAGTTATGACCATCATTGAATTCTTTTCTTCCGTACTGGGAGCTGGTAAGAACTCTATTGGGATTGCCCCCAAGAAATCTGCATCTCGTGTGGTCACAAGGCGAGCTAATGCATCTGCATGTGCATTCTGAGCTCGTGGGATCTGCTTCACCTCGCACCTCTGGAAAGCACCTAGCATTTCATGAATTTTCTGAAGGTACAAAGCCATTTTTGGTCCTTTGGTCTGACACTCCCCCAATATGTGGCAAACCACAAGCTGTGAGTCACTGAAAACGCTTAACCGTTCAGCTCGCATCTCTCTAGCTAGACGTAAACCTGCGAGTAATGCTTCATATTCGGCTTCATTATTCGTAGCCTGGAAACCAAACCTTAAAACACAAAGGATCTTGTGGCCTTCAGGACTAATTAGTAGAATTCCAGCTCCTGCCCTCTGCTCACTAGATGATCCATCGACATAAAGCTCCCAGGTCGGATCTTCAGAAGATTCAACTTCATCATCTACAGGTCCTGTAAACTCTGCAATGAAGTCTGCCAGAGCTTGAGCCTTGATAGCTGTCCTCGGCTTGTACTGAATGTCGAATTGTGCGAGCTCCACTGCCCACTTTAACAGGTGACCTGAGGTGTCTGCTTTCTGTAAAACTTGCTTTAGTGGATATTGGGTGAGAACTTCGATTGTATGAGCTTGAAAATAAGGTTGCAGCTTCCTCGATGCGACCACCAAGCAATAAGCGAGCTTCTCCATCTGCGAATACCTGATTTCAGCATCTTGCAACCTTTTACTTACATAGTATACTGGAAGCTGTGTTTTATCTTCTTCCTTTACCAGTGCAGCACTTAAAGCTTGCTGAGACACTCCCAAGTACAGAATTAGTTTTTCTCCTTCTTTGGGCTTAGAAAGGAGTGGAGCTTGCCTCATGTATTCTTTCAACTGCTGGAAGACAACTTCACATTGCTCTGTCCAGTCGAAAATTTTTGCCTTCTTTAAGACATCAAAGAATGGGATACACTTATCCGTAACTTTCGAGATGAACCTACTTAATGCTGCGACCTGACCATTGAGACTTTGCACATCTTTTACCCTGGTTAGCAATCTCATGTCTATCAATGCCTTGATCTTTTCAGGGTTGGCTTCAATTCCTCTGTTGTTTACCATGAAGCCCAAAAACTTCCTAAAAGCTACCCTGAATGCACACTTATGTGGATTCAGCTTCATCTGAAAGCTCCTCAGAATCTGAAACATCTTTCCCAGGTCACATAAATGATCACCCATCTGCCTGGACTTTACTAACATGTCATCGACGTAGACCTCCATGGTCTTTCCAATCTGCTCTTCAAACATCATGTTTACCAAGCGTTGATAGGTCGCTCCTGGATTTTTCAGCCCGAAGGGCATCACCTTGTAGCAGTATAATCCTCGATCTGTCACAAACGAGGTGTGCTCTTCGTCCTCGGGATTCATGGAGATCTTATTATAACCCGAGTAGGCATCCATGAAACTCAGAAGCTCGTGTCCAGCTGTTGCATCGACGAGCTGGTCTATCCTTGACAGGGGAAAACTATCTTTAGGACACGCCTTATTCAAGTCAATGAAGTCGATGCAAGTTCTCCACTTCCCGTTCTTTTTCTTTACTAACACGGGATTGGCGACTCAGGTCGGGTAGTAAGCTTCTCGAATAAAATTGTTGGCCAGCAGCTTATCTACCTCTTCTTTCAATGCTAAGTAGCGCTCCTCTATCATTGCTCTCCTCTTTTGGCGAACTGGTTTGTGGTGAGGGTCAATATTCAACCTGTGTGACATCACCTTGGGATTTATCCCCACCATGTCTTCATGATTCCACGCAAACACATCTAAGTTCACCTTTAGGAAGTCAGCGAGCTGGGCTTTCAGTTTTGGAGTTAAACCTCTTCCCAACTTCAGGCACCTTTCTGGATCCGCCTTGCTAACTTGAACATCTTCCAACTCTTCAACTGACCCAGTAGCTCAGTCTACATCTACCTCACGAGGGTCCAAGTCGTGACTGACCCCTTTCTCGGTTATAGCTGGTGGTTTGCCCCCCGAAACCACGTTCACTTTCTTTCTTCTTACACCCATCTTTACAGCATCTTCATAGCAGCGTCTGGCCAAATGCTACTCTCTCTGAACATATCCAATGCCATTAGGGGTTGGAAATTTAACTATAAGGGTCCTGGTTGAAGTAACTGCATCCAGGTTGTTCAACGAAGGCCTTCCCAGGACCACATTGTATGCTGATGGGCAATTAATAATCAAGAAATCTGTCAACACAGTTGCCTGGCAACCTGCTTCCCCAAGCGTGAGTGGTAGCTTAATCTGGCCCACTGACACAACAACATCTCTAGTGAAATCGAATAGAGGCTTTGGGGATGGTCTCAATTGCTCTGCTCCTAGCCCCATCTACTCAAAACAGTTCTTGTACATCACATTCATTGAGCTCCCAGTATCAATCATGATGCGCCGTACTTCCATGTTATTGATCTTAGCTCGAATGACCAATGCATCATTGTATAGCCAGATCACACCTTTAGCATCCTCTTGAGTAAAAACAATCTCATCCGAGGTCGTCTTGGGCTTCTTGGCGGGTCACTCAGACCCACTGGTCTAAAAGGTATGATTTGTTTCTCGAACATACCTCTCGTGCAACCTGTTCGAAGCACTTGTGATATAGGGGCCATCATAGATTGTAAAAATAGTTCTTACCGCAGGCTCATGTTCTGGCTCGGGAGCTCGTTGGGGCTGTTGTTGTGTTGGCTGCTGCTGTTGAGGTCGTTGTTATGGAGGTCGCGAGTCTGCAGGTCGCTCCACATAATCTCTCAAGCGACCTCTCCTGATCAATTTTTCAATGGCGTCCTTCAACGCCCAACAATCTGAAGTGTTGTGCCTGACCTCATTATGATAGGCACAAAACTTACTCTTGTCTTTATGCTGAATAGGGGCTCTTAAAGGGTAGGGCTTCTTAAAGTTTTCCCTGTTCTTTTCTACTATAAATATCCTATCTTGCGAGTCTGACAGGATGCTGTAATTTTCATAGTGACCTTGACGCTGAGGTCGCTCATTCCTTGGCTCTCTCCTTGCCTTTTTAGCAATCTGATTGCTTGAGCCATTATTTCTACCTTCTCCTTCGTTCCTACCATTATTTCTTTTCTTTATCTGACTGGAACTGTCCGCTTCATTCTTCTGATTAGACTTCTTCGGGCCGAAGATCTCTTCCCACCTAATCTTTTTTGCAGCTCGCTCATAGAACTTTCCCAGATCCTTCACTGGGGACTTGTAAATGCTTTCGTACAGTTTCCCATCCTTGTGCAACCCAGCTGAGATCGCTGTCAATATGCTCTCATCTGATGGATTCTCAACATTCGCGACCTCGCGTCTAAACTTGGTGATATATTTCTTCAACGACTCACCTTGATGCTAGAAGATAGTAGCTAGGTGGCAGGATGGAGCGAGCTGCCTTCTCAATGTCCTGTACTGGCCAACGAACATTTGCTGACATTCTTCCGAACTACCTATGCTGCGAACTGGGAGATTCTTGAACCATGTCCTTGGAATGTCCCCCAAAGTAGCTGGGAATACACGGCACTTCACCATAGGATTACCTGTCTGCAGGTCCAACTGAACGTTAAAAACATCTAGATGATCATAGGAATCATTGTCCCCATTATACTGCTGAATACTTGGCATTTTAAACCTTGGAAGGAGAGGCTGCGTCTCAATTTCCCTTGTAAATGGGGTCCTTTCTCCGTAGTACCCACGCTGCTCTGGGGCTCCAGGTCGCACTTCTAGCTATTGGACCCTCTGAAGGAACTCCTCTACTTGTGGATCTCAGAGCTTATATCTCCTCCTGTGGTCTCGACTTGGAGAAGGATGCTCTGGGTCATATCTCTCGTGCCCTTCGAACGAGCCCCCAGGCTGATGGGATCTCGCATAACGCTCGTTCACTTCGTCCACATACCGAGCTGCAGCTCGGACTCTATCATGCCCAACCTCTTCCTGTCGATTTCTCCCCTAGCTCAACCTTACCACCAGGCTAGCTGGGCGAGCGACCTCCCTTTCTTCGCGAACAGGGTGTCCTCCAGCTCTAGAACGCGCATTGGAGGAACGAATTGAGCCGACAGGTCGCTGGATTTTCCTTGTTGGTCTTTCGGGCACCTGCATTGCTTCATGCTGTTGGGGCACGTGCCTTGGTGCCTGAATCTCAACCCTAGGTACGTTCTGTACTTGAGCCTGCACCAACATATTGACGGCCTCTGTGAGCTGTCTGACCGTGTTCTCCAGCGCCTCTTGCCTCTGATACCATGCTTGTTGCCCATCAACTACTGGGGCGGGTGAAACTGGTTGACGGGAAGGCAAAGGTGGCATGTTTGCTGCAACACCAGTTACCTGACCATACGACGTTCCTGCTGCATGCATTGGTGCACCTTCCACTTATTGCGCATCATGTTAATGGTGATTGGGCTGACTCTTTGCTTGGTCAACCTGTGAGCCAATATACTTGGTTTGTCTGGTTCTTGCCATGTTATCAGAAATCGATGAATTGAGATGGAAAATATTGCAGTTGGGCCCTCCTTCTAACGCAAAATGTTGACGTTGAAATCCAGTCGACGAATATTCAATGTCCAATACCTACAATCAATGTGAGAAAACACGAAAACCAAGAAAATAACACAGTAAAGAAACAAACAAGACCAGGAAACACAGAATTTTTAATGTGGTTCAGCGAGTACGTCTACGTTCATGATTGTCTCTCTAAAATTCTGCAGAGTGACAGTATGATATTCAATTGTGTGTCGTGTTACAATGATTTTAGCCCATATTTATAAGGGAAGAGATGATGTAAATCTGGTAACAATAAAATAGGAAGAGAATCACGAATTAATTACACTTCCTAATCTGTTTGAATAAAATCAAGAAACTGCTTCAAATATCTCGGGATAACATTGATTGAATTCGAATTTGAATTAACTTCTATATCTGGTGAGAGAATCACGATTAGATCAGGTAATTGTCTGTTCTGGAAGATACTACATTAACTGTCATTTGAACGAACTGTTTATTATCTATTGCCTTGAGCAACCTCGAGATGGACCTCGCTGAATAGCGAGCTATATATAGAACGAGCTTCATGGCGAACTGAAATGAGCTGACTGATGCGAACTGAAGAGCTCGTTGGGGCGAGCTGAGCTGTAGAGCTTACTGGCTGGGCCTGGATTGATAACTGGGCTTTGGCCTTTGAGTGATCTTATTGGGCTGACTTGATGAGCTTTCATCAGGCTTTTACCAGTTCATTTGGTGAGTCCGGAAAATGCATATAACAACAATATATAAGCATTTTTTGAAAAACCACCAAAAATTGTCACATCGGCAAATAAAAAATTTTCAGGAAAAAAAACCTGGGAAAAAATAATGAAATCACATTTTCTTTCCTACAAATTTTAGGGATAGAGTGATTTAATTTGAACTAAGAAATCACTCTTGATGCTTATTTTATTGTTGGGAGAACTTCATTTGAGTCTTTATATTTTTGAAAAACTTTTTGTTTTTAAATATAAACCTGTTTTAAGTATTTAAGGTCTCTTACGTTTCAAAAACTTATTAAATTAGTCCATCTGATGCAACCCTTAACGGTCAACATCAATAGAAAAATGATAAAAAACTGTTTTATCCTAACTTTTTATACGCTTTTAATTATTGTTTTCATTTTTTTTTTTCATTGAACATATGTCCTTCTGTCACCAGTTAGTGTTAAAAGACCAAATTACTCCCATATATGTAATGTTTGATCATCTGTTGATTGACGGTAGAGACTAATTTAATGAGTTTTTGAAATGTAAAGGACAATAAAAGTTATAAACGAATTCACATTTAAAAATAAAAAGTTTCTTAAAAATATAAGAATCAAAATGAAGTTCTCACTTTATTTATTTATTTATTTTTTTAAAGAAGTACACCTGGTTGAGGAAGCCCAAATCTTTGGATAGTTAGAGCTATTACTAACCTCTCTAGGCCTACCTCTATAACATTTCATTATATAAATGTAGATTTTAATCCTGTGATTTAAATAGATTTATCAATTAACTAACTGCTATTCTTATTATAGCATGTCAATTTATTGACACTTCAATGAATGGTTCAATGAACATTTATCTATTAATTTTCATAAATTCTAACACATTTAATATTTAACAAGTTTTACTATAATGTTTATTGAATATGTGATAATTTCCTTAAATATCATGGTTGGTATAATGACTTAAACATGAAATACTACTAAACTAAATAAACCTTATTTATGATCAAATAGTGTTCGGCCATCATATACAATAATTTTAAGACAATAAAATGTATGAAGAAGTCTCTCACACTTACGCACACGTATATATAGGGGTAAGATCAACAATCTCTAAAATTTACATAATTTTTTATACAATTTGTTGACCTTTGGATTACGATGAGTTGGATGGTTAAGATGCACTCGTGTTCTCATATTTAAACACCTCACATAAATGCATGATCTCTTCTCTCTTCTTTAATGCATTTACTTTCTCCTTTATTATTAAATAAAAAACAATTATTTATTTCTCTCCCATATTGCCCGGTCTCTCTCATATTTTTTTAAATGGTATATTTCATCACATTAATTATGATCCAAGTATTTATTCAAACTTTATTTAGCTCTCCCATTATTTATCTCAATTTTTTCATATGCTAAAATAAAGAAACATCACCATATTAATTTCTTGTGTTCGAAAAGACAAAAATGAGGTTGTATTCTTTATTATAGACATGTTGGTCTATGCATTTTTATGGGACAATAATTTTGGAGTGGATTCTTTCACAAGGAAAGCTAAAGAAAAAGCAAAAAATAAAATAAAAAAATAAAATAAATATACACTTGAATTGGCAAACTTTTCCATGTTTCTTGATAAATTGCAAGAGTGATTTTCAAACATATAACTAGAAATAATAAAATAAATTGTTGTGATACATATATAATTTTGTTAATATGGGGATGATGGAAATTCTGGTTTTAGGATGAACTTGTGCCTATGGATTTTGGTGGCTTTTCTTTGTTTGAGCAAATGAAAAGTTGGAATGACTCGAGAAATACACAGTTAAAATATATATATATATATATATATATATAAGAGGGAAAGGGCAATATTGGGAGACAAAAATAAAATAGTTGTTCTTTATATTAATAATGAGAGAGAAAAGTAAATGTATTAAAAAAGAAAAGAGATAATACGTTTATATAAAGATTTTAAATACGATTGAAGTTAATAATATAAATGTGTCTTAACCATCCAACTCATCATAATTTCAAAGTTAATAAATTGTGTAACTTTTGTGTAATTTTTTGGGGCTTCTGATCCATATCTCTCTCATTATATATATATATATATATGAATTTGATTAGTTCGTTATAACTTTAAAAAGTTAGAAGATATTGAACGTAGAAACACTATATATATATATATATATATATATATAAAAGAATCTGTTTTTTAGTCAATATCTTGAGCTCCGCAGCAGGCAATGGAGCGGATAAATGAGGGGGACCAAATTAATGTTAATACCAACAGCAGATCCAAGAGGTTTTTAGAAATTTGAGCAGCCTCAACAAGAGTAAAGAGAATATGCTTCATTTTGTATTGAAGCACTTTAAAAGTGGATATTTTTTTTGAAGTACTGCTAGTGAGAGGATCTCATTGGCTTTCCGCGGTGCCCAAAATACATTAACTGCCTGCACAATATCAATACCCAATGAGACATAAAACTAATGCATATTTATGAATTAACCAAATTGAAAAGACTGTAATTCTTACTTTCACTTTAGAATTATTTGACTTAAGTTTCTCCAATGCGCCATGAAGATCTTCGCCATCACTTATGACTGGTAATTGATGTCTCCCTTCAAGAGCCACTAAAATTGTCACCTAAAAATAAAGACATTCAATTTAAACCTCATTGAATAATAATAAGAAGCTCACATTTTAACTCGCTATTGAAAATAGATGCAAACTCTTCAAGGTAAAGTTATATTCTCATAATTCATTCCAGGTGATGTGATGATGTATTATAACATACACTAATTAATTAGCTGATAACTTATAAGATTACTTTAAATCATTTATTACACATCTTAAAGTGAGAATTTTAGATTTAAAATCGAGAAATGTAATATCAAATTAATAGGACACTAAACATTTTAAATATGGATGAAACAATTTAAAGAATATCAAAATACGATAATGATGAAACCTTAAGAAATGTAACATTAGAAAGTTAAGCTTACCACCATATATGTACTTTTGGTTTCATGGGTTTCTTCTTCTTCTGTGCTAGTTATGATTTCCCTTTTTGTTTTATCTAGGTTTAGACGTGTCTCTTCATCAAATATTTTGCGTTCTTCATTTGAAAGTCTCTTGAAAAAACCTTCCAGATTTTTGCGACAGATCACGTTTTCGACCTGCAGACTTTTAGGCATGAAGTAGATAACGGCAACAAAAAAAGTAGAAAAAAATCTAAAAAACCACCTAAAATGAAAAATATTATCAGTTTCTCTTAACTTTTAAAAATATTAATAAAAAAAACCTCCTATCATCAAACCAAAAATGGTTTTATCCGAAATTTAAGTGATTTTGTTATAAAACCATGAAAAGATAAAAATAACATTTTTAAATTAAAAAAATAAAAAACATTTATAATTAAACAATTATAATTGAATATAATTATTTAATATTTAGTATTTACACATTTAATAAATATAATAATTAAAAATTTATTAAATTAATTAATGAATAATTAAAAATAATTAAAATTAAAAAGAATAGAGTTTATATTCTTATATTCAAACCAATTAAAATTATTTTTTTTCTTAATTAAAATAAAAAAAAAATCCAGGTAGCCAACAAAAAGAATTAAAAAAAAAAAAGAAAAAGAGAAACCGAGGTCTTCAAGAGACCAAATCAAAATCAACATATCAGTTCAAACACATCCATATCAACATCCATAAAAATTAAAGCCATGAAGATCTAGGTTTAAATCAAAATCTAACACTGTTTTAAAAAAAATCAAAATCTAACCCAAAAAATCAAAATCAACATCTCTCAAACCTAACAAAAATTTAAACTTTTCAAAAATTCAAAATTTAATAGATCAATCTCCATCAACAAAAAAACATATCCATCGATTTCAACACACACAAAAAAAAACCATACCCATCAACAATCCAAGAACTCACAGATAATCACAATCCATCGACAAGCCAAAACTCAACCAAGATTCACAAAACCAATTGAACTTAAAACCACAAAAACACCATCAACAAGCCAAGAACTTAAACATAATCGATCCATATATCCACCATTTTTAATCGAGACACCCACATCAAGCCCTTCAATACTCTCTTTGATTCTCTCAACACCCTCATCAAGATCACCACTGAAATCCACTACAACGTTCTTGATCAGGGTTTTGGAACACCTGCATTTGAATTGAATCCGAAACGTCTTTGAATTAAATTCGAAACGTCCTTCACCTTATCCCGATTCCGACCCACCAGGATGAGACTGAGACCTTACCTGGCAAACTCAAAAGCAAAAGCCTTGCCGATACCATCAGTGGGGCCGATGACTAGAGCCAGGAACCGTATTTCTTCGGCCGGTCTGAGAGAGTTGACGTAAACCCAGTTGTTGCTCGACGAAGAACGGCTAGCAAACCATTGGCACCCCACCGCACGCGAACAGCAGAGAAGAGCAAGAAGAAGGGAGAAGGAAGGGACGATGGCGAGAGAGTGGTAGTGGCCAGCGCTGACACTATTGACATTAGCGGGGGAGATCGGGATCAAGAATAGATGCGCTCATAGGCATCGGTGCCGTGCCCGTCAGCGACGTCGGGTGGTGCTTGAGTAGAGGGTGTGCCTCCAGAAATCGTGTGATCAGTGGAGGGTGATGTATGCTTCCAGAAGTTGAAAGGTGACATGCGGAGGCTGTGGCTTCAGATCTTCCATCCCTTTTTTTTAATTAATTTTTCATTTTTTCTTCAACAATATATTTTTTTTTTTTTAATTAAACAGCAAATTACCTTTTACTTTATCTTTTTTTTTCAATTAGAATAAAGGTAATGCCATCCAGCTGTGACCAATTATTCCGCTAAACCCCAATTACCTGTCTGCCCTTACACCTTAATGGAACTGTCTATTCACCGACGGAATTGAGCAGCCATCTAACAGTTGGACTATTTCAACTAATATTTTCAAAATCAGAGATGATTTGATATTAATTTTATTTTCAGGGGTAAAACAATAATAACCCAAAAAAGCAGTAGAGTCCCTTAGCAAGAAGCAAAAAGGCAATAGTAATATATTATAGATAAAGGGTAGACATAAATAGCATATTCAATGAAAAGTGTGTATACGAAGCAGGAAGAAGTAATGAAATAATATGTTATGGTAGTTGATGGAGCCTAATCAATATATACTACGTGAAGTACTATATAGACAAAATGTTAGAACGAATATTTGACTTACATATAAACAACTAGATATCCAGTTTCTGCGGTACTCACATAAAGACTTTATTGTCTCTGCAATAATAAAAAGTAAATATATTAAACCAAATGTTTTCATCTTCTAATGGAGAAATTAAGAAAATACAAAAGCTTTGATATATAGCTTGCAATGGCAATAAATGATTGATTAATTCAGTTTAAAATATAGTGGTAATTGAATTCTTTAGAACTTTTATGGATAAATAAACAATCTAATTTCAACAACAAAACTTGAAAGTGTTAGATGTGGATATGTCCTCATAAATTTTTAACTCATTTGATATCAATTTTTAAAAAGAAAATTCAAAACTTGGAAGCATGACTATGAAAGCCCCTCTTTTTTTAATATATATACATACATATATATATATATATCTATGTGTGTGTGTGTGTGTGTGTGAAGTTAACAAAACAAAATGTGTACAAGCGCGAGTTCATGCAAAAAAAAAAAAAAGGAAGACAGGATGGTTCAACTAAATGCCCTAGTGATACTTCCTAAATTTTAGCTACATTTTAATTAACTAAAATAATAATTTTTAATTAAGTCACTCTAACCAAACCATACCAAGGTTGGAATTAAAATAATAGGAGTGAAAGTTTGGCTAGGATTTTCAAATTACTTAACTTCAAATTAAATATTAAAATAATATGAGAGAAAATTTTGCTAGAACACTTTTGCTTTCTATATTTAGTTAGAATAATTCAACTTTTATAAAATAACTATCTATATAAGGAGCGGTTGAAATGCATAAAAAGTGACATCACTAGCTATTTTAGCTAAGGATAATGGATAGCAAGCCAAGGGCAAATGGATAGATGACATGATTGGAGATGCTCTTACATCCAACCAAACCATACCAAGGTTGGGATTACTTTGCTAATTACAATTACTTCAATTCTTGTCATTTAAAACTAAATATAGGAATTTGAATTTCTACAGGGTGGTTTAACTTTTATTAATTAAATAGCTAACTACATAAGGAGCAGTTAAAGTACATAAAAAGTGATATCAATAACTACTTTAGTTAAGAATAATGGATAGCTAGCCAAGGGCAATGGATTGATATCATGATTGGAGATGCTCACCAAGGTTGGGATTACTTTGCTAATCACAACTACTTCAAATATTCTTGTCATTTAAACTAAACATAAAAATTCAAATTTCTATTGGGTGGTTCAACTTTTATAAAGTAGCTAACCATATTAGGAGCGGTTGAAGTGCATAAAAAATGATATCGCTAGCTATTTTAGTTAAGAATAATGGATAGCTAGCTAAGAGCAATGGATAGATAGTATGATTGGAGATGCTTTTACGTGTCTAACCTAACCATACCAAGGTTGGGATTACTTTGCTAATTACAACTACTTCAATTCTTGTCATTTAAAACTAAACATAGGAATTCAAATTTTTACAGGTGTAGAATTGGGGTCCCAAATGTAATCTAGAAATCATGTTAAAATCATTAAATGTTTTCTTTATTTTACAAAACAAATTCACGTAAATTAAGATTAGAGTGTTTTATAAACATGAAGTATATAAATAATTAAGAAAAAATCAATAAAATAACTATCAGGCTAGAGAAAACATTAAAAGACTAACCTTTCAATATATAACCCCGATCATAAAAATATGATGTATTAATAGGTTCTGCAATTCGATTTAATTTCCTTTTAAGATCTTCTCCGTTAACCAACAATAAGCCAACCTTAAAAACAATATGTTAGAAAGAGTATGGATAACTGTTTTATACATGAATGAACAATGATACATATATATAATGACTAGCTAGAAAGTTAATAAACACAATTTAAATTTTGTTAGATAATATTTATCATTTAAAAAAAAAAAAAGTTTACTAGAATTGATAAGATCCGTGTAAAAAGAATATCTAGAGATAAAAAAGGAAAGCTAGAGGAGACTTGTAGAAGCCTAGGGAAAGTGAAAACTTTTCTTCATATCTACACATTCTCATACTTCTGTAACTACACATTATCAAACATATGAACCTATGACACACCATCACTTGATAGGTTTGTTACTACTAAAAGAATATAAGAAATTCAATTCTTTGCCAACATTTTAATAATTCTATGTGATGGTCATACTGTAGACAGTCCCTTAAATTAATTCCATAGAAACAATTTTTGTATTTGTCAAAGACAGAATGTAACCATATTTTATTGTCTACCTATTTATCCACTTTTTTGGACTTAAAGCTCAATTTTTGTAAGTACTGTCAAGACATAATGTAACCAAATTTTATTGTCTATTTGTCCACTTCTTTGGACTTAAAGCTCAATAAGCAAATCTATAATGATTCAACAAATCTTTGAAAATATGATGATGATCGGCGTGATTATGTATATAATAACTACTACTCTAATTTTCAAATTAAATTAAGAGCTTTTACATAAAACATTCAATGCGCTTTTGTTTAAATTCTCTTATGTCTACACTTCACGTACCTGTAGCTTGAAAATAGTTACTTCGCCCTTCCCAACGAGAGCAATAATAAAGAGAAGCAGGAAAATAGAAGCATTTGACGCAGTCATTTTAATTTCTTCACTGCTCTTCGGACGATCTTTATAACTGGAATGGTGTGACCTCCTACGATTTGAAGATGAAAAGGATCCTCCATCAATCGAACCACCAGACAAAGCCAATGCCGATTTACGACGGTACATGATCATACCCAATAACAAAGACCACGCCATCACTGTCGCTGGAACTTTCAACCACTGTAGCACTCTTACAATGTTGTCAATCACAGACTTTCCAAAAACATTCTCTTTTGAACTGGAGCATCTGAATGGAGCTTCAAATTTAAAAGGTGTAGCCATATTGTTATTGCTTGCTGAAATTAAATTTGATTTTCTCGTATAGCATTTTACTTTAACTTTATTCAACCTGGAGCTGGCGATCAGTCCCCTAAATTCAATGGATTTGACGCTACAAGGGTTGATATGAGGGCTTTGACTCCGCTTTGATGACAATAACAAAAGATTTGCTGTTGCTACTGATGTGGTTGCCAATGCCATGAATTCAGATATAGGGTTTTTTCTTATATTTTCTTTTTCAAGAATTAGGGTTCATGTGATATGAGCTACTACACCTGAATTAGAGGTGTTATAATAAACGCTAGCCGTGTTGTCCCGTTCGAAATCTGGATTGCTAAATACCCGGAACTAGACGGGTATAGAGTTTAGTGGATTATGTCCACACAGGGTTTTTCTCCGAATTTCATAGACTAGAAATCCACTTGGACAATGCCTAATCGGGTTTTCGGATATCCAATACCCACATATACTCTTGGTTTTGTCAATGTTTTCGAATAGCAATCTTTGTAATTTTTTGGTAGGCACAACGATGCTAGGTTTTAAATTAAATTTTAATGCATTTATTTCACTTCAAAACAACTTTTATGTTTTTAAAGAAAATTTGACTTCAACCCGTCTTATAAATAGTAATAACTAAATATATTTCAAAATAAATTAGGAAAGTTAATTCAGAAATATATTTATGCTAACATATTAATTGTACCGACTAATGAATAAAAAAACATGTTAATGGTAATTTATTATTGATAACAAATAAAAAATCATATTTATTAGGAAAGATTAGAACCATTTAATTTCCTCCAAAAAAGCTTATCAAATCAAGAAAGTAATATTTTGTTTATTTAACTAATTAACCGTAAATTTATCAAAAAAATAATAATAATAATTAATCATAATCTGTAGCTCTCTAAAGAGGGATCCATAAGTAGGCTTGATGAAAAATGAAAAATCATATTCAAATAAAACATCAAGAAAAAGTTATTAAATTCAAAAGACACAATTATAATTCTATATTGAAAGACTTTAAAAGTGGATTTTGTTTTGAAGTTCTTCATGTGACGATGATCTCATTGGCTATCCAGGGTCCCCCTAATATATCAATTGCTTACACAATATCAAAACCAAATTAGACGTAAAACTAACACAATCTTATGTATCAAATTGAAACAATAATATTTCAGAACTAAAAAGATTATTCTTGTATTTTAGAATTATCTAACTTTTAGTTTCTCATCTGCCATGTATCTAGATCTTCATTATCTCCTATAGTTAGTAATTTATAAAAGGATCAAGCTAAATCAACTTAAAATTTTGACTTTAAAAGGTGACTTTAACATTCATCAATACTTTGTGTACCTATCACCTGAACCTTGAAAATAGTCGTTGATCTACTAATTTCGTCAACCTCATTTATAATGATAATAAAAAACAAGAAAAACAACTAACAATAAGCTTGTAACTTTAAGGTTGTGTTTGTTGTTTTATCTTTTGTCTTATATGACCTTAGTTTAAGTGACTGATTAATAAGACTATACAAGTAAGATACAAATTTTTGTTATTTTTGCATTTTGGATTCCTAAACTTAAATATTAAGTGATTGGACTATAACTATTATACCCTTTTTTTTTTTAATAAATATTCATTTCAATTATTTTTAAAAAAAAATATTATTATTATTTTAAAACGTGTTCATTTTTTTTTCAATATTTAATTTCAATTATTTTATTTTATACAAATAGAATAATATTTAAAAAAAAAAAAAACCTAAACTTAACTAGACCTCTTTCCTCAACTGTTATTGGTGCAAAATGTAACCGTTTGCCTCCTCTTGCACTAGTGACGAAGGCCAGTGACCTCTATGCCAAAGGCCGACCTCTTCCTTAGCTAAATGTAGCGAGGAGGTCGACCCCCTCCATTTGTTTATTAGTTATCGATAGCAACAAAAAGTCGGTCATAGGGATGTTAGATTTTAGGGTTAAGGTTAGGGTTTGAATTTGATTAGAAGTAAGGATTTTTTTTTATTATTTTTAGTTAGGAATATTTTGGTAATAATACAATAATAAGAGATTAATTTAAGAAAGTAATGTATGTTTATTGATAAAAGTCTTTTTCATCAATATATAAATAAGAAATTTTGACTTTTGAAATAAGATATTTTTTAACTTAAAATAAGACATAAGTGAAAAAATAAATTAAAATTATTTAAATTAAGACTTTATTGAAAAAAAGTTTTATTAAGAAAAAAACAAACAGCTTCAATGGATTTGATGCAACCAAGTTTTTTGATCTATGAAAGCTTTGACTCCACTTTGACAACAACAACATATTTCATTTGACTACCAATGTGGTTACCATGAATAGAGAATAATGTTTTTCCTCTGATTCAACAGTTAGGTTTTAAGTGAGGCCAATTTCAATGGATTTGACGCAATCAAGGTTGCTATGAAAGCCTTGACTCTGCTTTGATGACAATAACAACAAATTTTATCTAACTACCAGTGTGGTTACCATGAATAAAGAATAAGGTTTTTCCCTTGTTTCAACAATTAGGTTTTACGTGAGAAAATCAATACAATTCTTCTATACGAGTAAACAAGTAAAAAGGGGCTTTGGAATTGGGCACTTGATATAGAAAGTGTAAAGGAGGATTAACTTATTAAAAAGACGAGTGTGATTTAAACTTTGTAGGAATGTGGATAATGACAAATCCATTTTGCTAGAATGGTGTGTTGGTTGTTAAAACCCTATAAATATATATATATATATATATATAGGGATGTGATTAACTTATTAAAAAGACGAGTGTGATTTAAACTTTGTAGGAATGTGGAGAATGACAAATCCATTTTGCTGGAATGTTGTGTTGGTTTGTTAAAGCCTATACATATATCTATATATATGAGAGATAGAGAGAGAGAGAGAGAGAGAGAGAGAGAGAAGATATTAAAGCCCAATATAAATGGGTCATTCCTAATAATATTAAGAGTTACGATACTTAGACCCCTAAAAAATTGTAAAGTAACGATATTTACACCCCTAAAAAATTATATGTACACCAGTACCCCCATATGGTCTATGTATAAAAATCCAATATTATCTAGGAAAAAAATTACTAAAAAAGGTAAATAATTTGTAACTACACCTACAAATATTAATCACTTTCTCATGTATATAATAAAATCTTTTTATTTTCTCAAACGCTTCTCTTTTAAATATTAATTTATACTAATTTCAACTATCAAATAATTTTTAAGGAAATAAATTAATTGCATAATATTGATATTGAGTCAAAATCATGATAAAATTATTGTATTTAGTTAAAAAGGAAAAAAATAAAAAATGAAAACATGTTTTGAAAAAAAAAAAGAATATATGTTAAGAAGATTGTTTTATTCCAAAAAAAAAAAAAAATCCATAAGGTATCATCGATTAATTCATTTTTTTTTCTTCATAATATAATACATCCGTTGAACCCATAAAAAAATTACACATTAATAAAATAACAAGAAACTTGTTTAAATATTATCATATAACACCCAAAATTAAACACAATAAAAAATTAAACCAAGAGAAAACGCTCTATATATTTTCAAATTCTAACTTCTATAATTAATTAATTATTTTTAATTTTAAATATCAAAATTTTTTAAAAGAATACAAAATAATTGTAAAATGCAAAGAATAATTTAAAATCTTCTTAAGGAATTGATTATAAAATGATAAATTTAAAATTAATTATTATTACAAGAAAACCATGATCTACTTGCTTTTTCTATAGGGGAAAAAATCTCAAAATTTTAGCAAAATTAATTAGATAACAAAATAAGTATTGTGAGTTGTACTTGCAAAAATATAGTACAAAAACAATAAAAAAAAGAGCAATATTGGAATTAATTAAGATTTATTTATAAACTGTATATTTTTCATAGTTTTAATAAGGTGTACTTGTGAAAGTAGTGTACACATAATTTATGAGTGGTGGAAATATTGCCACTCAAAATTGTATGTACATCCCAAAATGGTTTATTTCTAAAAACTCAATATTGTCCTTAAAAAAATTACAAAAAAAAGGGTAAATAATTTATAACTACACCCATAAATGTTAATCATTTTCCAATGTATATCATAAAAACCTTTTTATTTTCTCAAACCCTTAACTTCTCTGCTAGATACTAATTTCAAATATCAAATAAGTTTTAAGGAAACAAATTAATTACAGAATATTGAGAATAATTTTGAAATACTAATTTCAACTATCAAATAATTTTTAAGGAAATAAATTAATTGCAGAATATTGGTACTGAATCAAAATCATAATGAAATTATTATATTTAGTTAAAAAAGAAAAAATAGAAAAAGGAAAGCATGTTTGAAAGGAAAAAAAAAAACATATATCAAGAAGTTAGTTTTATTCCAAATATTCCATAAGGAATTATCAAATAATTCAAACTTTCTTCATAATATAGTATATCGGTTGAACCATGATTAAAAATTACATCTTGATCAAATAACAAGTAAATTGTTTGGATGTTATCATATAACACCAAATCAAACTCAATCAAAAATTAAACCACGTTAAAACTTTCTATACCTTTTCATTAAAACTCTCTATACCTTTTCAAATTCTAACTTTTCTAATTAATTAACTATTTTTTATTTTAGATATCAAAATTTTTTAAAAGAATACAAAATAATTGTGAAGTATGAAGAATAATTTAAAATATTCTTAAGAAATTGATTGTAAAATGATAAGTTCTAAATTAATTATTATTAAAAGAAAATCGTAATCTATTTACCTTGCCTGTTGGGGAAAAAATCTCAAAATTTTAACATAATTAATTAGATAATGTTGACGTCCGGAAACGGTCAACCCAGAGATTCTGAGGCCCAGACTACGAACAAGGTAATTAAGGAACAGTTACGGGGTTGGGTATGCGATAAATGAGGTTTAAATGAAGTTTTAAGGTTGGTGGGACTCAGTTAAGGCGAGGGAATGTTGGTTGTGGCAGTTGGGGAGATGCAATCGGATGAGTAATGAAGATAGGAGGAAGAATGATGCAACACACAAGGAGTTTTACGTGGTTCGGCGCTGCGCCTACATCCACGGCCACTCTGAGGTCAAAATCCGGCAGAGTGACAGTTCTCTAATATTTCCAACCTCTCTACAGTAAATGTCTCCCCTATTTATATATAGAGGGGAGAGATACAAAGAAAGCAATAAAAATATGTCAAAACAAAGTATAGGTGATGGTTATTTCAGCTAATCCTGACACAGCCATGCTGTCTTAAATGTGAAACCATCATTCCTTCCTGCATGCACACGTCTGCATTTAATGCTCCTGGAGAAGTCCCCTCTTCATTAAATGCAGAGCCGTTGCATTAAATGTGTCTTGGTAATGGTGTAAACAGTCTCTGGTGGGAAATCATGGGAGTATGTGACTTTGTCGACTTGCTACACACAACATCTCCTGAGTAGGCTCTCTGGTCAGACAGGTAATGCACACTGAAGGGGCGCCGACGTGGCCAGGAGAAGAGGTTAGGAGGTCTGGAGGTTCCTGCGAGCTCGCGACCTGGACGACCTCGCGAGCTCGACGAGCTGACGACACGGGCAGGAGGCACGTGTGGGAGATCTGGGAGCTGTTGCGGGCTTTGCGACCTGAACGGCCTCACGAGCTGGGTCTGCAACCACTGGTCCCAATCTTGGGCCTTCTGGGTCGTTGCTCCTGTTCAAATTCATGAGGCTTGCACTGGCCCATTTAGGAAGAGCGAGAAAATGGGCATAACATCAAGCCCCCAGCTCTCTGTGCGTTCTGCGGACTGGGAGCTGATTCAAACACATGACTGGCACCCATTTGCGAGCTTTCAGGCGTTGTTTTGACTTCCGTACTGTAACCGATGACACGTGACGCTCATATAGGCGTTGGAGCCACAAACGTGCCTCGGGACCGTACGCATTTAATGCACACGTCTTGTAACTGACGTGCAGAACGGCACACGACCAAGATTGGTGCTAGGCCGTTAGATCTTTGACGGTTATGCCTTTATGTTAGATCGAATGGCTGAGGGTGGACGTCCTGACCTATATAATTTGGAGGTCTTTTCCGATTCCATTTTTTGCTTTTCTGATACGACACTAGTACCCCTCTCTTCACCAATTTTCTTCCTCAGACTCCGCTGCTTCAGGAATCAACTGTCATTTTCAGCAAGCCATTTATAGCTCGAACAAGGTAATTTTTTCCTCACTTTGCTTTTTTATGTCATTTAGGGATTTGCTTCTGGTTCGTATCGTTAGTCTCTGTTTTTGTATCATATCTGTGAGTCTCTGTGTGCCCGTCTTGCCTTTAGAGATTTGTCGTGCTTGTTGTTTGAGTACTTGTGCTCACTTGGGGCGATCTGGCTGTCAGCCTAAGTGTCCCATATTTTTGTTGTGTTGTTGTTGTTGCTTAGAATTTTTGATGAGAATGTCCCTATACTGCCTGGTAGGGTACCTGTAGATATAGGGTTAGCAACATAAGCATTTAGGGAGACATAGCACCTGACGAACCCACGTTCCTGGGCCTCTGTTGCCTTTGATGGCCAAATGTGCGACCTGACACATAGGACAATAGCTTTACGAACTCTTTCCTGTAGCTTGCTAGGCTCAGCATGTTATAAGCCTTCTGACGTCGTTCCTTCTGTGCTGTAGATGTCAGGTCGCTCACGTACTGGTCGAGGCAGGGCATTTACTTCTAGAAGGCAGACAGGACGTCAAACTAGTGGATCCGAGGCTACGACCTCTCGAGCTGGCGGGTCTACTGGGGAGGTCGCAGAAAGGGAGGAGGTCGCTGAGAGGGAAGACCGACATCCTTTCAGTCATACACCTTTGAGCGTTACCCTCCAAATGCTGGAGGCTTGGGCTCGAGAATTCAGCTTCCCTTTGGGGTGCCGGGCTAACGTCCCCAAGGCCAGCGATCGAGTAGCTTATCCTCCTGCGGGTTTTGTGGCGATTAGCCGTGAGCATATGGAGCTCGGATTTAGGTTCCCCATCCCCGACTACCTTAAGGATCTTCTGAATGTCTTGAAGCTCGCCCCATTCCAACTAACCTCGAACGCGTACGCTTATCTAACCACTTTAGCAGCGGCGTTCATCAAGCACGGGCTCGGGTTCCCTACACCTCGCATCCTCCGCAGCGTTTTCAGCTTCAAGGGGATCTCCGGAAACGAAGGGCTTTACTACGTCATGCCTCATTAAGCCTCGCCATATAGGGGATATCTGCCCAAAGACTGCATCAGGTCCAATGTGGGGGAATATAAGTCCCGCTGGATCTTGGTCACATGTACTTCGCTTGGGGGTCTGCACAATAAGAGCTTCGTGCTAGAACCTGGTACTTAAAAACCTCTAGTTTACAGAAACAGTGATACTGCCACTAGGATAATAGTTTTTTTTTTTTTTAATTTTTCTTTTGTTTTGCAGGCGTTGCTACTCCCAGGTACAAACTCAGAGAGGACGAGCTCGCCATATTGGATGCTTACGCGGCGGCCAAGAGACCAAACGACGATTTCCTCCCCTCTGACGGCGAGCTGGTAGAACAAGGCCTCGCGCCATCAGCCACAGGTCCTCTTTTGGACATAATTCAGCATCTGGGCATACGAGGGGAGAGGTGCGAGGTTCGTTCTGTATTTGCTGCCCCTGAACAGTCTGAGTCAGATCCACAGCCTCTGCCACAAAGGTCCTCGAGTACGAGCACGTCTACTACCACACCTTTTGACAACATGCGAAGGCTCGCGATGTCCGTTCCCCCCCTCAGGTCGGTTCCTCCTGCCAAAGCGCCCACGGTCGTGGAAGTGGATGACACTTCCTCAGATCGCTCACAAAGAGCGCCATCTCAGCCCGCTGTAGCTGCTTCTCCTTAGGCCAGGTCAACTGCGACTCCTCAAAAGCGGGCTGCCCCATCTGGAAGGCAAAGTCCTTCCTCAGCAAAGAGGGCTGAGGTCTCGGTTGAGGGGGGTTCACCTGTGGAGCAGGAGACTGAGGCCCTTATCAGGAAGAAGAAAGGGAAAGCCATAGCTGAGCCCCCAGCTCCAAAGAAGAAGGGCGTCATCGAGGTTTGCAAGCCCGGGGCAGTCGTTATTGGCAGGGAGCCGGGCATTGAGGCACCTGTGCGACCTGCGGGGCCTGTAGGAGAGTCGCAGGGAGACTCCGAGCTGCCTCCTGACGCAGCAAAGAAAATGGAGTATCTCAACAGCTTTGTGGAGCTCGTGCCCGAAGTAATGGGGAAGCGCGATCCGGAGCTGCAGAAACCTGAGCTCTCAGGCCAGAACCTCGTGGCTTTTGCAGCTCGTCATGCGGCGTTGGTAAGGTTCAACCCCTCAATACTTTGATTTTTCTCAACTCAGATTTTAACAACCTTTTACTCTTTCAGTTGGGTATGGAAACCGTGAAGCTGATGAGGGAGGTAGACGATCAGCTTGGTGAGAATGAGGCCTTTAGGGTATCCAAGGTGCAGTTCGAGGAGGAGAAGAAAGTAATGCAGGAAGAAGTCAGCCTCCTCCAGAAGGATAACGCGGAGCTTAAGGCCAAGCTTCAAGATGCTAACATAGCCCTGTCACAAGAAACTGCTCGCAGGGAAGCTGCTACCTCTGAAGTCAGCAAGGCCCACAGCGAGCTGAAGCAGGTAAAGGGTGAGCTAAGTGCTGCACAGAAAAAAGTAAAGGTTGCTGAGAGTAAAATAAAACAGCAACAGCATGACTTAGCCTTAACCAAAGAGAAGCTCGCTGGGGTCGAGGAGAAGCTGGTTCAAACTGAGGCGGGCTTTGAGACCAAGCTAGCTCAGGAGCGGGACAGGCTTGGCGAAGAGATCGAGAGGGCTTTCTTGTTCAGTATGTGGGAGCGTTACCCGAACTTGGATTACTCTTTCTTTGGGCCAGTCGGCGTTGAAACGATCCAGGAGTTCGTGGAGCATGCTGCAAGTGCTCAGGGCGCGCAACAAGTTGATACTTCCCTTGCCCCTCTAGTCGATCCATCTGCTGTCCCAGTCTCTCCACCATAACAAACCCTCAAGGGACCTCCAGCTTTTGGCGACCTCCAGTGCCTGAGCTCCCAGTAGAAGCCTCTCCTGATCTCTCGGCTCCTGAGCAGGTCCCCGCGTCGGAGCCCCCAGCAGAAGCCCCCGTTGATCCTCCTGCTCCATCAGATGCACCAGCTGGTGCCTAGAGCACTCTAGCTTCATTTATTTGTTTTGTTATTTGTCGTTATTGTCCTTATTTTCATTTTATTGAAATTTGAACAGCGAGCTTATGACTCGAAATTTTTGTATTAGATTCTTTGTAAATTTTAGTATTTTGTCCAAGTAAAGAATGTGTAGATACGCATGGTTCGCTTATATGATAAACAATCAGCAGATTTAAATAATAAGCAAATCACAATAAGTATGCTAAAACTTGCTAAGTGAATCACAATCGTGAAAACCGTGTTAACTTACGAGCTCGCTAAAGTTAGTGGGGTGCTCAGAACTCTTACAATCTACAAACTGCACTGGCGTTGAGTGCGTTCGAGATTGACATTTTCCCAAACTTTGAGATTCCAGCATGTGGCAGTACTTGCAGTTCAAGGGTGAACCCCCATCATGGGTGACTCTTTCCGCGAGTTTACGAGACAACTTTATATTTGAGAGGCGCGACCTTACCCCCTCCCACGAGGTCGCGAGGCAAAGTTTCGCAAGTCCGCGGGTAGTTTTATATTTGAGAGGCGTGGCCTTACCCCCTCCCGCGAGGTCGTGGGGCAAAGTTTCACTAATCCACTGGCAACTTTATATTTGAGAGGCATGGCCTTACCCCCTCCCGCGAGGTCGCGGGGTAAAGTTTCGCGAGTCTACGGGCAGCTTTATATTTGAAAATCGTAGCCTTACCCCCTTCCGCGAGGTCGCGCGAGTCCGCGAGCAGCTTTATATTTGAGAGGCGTGGCCTTACCCCCTCCCACGAGGTCGCGGGGTAAAGTTTCGCGAGTTCGCGGGCAGCTTTATATTTGAGAGGCGTGGCCTCACCCTCTCCCGCGAGGTCGGGGGGCAAAGTTTCGCGAGTCCGCGGCTGATTGGCCGGTAAGAGGTCCTTCGGACTTATAAGAAGAGAGCTCGTGGGCTGTAAGATCGGCCTAGGGTAGCCCAAATGAAATACGGTGACAAGCTACTTGGTTCATGAAGGGTGTTGTGAGGAGTATCTGCTACGATCGCACCCTCATAAGACTCGCGAGTAATTCGTAGGTCGCAGGAAATAGCGGCTGCGAACTGGAAAATGAGCTTTACACTTGCTGGCATGAACTTTCTTATTGAGGATAATATAAGTAAGCCAGCGTTGATTAATAAGGGACCCTCGGCTGAGGGTTATAGTCATTTCTTTGCCACATAATCTGTATGTAATTTCGGCGAGCACTTTATGCAAGTGTTTCGGTCACAAGCGGCTCCTTGGATGTTTGTATAGATATCTCCAAAGAAATACATGTATGATAATAGATGGCAGCTCATTTTCTTGAGAAAAAGAAGTTTCATTAGCTTTGTTCTTTAATCATGTACATTAGTTGGTTCAACCAGTACGCTTTCTACATCAAATGTGACACATACAACAGAGAACAAGTGAAAACACTTTTACAGACAATCGTCAAAAGAAATCATGTACAAGGTTAAAGCAAGTTGACAATTATGTATAATAGGGCTGCAAATGCTCAGCGTTCCAGGCTCGGGGTAGCTCTGATCCATCCATGTTGATCAAGTGATAGGCTCTATTCTCCAGACTCTGCTTGACGAGGTACGGTCCTTCCCAGTTAGGTCCGAGCACTCCATCACTTGCCTTGCGGGCTCCAAGGAGGACTAATCTAAGAACGAGGTCCCCTGCCTTGTAGCTTCGAGCTCGCACTTTCTTGTTATAATACCTGACAACTCTTTGTTGGTATATTGCTACCCTCATGCGAGCTGCTTTCCTTGCTTCCTCGACTAAGTCTAGACTGGCAGCGAGCAGCCGTCTATTGTCCTCAGGTCGGAAGGAGGCCCTTCTCTGGCTGGTGACTTCAAATTCTGCTGGGATCATGGCCTCGGTTCCGTAGACCATGGAAAATGGGGTTTCACCCGTTGAGCTTCGAGCTGTGGTCCTATATGCCCAAAGGACTTTCTGCAACTCGTCCACCCAAGCCCCCTTTCTTGCTTCTAACTTGGTCTTCAGAGTCTGCTTGATGATCTTGTTCACAGCCTCGACCTGACCATTGGCCTGAGGGTGGTCAACAGCTGAGAAGCTTTTCACAATTTCGAGCTCGTTGCAGAAGTTTATGAATTGCTCGCTAGTGAATTGAGTCTCATTGTCTGTCACGAGCTGTTGAGGGATTCCGAACCTGCAGATGATGTTGTCCCACACAAACTTCTCTATCTTCGTGGTGGAGATCTCTGCTAGTTCCTTGACTTCAGCCCATTTGGTGAAGTAATCCACTGCAACCACAAGGTGCTTACAATTTCCTCGAGCTGTGGGCAAGGGTCCGATGAGATCCATTCCCCAGATTGCGAAAGGTCATGGACTCACCATCTGCTGGAGGTAGGCTGGTGGAGCTCGAGGGACTTTAGCAAACCTTTGGCACTTATCACACTTCTTCACCAGGTTTATGACGTCTTGCTTCATAGTTGGCCAGTAGAACCCCTGTCTGAGGGCTTTCTGGGTCAAGGACAAGGCTCCTACATGGTTGCCACAGTGACCTGCATGAATGTCGTTCAGCACTATCTCACAGTCTTCATCATCTATACATCGCAGCAACGGGGTTGAGAAGCCCTTTTTGTATAACTTGTCATCGTAAATGCAGTATCGGGCTGCTCTAGCTCGCAAACGGCGAGCTTCTAACTTGTCCTCCGGCAGCTTCCCTTCCTACAGGTAGCCTAGTAACGAGTTCATCCAGGAGCTAGGTCGGACCTGCATGAACATCATTACCTCTTTGTCCTCGATGCTTGGGGTCGGTAGGAATTCCACAGGGATAGATTCCAGGAGATCAGCATCCTGGGAGGTTGCTAAGCGAGCCAGGGCATCCGCATTAGAGTTCTGAGCCCTGGGGATCTGATTCACTTCGAACCCCTTGAAAGCCCCCAGTAGTTCCCTAGCTTTTTTGAGGTACTCTGACATCTTCTGACCCTTAGTCTGGTACTCTCCCCTGACATGGCAAACAATAAGTTAGGAGTCACTGAAGACCTTTACCTGCTCAGCTCGTACTTCCTTTGCCAGGCGGAGTCAGGCAAGCAAGGCCTCATACTCGGCCTCATTGTTGGTCGCCCGGAATCCGAACCTCAGGGCACTCAGGATCTTGTGACCTTCAGGGCTGATTAACATTACCCCAGCCCCCGAGCCATGCTCGTTAGAGGATCCATCCACATAAAGTTTCCAAATCTGACCAACCGCTAGCTCCTCCTACTCTGGTACTGGCCCTGTAAATTCAGCAATAAAGTCTGCAAGTGCTTGGGCTTTGACTGCTGTCCTAGGCCTGTACTTTATATCGAATTGAGCGAGTTCGAAGGCCCACTTAAGGAGCCTTCCTGAAGTATCTACTTTCTGGAGGACTTGCCTGAGAGGGTACTGTGTGAGGACCTTTATCTGATGAGCTTGGAAGTAAGGACGCAGCTTCCTCGAGGCGATCACCAGGCAGTATGCAAGCTTCTCCATTTGTGAATATCGGGTCTCCGCATCAACCAGTCTCTTACTGATGTAGTATACAGGCAGTTGCATCTTCTCTTCTTCTCTCACTAAGGCTGCACTCAGGGCATGCTCAGACACACCCAAGTATAAGAATAACTTCTCCCCGTTCTTTGGCTTGGATAGAAGGGGAGACTGACCCATATATTCCTTCAACTTCTGGAATGCCTCCTCACAATGCTCAGTCCATTCGAAGTTCTTGGCCTTCTTTATGGCTTCGAAGAAAAGCATGCACTTGTCAGTAGCCTTCGAGATGAACCGGCTGAGAGCCGCAACCTGGCCGTTAAGGCTCTGCATATCCTTAATTCTGGAAGGAGACCTCATATCCACAAGCACCCTGATTTTTTCCGGATTGGCTTCTATTCCCCTACTATTCACCATAAACCCAAGGAACTTACCAGACGCTACCCCAAAGGCACACTTCAAGGGGTTTAATTTCATCCGATAACTTCTGAGGACTCTGAACGTCTCATCCAGGTCGCGGACATGATCTGTTGCTCTCTAGGACTTCACCAGCATGTCATCTACATAAACCTCCATGGTCTTCCCAATCCATTCCTGGAACATGATGTTGACCAATCGCCGGTAGGTCGCTCCTGCGTTCTTTAGTCCGAAGGGCATCGCCCTGTAACAGTACAGCCCCCTATCGGTGACAAAAGAGGTGTGTTCTTCGTCCTCCGTATTCATGGGGATTTGGTTGTATCCTGAGTAGGCATCCATGAAACTCAAGAGTTGGTGCCCTGCTGTTGCATCTACCAACTGATCGATTCTGGGTAATGAGAAGTTGTCTTTTGGGCAAGCCTTGTTTAGGTCGGTAAAGTCAATGCATGTCCTCCACTTCCCATTCTTCTTCTTCACGAGGACTGGATTTGCGACCTAAACTGGATAACGTGCCTCCCTGATGAACCTGTTAGCCAGCAGCTTCTCGACCTCCTCCCTCAGAGCTGCATAGCATTCCGGTGTCATCGGCCTCCTCTTCTGGCGGACTAGCCTGTGCTGGGGATCTATATTCAGTCTGTGGCACATGACACCGGGATCTATTCCCACCATGTCTTCGTGACTCCAGGCGAAGACATCAAGGTTCCTCTTCAGAAATTCTACGAGCTCAGATTCCACTGGGTAGCAGGTCTCTACTCACTTTTACACATCTCTCCGGGTCTACCTTGCTGACCTGCACGTTTTCTAGCTCTTCAACAGGTCTCGCGGCCCTATCTGGGTCCACCTTGCGAGGATCGAGGTCGATGCTCACCCCTGCTTCAGAGACTGCTTGAGGTTGGCCACTTGAGACCACATTTACCTTCCTTCCTCGGACCCCCATTTCCACGGCGTCTTCATAACATCGCTTGGCCAGCTGCTATTCTCCCCTGACACGACCTATACCGTTGGGAGTGGGGAACTTAACTGTCAGTGTCCTGGTAGAAGTGACCATATCCAGCTCGTTCATCGAAGGTCGTCCCAGGACCACGTTGTACACCGACGGACTGTTGATGATTAGGAAGTCAGTAAGGGTTGTAGCTTGAGCTCGGCTCTCCAAGGGTGAGAGGTAGTCTGATCTGGCCAACTGGTATCACTGCATCTCCTGTGAAACCGTAGAGGGGTTCTGGTGAAGGCATCAACTGCTCAGCTTCCAACCCCATCTGATCATAACAATCCTTGTACATGACATTGACCGAGCTGCCAATGTCGATTATTATTCTCCGTATTTCGACATTACTTATCTGGGCCCAGATTACAATTGTGTCATTGTGGGGCCAGCGTACTCCTTTCGCGTCCTCTTCTGTGAACACAATGCTATCTAAGGACATTTTGGCCTTTTTTGTAGGCCCCTCAGCTCCTCCGTATTCTGCCAGCAGGGTATGGTTGACCTCCCTGATGTACTTCCGATGCGACCTGTTTGAAGTACCTGCCACATGAGGCCCACCATGAATAGAAAAAATCGTCCTTACAGCGGGCTCGCGCTCGGGTTCTGGAGCTCGCTGAGGCTGCTGTTGCTGGGCTGCTGGTCTTGGTCCCGAGGTCGTTGATATTGAGGTCGTCTCCCCGCGGGCTGCATAACATACTCTCCTAGGCGGCCTCGCCTTATCAACTCTTCGATGGCATCTTTTAATCGCCAACAGTCTGACGTATTGTGCCCGTTCTCGTTGTGGTAAGCACAGTACTTCTTCGGGTCCCGACGCCGGTCGGGCATTCCTGTTGGGGGTGGCTTCCCGAAATTCTCTCTGTTCCTTTCCATGGCGAATATTCTGTCCTGCCTATCTGATAGCATACTATAGCTTTCATATCGACCCTGGTGCCGAGGTCGCTCCCTCCTTGGCCCAGGTTTAACTCGCTTCGCCACCACATGGGCAGATTGATGCCTTTGCTCTCCCGGCTTGTCCCTGTTGTGGCTCTTCCTCTTCTCGCGGTAGGAGCTGCTAGCTTCACGCCAGTGACTGCTGGGCTTCTTGGCTCCAAAAGCTTCCTCCCATCTCATCTCATTGGCAGCCTTTTCATAAAACTCTTCCAGATCCTTCACCGGGGACTTGTAGATGCTTTCATATAATTTCTCGTCTTTTCTGAGCCCTGCAGAAATGGCTGTCAGAATACTCTCGTTTGAGGGGGTTTCCACATTACTCACCTCTTCTTTGAATCGGGTGATGTAATCCTTCAGGGACTCGTTTTGCCTTTGGAAGATGGTGGCGAGGTGGCAGGTGGCGCGAGCTGCTTCCTCAAGGCCTTGTATTGATCTAGGAACTTCTTCTGACATTCGCTCCAGCTCCTGACGCTACGGGCTGGAAGGCCTTTAAACCAGGCTCGCGGGGCATCCCCTAGAGTAGCTGGGAACACCCGGCATTTCACCAATGGGTCGTCCGTCTGGAGATCCATCTGTACGTTGAAGGCATCCAGATGGTCGTATGGATTAGTCCTGCCGTTGTACGGAGGGATATTAGGGAGCTTAAACTTTACTGGCAGGGGTGCTGTTTCGATCTCCCGGGTGAATGGTACTCCCCGATCTTCTCGCTCTTCTCTGTTCTGGCCTCCAGGTCGTGCCTCTAATTGCCGGACCCTCTGCAATAATTCCTCTACCATTGGGTCTTGAGTTAGAGATCGTCGATTGGGGTTCCATTCACTTGTGCTCTCTTGCTCCCCCAAGGGACGGTCCTGCGATCTGTTTTCCTCTCTGGGGGCTCCTACATGCCTGGGAGCCCCCCGCGGCTCGGGCTCACGACCTGTACGGGGCCCGCGAGCTCGTTCCTGCCTTCGACTTCCTTCCACCTGCCGATCGCCCTCGGAGTTCACCCTTATCCCATTATCATCGGGGCGAGGTGAGATTTCTCGCTCCTGGTTCCGTCTCCTAGCTCTCCTTGGGTTTAGATTTGAGGAGCGAGCTGATCCTTCTGTCAGCGACCTGTCCCTGGCAGCTATTCCCTCTAGGGTTGGGATCTCTTCTGAAGGTTGACGGCGAGCTCTTCCTGGCGGTGCGGCCTCCACCCGCCTTTGCATAGCATGGGCTTGGACTTCTACCAACGCCCTGACCGTCGCTGTTAACTCCCTTACTATATCTTCCAGAGCTCGCTGGCGCTGCTGCCATTCTTGAGCGACCTCGTCTCTGGAAGGTGAGGCACTCTGCTGGTCTTCTCGAACTTCAGGTTGCTCATCTGCCACTCCGACATTCCTCGTGGCCTTGATTCTGGCCATAGTAAGCAGACGTGAGTAAATATAGAATAATAAACTGGCGAGAGATTACCAGGTCGCTGTTGGGCCCTCCTTCTAGCGGCAAAAGATGTTGACATCCGGAAACGGTCAACCCAGAGATTCTGGGACCCAGACCGCGAACAAGGTAATTAAGGAACAGTTACGGCATTGGGTATGCGATAAATGAGGTTTAAATGAAGTTTTAAGGTTGGTAGGACTCAGTTAAGGTGAGGGAATGTTGGTTGTGGCAGTTGAGTAGATGCAATCAGATGAGTAATGAAGATAGGAGGAAGAAGGATGCAACACACAAGGAGTTTTACGTGGTTCGGCGGCTGCGCCTACATCCACGGCCACTCTGAGGTCAAAATCCGGTAGAGTGACAGTTCTCTAATATTTTCAGCCTCTCTACAGTAAAGGTCTCCCCTGTTTATATATGGAGGGGAGAGATACAAAGAAAGCAATAAAAATATATCAAAACAAAGTATAGGTGATGGTTATTTCAACTAATCCTGACACAGCCATGCTATCTTAAATGTGAAACCATTATTCCTTCCTGCATGCACACATTTGCATTTAATGCTCCTGGAGAAGTCCTCTCTTCATTAAATGCAGAGCCGTCGCATTAAATGTGTCTTGGTAATGGTGTAAACAGTCTCTGGTGGGAAATCATGGGAGTAGGTGACTTTGTCGACTTGCTACACACAACATCTCCTGAGTAGGCTCTCTGGTCAGACAGGTAATGCACACTAAAGGGGCGCCGATGTGGCCAGGAGAAGAGGTTAGGAGGTCTGGAGGTTCCTGCGAGCTCGCGACCTAGATGACCTCGCGAGCTCGACGAGCTGACAACTCGAGCAAGAGGCACGTGTGGGAGATCTGGGAGCTGTTGCGGGCTTTGCGACCTGAACTGCCTCACGAGCTGGGTCTGCAACTACTGGTCCCAATCTTGGGCCTTCTGAGCCCTTGCTCCTGTTCAAATTCATGAGGCTTGTACTGGCCCATTTAGGAAGAGCGAGAAAATGGGCATAACAGATAACAAAATAAATATTGTGGGTTATATTTACAAAAATATAATGCAAAAATACTAAAACAAGGGCAATATTGATATTAATTGGGGTTTATTTACAAACTAGAGACTTTGCATAGTTTTAATAAGGTGTATTTATGAAAGGAGTGTATATACAATTTATGAGAGGTGGAAATATCGTCACTCTAATATTAATGGACCGTTATTTATAATGTTTATCCATAAAATGTATTTGCTAAAAATTAACTAATGGGATGTCAATTGTCATGTACCACTCTTATGGTGCGTTTACTTCATTTAGAGGAATCAGAATAAGAATTAAAATGATATGAAATCAGAATGATTTAAAATCAGAATAATGTATCGAAATGTGAATAAGTTGTTTTCTTCAACTACAGGAATCGAAATCGAAATCGAAATCAACAGTATTTCCATTAAGCTGTTTACTTTGGAATTAGAATGAATCAACTACAAATTGCAAAAATACCCTTAATTAATATTATGGATTAATTACAATATGCGAAATTATATTTAAGATATTGGTGTCGTCATTTTATCATGTGACTCGTCATAATAGGCTAACCAAAAAAAAAAAACTTTCTTAACAATTTAACAATATCATCTAGATTTTGTATTATATTTCTTGAGTTTGCTTGATAATATGAGAATGTTAATAAATTATTTTCAATTATAATTTGTTGTACAAGTAAAAAAAAAAAGCATTATGAAGTTTTGTGATTGTATTATTGCATTATTGTTTATTTTAAAGTTTAAATGGCACTTATGCTTCCTAAGCATTCAGGTAAGCATTTTTAAAGTCAACAAGTTTTGTCAATTTAATAATAAAAAATCAGCTCTATTAGATAGTGTTTGTGGCTTATTTTCCTTTCATCTTTCCTAGTATAGGAGTATTTTGATTTCCAATTTAGATAGTCTTCTATATAAAATCTATTTGCAACTGCTGATAAGAATATGCATAGTATATATGAATATAATATGTACATATAAACATAATTTGCATACATGTATTTATAATGATAATTAAGAAATTGGTAATGAAAAAACAATGATGTATGGTTTTTTTTTTTTTTTTAAATACGAATGATGTATTTATAATATGCAATTTTTTTTTAATATCAAATAAAAAACCAACGATGTCAACAAAGAAATAAACAAATAGATATCTTAATAGTCCACTAACTTACAATTGTGATGAAAGATGGAGAGACTATTAATGAGAGCAATGGTGTACGACGGCAACAATAAACACAAACTTTTCAAAATAGGGTTTTCTTTCATTTTTCTTTTTCCTTTTTTTTTAAATATATATATAAGACTTTTTATCTTGGAAAGAGAATGAAAATGAGATTTCTACATGAGTTGGAGTGAATGAGATTCTCATTCCATAACTCCAAATTGATGTGGAGCCCACACTTTCATTCCATTACGGAATGAATTTTAAATAAATAAATATCATTAATCAATCTCATTCCTTATTTTTATTCTCTAATCCATGAAGACACACCATTAGTTATTTGGAGCTAAAAAATTGTCAACAAATTTGAATTGTTTTTTTCCCATATAATTTAAATTTACAAAGTAACTTTAAATTGATTAATATCAATGATTATGTGCACATTCAAAATTTTACTACCATAAACCAAAAATATGGTAGGAAAAACCATTAGAGATTAGACAGTTAGGAAAACATAGATAGAATTTCATTGGCATGTTGAGCTGCCCATCGTACGTTAACTCCCTGCATGATCTGCTTAACAAAATCATATACTATTTAGATTGAAAATGAAGTTAGTATTATAGTATTACCTTATATAAGAATAATGTGACCTGACTTTTGCAAGAGTCGACCTAGATTTTCATCATTAAATATGACAATATATAAGCATTTTTTGAAAAGCCACCAAAAATTGTCACATCGACAGACAAAAAACTTTCAGGAAAAAAACCTGGGAAAAAATAATGAAGTCACATTTTCTTTTCAACAAATTTTGGGGATAGAGTGATTTAATTTGAACTCAGGAATTAGTCTTGATGTTTATTTTATTGTTGGGAGAACTTTATTTTGATCCTTATATTCTTGAAAAACTTTTCTTTTTAAATACGAATCAATTTATAATATTGTTTTTATTTATTTTTTTAAAATTTTTTTCCATTTGACGCGTGTTCTTATATCACCAATTAATATTAAAATATCAAACTACCCCATATGTATAACATTTGACAATCTATTGCTTGATGATAGAGATTAATTTAATGAGTTTTTTAAACGTAAGGGACCATGAAAGTTATAAATGAATTTGCATTTAAAAATGAAAAGTTTCCTAAAAATATAGGGATCAAAAGAAGTTTTTCCTTTACTTATTTATTTATTTTTTTTTTAAAGAAGTACACCTGGTTGAGGAAGCCCAGAACTTTGGATAGTTTGGGCTGTTGCTAACCTCTCTAGGCCTACTTCTATAACATTTCATTATATAAATGTAGATTTTAACCCCGTGATTCAAATATATTTATCAATTAATTAACTTGTATTCTTATTATAGAATATCAAATTATTGACACTTCAGCGAATAGTTCAATGAACATTTATCTATTTAATTTTCATAAGTTCTAAGATATTTAATAGTTAACAAGTTTTACTATAATGATTATTGAATATGTGATAATTTCTTTAAATATCATGGTTGGTATAATGACTTAAACATGAAATACTACTAAACTAAATAAACCTTATTTATGATCAAATAGTGTTCGGCAATCATATACAATAATTTTAAGACAATAAAATGTATGATGAAGTCTCTCACACTCACACACACATACATATATCATATATGGGTAAGATAAACTCATATTCTCATATTTAAACAGCTCACATAAATGCATTATCTCTTCTTTATTCTTTAATGCATTTTATTTTCTTCTTTGTTATTAAATAAAAGACAATTATTTATTTCTCTCCCATATTGCCCGGTCCCTCTCATATATATATTTTTTAAATGGTATATTTCATCTCATCAATTATGATCCAAGTATTTATTCAAACTTTATTTAGCTCTCCCATTATTTATTTCAATTTTTTCATATGCTAAAACAAAGAAATATCACCATATTACTTTCTTTTGTTTTAAAAGACAAAACAAGGTTGTACTCTTTATTATAGACATGTTGGTCTATGCAATTTTATGGTACGATAATTTTGGAGTGGATTCTTTCACAAGGAAAGCTAAAGAAAAAGCAAAAAATAAAATAATAAAATAAAATAAATATACACTTGAATTGGCAAACTCTTCCATGTTTCTTGATAAATTGCAAGACTGATTTTCAAACATATAAGTAGAAATAATAAAATAAATTGTTGTGATATATATGTACATATATAATTTTGTTAATGTGTGGATGATGGAAATTCTGGTTTTAGAATGAACTTGTGCCTACGGATTTTTTTTTTATTTTGAACTATTGTGCCTATGGATTTTGGTGGCTTTCTTTGTTTGAGCAAATGAAAAGTTGGAATGACTTGAGAAACACATGGTTAATATATATATATATATAAAGAGGGAAAGGGCAATACTGGGAGAGAAAAATAAAATAGTTGTTCTTTATATTAATAATGAGAGAGAAAAGTAAATGCATTAAACAAGAAAAAAGATAATATATTTATATAAAGTATTTATATAATATTAAAATTAATAACATAAATGTGTCTTAACCATCTAACTCATCATAATTTCAAGGTTAATAAATTGTGTAATTTTAGTGTAATTTTTTGGGGCTTCTGATCCATATCTCTCTCACTATATATATATATATGAATTTGGTTGATTCATTCTAATTTTTTAAAGTAAGTAGATATTTAATATACAAATATTTTATATATATATATATATAAAAGAATCTGTTTTTCAGTCAATATCTTGAGCTCCGCAGCAGGCAATGGAGCGTATAAATGAAGGGGACCAAATTAATGTTAATACAAACAGCAGATCCAAGAGGTTTTTAGAAATTTGAGCAATCTCATCAAGAGTAAAGAGAAGACAACTTCACTAATGTCTAAGCCAAGGTAAACCATCTTTCTAAACCTCCATTTCCCAGATCTCTCTCTTCATCAACCTTCTTTCTCCTCTCTCTCTCAATTATTTAATTTTCACTGAGCACTACAGCAACATGTTTTCTATGCATATCATGATTTGTTTAGATTGGAAGGCAAGGTGGCACTTATCACTGGTGGAGCCAGCGGGATCGGCGAGGAAGCAGTGAGATTGTTTGTTGAGAATGGAGCTCTTGTTGTTGCTGCTGATATCCAAGACGAATTGGGGCATCAAGTTGTTGCATCTATAGGCAATGCTAATGTTAGCTACCACCACTGTGATGTCAGAGATGAGAAGCAAGTTGAGGAAACAGTCAATTTCACCTTGGAGAAGCACGGAAAGCTTGATGTTTTATTCAGCAATGCTGGAATCATAGGCCCTTTGACTAGCATTTTAGAGCTTGATATCAGTGGCCTTGACAACACCATGGCCACTAATGTTCGCGGTGTTGCCGCCACGATTAAACACGCAGCTCGAGCTATGGTGGCTAGACATATACGTGGATCCATCATATGCACAACAAGCGTGGCGTCTTCACTTGGGGGAACCGGTCCACATGCCTACACAGCATCAAAACACGCTCTGGTGGGTCTAGTCCGATCAGCCTGTAGTGAGCTAGGGGCACATGGGATCAGAGTCAACTGCGTCTCCCCGTTCGGAGTGGCCACACCTCTTGCTTGTACAGCATACAATTTGCAACCAAATGAAGTTGAAGCTAATAGTTGTGCTGTGGCAAACTTGAAGGGCATAGTCTTGAAGGCCAGACACATAGCAGAGGCCGCATTGTTTCTTGCTTCTGATGAATCTGCTTACATCAGTGGCCACAATTTGGCCGTTGATGGTGGCCTCACGGTAGTTAATCACAGTTTTCAACCCACCTAAAATGGGCTGGTATGTGACGGCGGGACAAACAGCAAATATTTTATGTATGATAGGCATTTATTATTGCCTCTCACTAGAAAAAAAAAAAAAGTTGAAGTGATTTAAATTGTCAAGTCAAACCTTATTGCCACCACATGGCATGTGCATTTCCCTTGTAATCTGCAGAGTTATATATTTTTGTTATAATTTCAACTTCATAAATTCATCAGTCTTGTCTGCTCACGTTCCCTGCCTTCACACAACCTTCGTTTCTGTGTCTTTCAGCTTTGTTAATTTCCATGTCAGGACAAATACCAAAAAGGGGAAATTTGCTTGAAATTGGAGCAATTGATAGGGGACAGATATCTGGCAAAGAAAAAGTTGTATTGTAAGATTGATTTCTTAGAACGGCAAACCATAATATTTCTATAACAAAATGATAAATTAACAACTCAAAATCCAAAATCTTTGCTTCGACTGCAACCTTCATTTAATTAATTAGCTGCATACGTGTAGAATGCCCCACCAATTCAGTTTGTTTGATAGCTATATCATTTTTCTTTTAGTATCAGTACAGTGGAACATTATCTGGCCACTGCCTAGCATCTAATGCAGCTCCTGTTTGTGTTGTGACTCTGTTTATGTCAAATTCAAGGCCATAGTGAAAAGCATGGAGATGGCAAACTCACAAATTTTGACAAATTAACTGAATGTTGCTAAGATTAACAAAGATTGCAACCTTTAAAATTTTGGTTAATTCAATATCTTTACACTAATTATTCCAAAAAAAAGTCTCTTAAGATTGCCAATAAAACTACTCGAATGCTCTTCCAATTTTGTACAAGATAAGCCAAAGCGGACTACTAACATACATGGATAGAAGAATACAGTCACCAATCATACTAGTATAATAAACTTCACAAACGACTTCAGTTCAAAGCACAGCGATGACCATTGTCATGAATATAGGATTTTCAATGCAATTAATAATTCTATTGAGATTTAGTCACCCATTTTTTTATTACCAAATTTTACCAATTTAATAGGTAGGTAAACATCTATTTCCAACTTTTTTTTTTTTTTTAAGTATAACACAAAATGAATGAAATGATTATTGGGACCAATCCAATTAAATTAATACTTATACCATCTAAATATCTACATCTGTAAGGAAAGATAATTATATCATAAAAAAAACAAAAACCACTCACATCAAACTTGTAAATATCTTTGCTGGTTTATGAAGCTTCAACATCAAATGAATGTATACTAAACTAAAAGGTAAGGATGGCTAATAGTCTATTTTCTTTTAGATTCTTGCAATTGTCTAATTTGCAATTGGCTAATAATCCTCTTGTCTTAAACCTGCTCTGTATAATTGCCCCAAAGTAACCTTGGTCTAATTTGTATATCCCAGTTTTGAAGCAACAAAAGCATGAAGTATCAACTCCCTTGACAAAGAAACACATCCAAACTACAAAAGTAGTTTATTCAAAAGGACATTCACCAGGGAATGCAATTACAAACAGAGTGTATAAATAAGCGACAATAGGAATCAGAAAATATCTTTAACTCAGATACAGCTCACAAAAATCAACAAACCAAAAGAAAATATGTTCATAAATAATAGAAGCCCCACTTACAACGCTTGTCAAGAAACCCCGAAACCTTGAAATTGAACGTAGAGGTAGCATTGTCATAAATGTGGCCTGAAAGTTGGCAAGGTTGCAATGAAAAATTAGACACGAAATCACAGTTTGCAAAACTTTCAAATCAGTACAGATGTTGAGTTACATTCTCGGCAACCAAACAGAAAGTAAAGTAAGTTAAAAGTGACTGGGAGTAGTGGAATGAGTGACCTTGAGAATTATTAGCGCTGCCATTTCTGAAAGAGGCATGTAATATCAATGATTACTAGCTTAAGAACCAAACATCCGGTAACCAATCGGACAAACAAATGTAGAAAGTTCTTCAAAATCTTCAACTTGAATATTATTTATACAATTAAAATTAACTGCCCATTATAACAAAAAGAATTAAACGGCTTACATTTCCTCACATTCAGATCCTGCTCTATAGAAAAACGGCAACCTAGCTTCTCCAGCAATAGCCTTTAAGGTTAAAAATGATCCGAACACACTTTGAGTGTTTTAAAATAAGGATAAGATTTGAACCTTGAGTTTTTTTTTTTTTTTTTTTTTTTTAATTTTTTATTTTTTACATTTTTTGTGTTTTTAATTATTATTATTTTCTAAGTGTTGACACCAACACACCTTGCTTAGTAAGCATATCAACAATAAAAAGTCACCTAGCAATAATTGCAGGAGTGGTAAATATCTAGACTGTATATTAATATGAACGGATCTCGACAGGCCACCAATTCAATCAATGTCTGGCTTTCAAAAAATGAAGTGATTGCAGAAGACAAATTGCATGACAAAACAATAGTAGATGCCTACCCAATTTGAGTCAAGTTAAGCAAAACATTCGCTCCACCCATTTGGAAAGTAGTGTGAGCGCACTCAATGAGACTCAATTGTCTTTAGCTGCAACGTCTCTGCTCTATCCCTAATGCAGTTTATATGGATTTCTAATACCACAGAACAACGATTGTCAACAGATAGACAGAAAAACGAAATACAGATAGACATTGAATGCTAAAAACAAACAGCAAAAATCATGCCGATACAAGTATTATTTTACATAAGAAAATCGTAAGTAAAATAAATAAACAAAATCAATTGGAAATCTTGAAGGGGCACTCACTTGATATACATATATATATATATATCATTGAAATACCTGTTGTCATTTAATAGTTATCAATGATAACCTATTCAGGTTTTCTTACAATTGTGGATGAGCATGGTAAAAATTACAGGACAGAAAAAGCGGAAGGAATTTTTCACAGGACATCATCATGCACATATAATAAATGCAACCGAACAGCATTAACAGTGCCTCTGAAAATTTTCTTATCCAGTAAAACTGTATAACTGTCTCGACTCATTTGTCAAAGCTACATTAAGAGCCTCTGGTGTAAACTGACCTACCAAAATAGAAAGTCAGTCTGTCTTTGCATTATCTTAATCTTGTACACGCTGACTATGACCGTTTCAACTTTGCAGAAGGCCCAGTGATTTCAGCTGTCGAATATGCTCAGGAGGGAGATGTGGGGGAGACCAATCAGATCCTGTCATTTCACCAACAACATCCTCGACAACATATTCCTGAGTACGGAAAAGCAGATTTAGGAAAAAATCAATTTAGTATCATAACTCACCTCATAACAAAAGGCTTAGTTGATAACATCATATTAAACATATACTTTTATCCTATACCGAACATGAAAATTTTCGGAAAAACAGAACCTTTATTGCTACTTGTAGTTATAACATCATATTAGAATTATAGAAATATACTTATAATAGTTCAAAGTTAAACATCTCTCCCAAGGTAAAAGATATCGGAAGATTTAAATCAACCAGCAGCAGCTACAACTAACAAACATGCCTACTCAGTTCTTCCACAGCATTTTGGTACATAAATCTCTGAGCTACACCTGAAAATAAGGCACAGTCGTGATTTACACCTGCTATATCATAATTGCCGCGCCCTCTGGAACGGAGTCTCCCTCTAGAGTAGAGTAGTAGTTTCCTCTTCTCCATTGCCCCCCTTTTCTTCATCCCTTGCACTGTTAACCCTCTCTATATTACTTCTATTGCCCCCATTTTCTTCATTCCCTGCATCGTTGGCCCTCTCTATAGCTAAGTGTTTCATCGGTTGTCTCTCATTGCTCTCTTCTACTTCACCAAACGAAACATTTAGCTGTTCCGACACTACTGGATCTTCAATCTACCATATCTTCAACTTGATCTAGATGATCTACAATAGAATTAACACCAAAATGCTATGACTGATGATTTTCTTTGCATTAGAGGCACCTTCACTTGCACTAGATCTAATTGCACTTCATGTAACTGGTAAAGCCAGGAATGGATTACTCATTGCTGCTTTTATTTATTCAGTTTTTGGTTGTCTTAAGGTGACTTACAACTTACAGTAAGCAGCATAGATCTGAAAAGGGCTCTACATGAGCTAGGGCTTATCTTATCTATTCCCCGACTGTTGATTCTGCCGTTCACCTATGTTTGTCACTCGTTAGACACGAGTTCAAATTCCCTATTGAAGCAATTTACCCACCATTATTTCCTGCATGTTCATGTTAGTTTATTTATCAAAATCCAGATCGTTGATAAATGAAGTAACATGTACATTCAGCAAATAATGGTGGGTAAATTGCTTCAACAGGGAATTTGAACTCAAGTCCAATGAGTGACAAACATAGGCGAACGACAGAATCAATAGTCTGGATAATGGAAAAGATAAACTCTAGTTTGTATAGAGCCCTTTTGAGATTTGTGTTGCTTATTGTCAAGTTGTAAGTTACCTCAAGACAACCAAAAACTAATAAAATAAAAGCAGCAATAAGTATCCATTCCTGGTTTTGCCAGTTACATGAAGTGCAATTAGATCTAATGCAAGTGAAGGTGCGTTTAATGCAAAGAAAACCATCAATCTTAGCATTTTGTTGTTAATCCTATTATAGATCATCTAGATCAAGTTAAAGATATGGTAGATTGAAGACTCAATAGTGACGGAATAGCTAAATGTTTCATTTGGTGAAGTAGAAGAGAGCGATGAGAGACAATTGATGAAACGTTTAGCTATAGAGAGGGTTAATGATGTAGGGGATGAAGAAAATGGGGCAATGGAAGTATTACAAAGAAGGCTAATGATGCAGGTGATGAAGAAAGTTAGAAGCGGGAAGGGGCAATGGAAGTACTACAGAAAGGGTTAATGATGTAGGGGATGCAGAAAAGGGGGCAATAGAAGTACTACAGAGAGGGTTAACGATGCAGGGTATGAAGAAAAGGGGGGCAATGGAGAAGAAGAAACTACTACTCTACTCTAAAGGGAGACACCATTCCAGAGGGCACAACAATTATAACATAGAAAGTGTACTACTCATTAATTATGATTGTACGTTATTTTATAGACATATGCACAACAATTATGAGCTACCGGGTGTAGCACATAAATCCAGTCTTCTTAAATAGAATTTCCTTAAGCTACCAACAAACTTCTAGAAAATAGCGAACCTGACTCTGAAATCAATTGTTAGGAAATAAATCTTTTAAAACACTAGATTACTAAAACAATAAATTAATATAGAAATAATAACGAAATAAAACATATAAAACAACATATAAATTTTATGTGGTTCACTTAAAGTAGTTTATGTCCACAAAGCTACTACAAATCTTCATTATAGGGAGAAAAATAACAATAAGTATTTACAAACACTCAAATCCTCACAACTTAAATCTGATTATACTCGAGAAAATAACAATTCTGTAATACTCAAGACAACCTCACTTTTCTCTCAAAGAATTACACCACTCTCATTTTTGGGATGCAAGAAACAATGAGAGGAGTGACCATTATATAGGCACCTTTAGGCTTGCCCTATCAATTACCATATTAATTTCCATCTTAATCATGCATCAACTAACATATATACACCCACAAATTTTTCCACTGGCAAAAAAGAGAATTATTGAGTTTCTTTATTTCTCCAGTGCCAAAAAAAGAATAGTCAAATTTCCTTATTGTGGGGTCTATATTTCAATGTATTAAAATATTTGATTTTAGGAATTCAACGCATTAAATTACTTGACTTTAGAAATACGTTCCTTTTTAGGAATCTAACAAAAGAGACATACCATTTTTTTCTTCTTCTTTAGGCTCCAGCCCATCAAAATTGTTTGAGTCTTGTCATATTCTTTAGACAACAATATGATATAATTTTAATCCAATCTCAAATTCTACCAAATATGAGTTAGTAGTTTTTTAATCTATTCCAATCTAATCCACTTCATTTTATTCTAATCTTGTGTACCAAATGTAACTTAATTAATTTCCTTTTCAATCATGCATTAATTGTCTTATATATGCCATCAAATTTCTCTACTGCCAAAACTAAGAGTTATTGAGTTTCCTTATTTCTCCATTACCAAAAAGAGAATAGTCAAATTTTCTTATTTTGGGATTCATATCTCAATACATTAAAATCTTTGTTTTTAAGAATTAATTGCATTAAATTACTTGATTTTAGGAATCCATTCCTTTTTAGCAATCTAACAAAGAAGACATGTCATTTTCTTCTTCTTTGGGTTCCAGCTCATCAAAACTATTCTCAAGTCTTGTTACATTATTTAGACAACAATATGATATAATTTTAAGCTAATCTCAAATTCTACTAAACATGAGACAATAATTTTTTAATTAAATCCAATCCTGTATGCTAAAGGTAGTCTTAATTAATTTCCTTTTCAATCATGCATCAATTGCCTTAGGTACATCCTCATATTTCTCCATTGCCAAAACGAAAAAGTATTGAGTTTTCTCATTTCTCCATTACCAAAAGGAGAATAGTCAAATTTCCTTATTTTGGGATCTATATCTTAATGCATTAAAATCCTTAATTTTAAGAATTAAATGTATTAAATTACTTGATTTTAGGAATCCATAATTCCTTGAATTTAGGAATCCATTATGTTTTAGGAATCTAACAATACCATTTTCTTCTTCTTTGGGCTCCAGCCCATTAAAATTGTTCAAGTCTTGTCACATTCTTTAGACAATAATATAGTATAATTTTAATCCAATCCCAAGTTCTACCAAATATGATATAGTAATTTTTGAAACCAATTCAATTCATTCAATTCTAATCCAATCCAATCAATTGCATTACAATCCTGCATGTCGAGCATAGCCTTAATTAATTTTCTTTTTAATCATGCATCAACTATCTTATATGCTCCCTCAAATTTTTTCACTACTAAAACAGAGAATTATCAAGTTTCCCGATTTCTCCATTGCCAAAAGAAGAATAGTCAAATTTATTTCTTTATTTTGGGATTCATATCTCAATGAATTAAAATAATTGATTTTAGAAAATAAATGCATTAAATTACTTGATTTTAGGAATCTAACAAAGAAGACATACCATTTTCTTCTTCTTCGGGCTCCAGTCCATCAAAACTGTTCGAGTCTTGTCACATTCTTTAGACAATAATATAATATAATGTTAATCCAATCTAAAGTTCTACAAATGTAGGACAGTAATTTTTAATCAAATCCAATCTATATAATTCCAATCCAATCCATCTTATTTCAATTCCACGTGTCAAACGTAGTCTTAATTAATATTGGGTTATTATTATTTTATCTCCTGAAATTGAAAATAATATCAAACCACCCTTGGGATTAAAAATAATAGTTAAAATGACCCAATCGTTAAATGACATAGTAATTTATTCAATGAACTAATAAATCCATCAACTTTTTCTTTAAATAGACAAAACCCTTTCTTTTTGTCTCTCTTTCCTCTCAATGATCTCTCTCCTGCGTCTCAACTCTCTTCCCTTTCACTGTCGTCCCTTTTCCCTCTCTTCCATCTCACCATCATCCCTCTCATAGTCTATCTTCCTTCTTATAGCTTTTTCTACTCTTTTTGTCATGCACCACTTGTCACTGTCTTTCTTCCCTCTATCCACGCTACTTGTCCGTGTCTTTCTTCCCTCTTGCTGATCTCTTTTCTCTCTCTCGTCGCTCTCCGACGGGAGGTGTTGATTTTTTGTGTTGTGTTGGGTGTTGATGTGAGAATGACAATGGCGATAGTGATGTGGATAATTAAAGATCTAAGTGTTTTTTGTGTTGTTTGTATTTGGTTGCAAAGGACATGAAATAAACAGTAAATGTTTTTGGTTTTTGATTTTTTTTTTTTTTTTTGGTTCATCTGGGTTCAAAAACAATAAATGTTGGTTTATCTAGGTTCAAAAACATTAATTTTCTTTTTTGGGGTTCACCTAGGCATGGCAACGGCGACAGTGATGTGGGTGATTGAAGATTTAGGTATTTTTTTGTATTGTTTTTATTTGGTTGTAGAGAACATGACATAAAACAATAATTTTTTTTTTTTTGGGTTCATCTAAGTGATTGAAGATCTAGGTTGATTCTATTTGTTTTTATTATTATTATTATTATTATTATTTTGCAACCATGAAGATCTGGGTTGAATCCAGATTTTTCACTTTTTTTTTTTTGTTTTTCAAATTTTTTTTTTTTTTTTTTTTTTTTTTTTTTTTTTTTTTTTTTTTTTTTTTTTTTTTTTTTTTTTTTTTTTTTATTATTATTTTTTTAATTTCATTAAGTTTGAATTTAAATAAGAATACAAACTGGATTGAAGATCTGGATGTCATTTCAATATAGAATACAAACTCTTTTTAAAAAAAAATTAATTGTTTTTATTATTCATGAATTAGTTTTATTAATTTTAATTTATTATATTTATTTTCATGGTTTTTAATAATAATAATTATTATTTAAAATTATAATTTATTTATTTATTTATAAATATAATTATAAATTCTAAAAATATATATTATATATTATTTTTTTAATTTTGGTGATGAAAGAGTAGTTTGGTAATTCGTTAATTTTTAATTTTTAATTTTTATTTTTTATATAGTAAGGATATTTTCATCTTTTTATGTTTTTTCACAAAATCACTTAATTTTGGATGGAAATCACTTTTGGATTGATGGAGGGAGTATTTTGGCTAATATTTTCACAAGTTGAGGCGAACTGATGATATTTTATATTTTAGGGGCTTTTAGATTTTTTCTATTAATTTCCTTTTTAATCACATATCAACTGTTTTATATGTATTCTCAAATTTCCCCATTATCAAAATGGAGAATTATTGAGTTTTCTTATTTTCTATTGCTAAATGGAGAATAGTCAAATTTCTTTATTTTGGAATCCATATCTCAATGTATTAAAATCCTTGATTTTAGGAATTAAAGGTGTGTTTATTTGTTAGATTAGGGAATGAGAATGGAGAATGAGAATAATTGATAGTGTCCATTTGCTCTAAAATCATCCTCTAATGAAAAAGAAATGGTGGGTCCCACATGTAGTTGGGGTTGTAGAATGAAAATCCTATTCCTCCCAACCCACTTGAGAATCTTATTCTCTAATTTCCTTTCCAAATTAAAATACTTTTATACTCTTGATTAAAAAGACTTTTTGAAGAGATTAAAAGCAATTTATTAATATAAAGTTAATGCATAATTTGAAATCATATTATAATTTATTTTTTCATTGTTTTTAAACAAAAATTCCATAATAATACATTATTTTTCAAATAAGAATATGGTGGTCATTTTTATTTTTCATACATACAAAAAAAAAAAAAAGACCACGATATTCTTATTTAAGAAAAAATATAATATTTTGGAATTTTTGTTTAAAACAATGAAAAAAGAAATTATAATATGATTTCATATGTTATGGATAGTTTGGAAGTCATTAACATTAACAAAAATAAAAAGTAAAATATAGCTACACTATATTTACAATAATATTGTTAAGATTTTTATTTTTTTTAATTTTTTTATGGAGTATAAAATATTATTAATCAAGGATATTTTTATAACTTGTAATTAATATATTTTGATTCCAAAGAAAAATAAATAGTTCAATGAGAATATCGTTGATTTCAATTTTGATTTCTGCAATTGAAGTATATAATTTATTTTAATTCTGATATATCATTTCAATTCCAAACCATTTCTATTCCAGATCATTCTAATTCTCATTTTGATTCTTGCAATTAAAGTAAATGCATCATAGATGCATTAATTTTGTGTTTACTAGATAAATTATGGAATAGGAATGGAGAATAAGAATGATTGATAACGTTTATTCGCTTTAAAATCAATCTGTAAGGAGAATGAAATTGTGAGTCTCACATAAATTTAGGGTTGTGGAATGGAAATCCCATTTCTCCCACTGTACTTAGAAATCTTTTTTTTTTTTTTTTTTTTTGCAAGATAAAAGTTTCTTATACCATTCTTAAAAAAAAAAAAAAAAACCCTATTTTATTAAAAAAAATAAAAATTATGACTTGATATACAATAATATTTATAAAAGCAAAGCAATTTTAGGTAACATTTTATAGTTCACTGCCCTGATTGCTATAAGCTACTACATTTACAAAAGCAAAGCAAATTTGGGTAACATTTTATGTCAAAAAAAAAAAAAAAAATTATGACTTGATATACAATATAGACCTACAATATGCTTACAATATTATTGTTAAGAAAACTTATGTTTTTTTAGCTTATTATAACGAGTTACATGACAAAAAGATGACACTACATTTTAAACATAATTTTGCATATTGTAATTAATCCATAATTTTAATAAAGGACATTTTTGTAACATATAATTAATTCATTCCGATTCCAAAGTAAAACAAACAGTTTAATGAGAATATTATTGATTCCGATTTTGATTCATGCAATCGAAGTAAACAATTTACTCTAATTTCGATATATCATTTCGATTTCAAACCATTTTGATCCTAATCAATCTGATTCTTATTCTGATTCTTGCAATTGAAGTAAACACACCATAAATTACTTGATTTTAGAAATTCATAATTCCTTGATTTTAGAAATCCATTCCTTTTTAGGAATCCAACAAAGGAGACCTACCATTTTCTTCTTCTTTGGGCTGCAGCCCATCAAAATTGTTCAGAGTGTTGTCACATTCTTTAGACAACCAAGATACATTGTATAAATCCCTTTTATAAATATATTCATTACAAGCAATTTTAAAAAATTTAATATATAACAATAATCCACTTAATATGTTCTTTTTTTTTTTTTTTTTTCAGTGTAATACATACTTTTAAGAGATCTCACTAAAGTAGCTAGTAGCTTGCCTCATTGGTTTGCACTAGTTGCCCCATGCCAAATTTGGCATGGTTCTACACCTTGGAGAACTAATTCCTTTGGGAACGTGTACTGTTGGCTATTTGCTCCCTCTTATGTGAGGGTAGTCTCCCCACCTATATGTGGATCACCTCCTCTAGTATAAGAGCCGCTCCCCTAGCCGCACGTTTAGTCTATAACCTTATTTGATTTCAATTATTTTCTAGATCAGTTATAGTTATATAATGTAATTAAAAAAAAAAAAAGATCTCACTAAAATTATTTTTTAAAAATAAAAATTGAATTTGTTTTACTAAGATTATTTTGAAATAAAAATTGAATTTGTTTTAAAAACAAATTAATGGAATGTACCTATCAAAATATATAGATGCAATTTTAGTCTAGTGTAAATACCGCTGCTCTACCGTAAGGCATGATTTTTTGAAATCCATAATTCCTTTGACTTTTGGAATCCATTCATTGATTTTATGAATCCAACAAGATACAATTTTAGTCTAGTGTAAATACCACTGCTCTACCATAAGGCATGATTATATTCTACTTTTGGTCTTCAAATTATTTCCATTTTCTTTAATATTTTTTTAAAAACATGTCTATTCTTTACTTAACACGGAGCGAAAACGCGATTCCAAAACCTGAAACCAGAAAGTCAAAAGTCTAAACTACCAGTCCATGTAACATCTGATATCACCAGCTGAATCTCAAGCAAGTTTCTAGCAGTGCTCACACCCAAATTTTAATCCATCCAAGTTTCTCCTCAAACTTGTCGATCAATTTTCCCTTCAAACTTGTCGATCAAGTTTCCCTATCTTCAGGTACTTGATATTGGTAAAAAGCCAGGTGGGTTGGTGGTGGTGGTCACTATGGCTCTAGTAGTATACTGGTATGATTTCGTTTGTATTGGCATAGTGGCCGCTGCCTTTTTGGGCTCACTGTGGATGCTGTGGAAAAATGAGATAGGGCCAAGACGTGAGGATAATAGCATTTACGAGAGCTTGCTGGTGGCTCGACCGGAAAGTGACGGGTTTGTACGTACCATCCCTAAGGCTCATGTTGGCAGCTACCAGCTATGGAGCAGTTGCTGGAAGGGGGTGCACCCAGGTTGGCTTTTCGTGACCCGTTTCGTGTCCTTCGTAGTCATGGCCGGATTCCTTTCCTGGGATATTTCGGTTTGGGGCGCGTCTATATTTGTCTACTACACTGAGTAAGTTCTAAACTTTCTCTATTTTCGGTTTTAGTAACTTGGAATGAATATTATTTTTCGCAGCATAAGCTTATCATTTGACTAACTGACAGATATTTAAGCTAATTAATTTCATGTTTGCGTTAGTGGATATAGAGTTCTCGTAAAATTGAAATTTTCGAGAAATGTAAAATGTAGTGATCGAGTTCATCATCCATTAAAAATCCTGACCTAACAAGAATCGGGAAATGAGAACAAGAACTTTTGACTGTTAGGTGTAGAACTAATAGTCCATCGAAGTTGTAAAGAACTATTAAAAAAACAATGTGAATTATTAAATTGGAATTAAAGTCAAAAACTATATGACATGTCTATTGTCCGTAGCATATAATTTAATCGACGGTGTTAATTAACTACAAGACTATTGGTTAGTAAACAACTTCAATTATCGAGACCAGCAACAGTGATGTCAGTACAGGCTCAGCTCTAATCGTAGCACACAAGCAACTCTATCAAAGTAAACTTTTTATCGATAGAAGTTATAGTGAGACAAGTTTATTTTTAGTTTAATTACTGGATAAGTGTCTGTAATCCAGCTCAAAAGAGTGCTTCCTTGTGTCCAGTGCGTCATTTTGTTGCCAAATCAATTTCTAAGTAATTATGTAATTAAGGAAGTTCTGCTTGTTGAACTAGCACCTACTATACTATAACAATTTGAATTTGAGACATTATCACAATGAATAAATACTCTTGACAACTTAATGATATTGAATAATAAATATTTTAATTTGTTGTTTATCCCTTTTATATCTTCAAAATTTATAATTATATTATTTAAAATTAATACTAGGGAAAATACCAAAAAATGATCTTTCGAGAAACTCACTTACTATTTTTACCCATCCTTAGTGGTGTTGCAATTTTACAAACAAATAGCACCGTGAAGTCCAATATACATGTAAAAAATTTTAATAGTCTTTGTTACGATAATTAGAAACTATTTTTTCTTAGAAGAAAAGAACTCCACAATTGTCAGTAGAGAAGATGACTGTGATGGAGGTCTTTTTTATTGTTTTAGATTTTTAAGTAGGATGTAAGAATAACATGAGTACAATTTTAAAGTTCATTTAGTAATTTAAAAGTTACTAAGACAGAGTAAAAATTTAAGTATCTCTTTTAAAAGGTTGTTTTTGAACTTTTATCATTAACTATTATTTCAGAAGCAAAATGTAACCGAAAGAGTAATACAGGTAGCTAGGCTTGTACTTGGTTGATATTTTCCCTTTGATAGAAGATTTAACATGGTGGATTTTGAAAACATTCCCATTGATAATTTGTTGTTTGTGTGATAAAATTGATTTGCAGGTGGACATTTACATTAGTAACGTTCTACTTTGCGGTACGTCAAGCACCTGACCACTCCTCTTTCTCTCTAATAAATTCAGAATTTAGATGGTTCTTTTAATACTCCCTCAATGGACACATGTTTGAGACGAGTGTTATCTAAAATTGATTTAGATATTGCTCATCATTTTCATAAAATTATACAAAACAAACTGATTCCACTTTCTAAAACAACTCCTGATTGTGCGTATTGTTCCCGCGTGTAGCTGGGGACGGTTATATCTTCATATGGATGTTGGGTGTATTCAAAGAGTCTGCCTTCTGAAAATGGAAGAGTAAATGGATTCCCGAAAAGGGACGACGAAGAAAACATAATTGCAAGCTCAATGACTTACGGGGAAAAAGAAACCAGGGGTACCATCAAATTGCAGAGCCACTATACTCAGCAGGAGATGCAGCAGAGAGCTGGATTATGGGGATTTGCTATGCAAATTATCTACCAGGTTCATAACCACCATGCTTCTTGCTCTTTCTGGATCCCTCTTTTAAGCAGATATTTTATTTGATTCTATTTTGTCACAGACATGTGCAGGTTCGGTCGTCCTAACAGACCTAATATTTTGGTGTTTAATAGCTCCATTTTTATCAAATGCACATACAAGCCTCGACTTGGTGAGTTCTTATTCATTCAACTGTCTGATGTCCAATTGCAACGGAAAATTCCTATTATATTGCAATTTTTACTTCCATCCATCCATGTACGATTGAAAAAGCAGACCTTGGCCTCATCTTGTGGTCTCTTTGTACTTGGCAGATGACGGGCTGCATGCACACACTGAATGCTGTTTTTCTTCTGATAGATTCGGCTCTCAATGACCTTGTAAGTAGTGCTTAATATAGTGTATAGAAAACTTAGCTACGCATAATTAATACTGATCATACAATCAATAAGTTATGTGGTTATACCCGACCATTAAAGGCTTAACATACTTTGTGATAGCCAAGAACGAACACTGAGTATAATAGTACTATTGAGGTTTTCAAGTTTGGTGGTAACAATTTCCATTTTGTTTTTCAGCCATGTCCGTGGTTCCGGATTGCATATTTTATACAGTTTAGTTGTGTCTACGTTGTGTTCCAATGGATTATTCACGCCTGTGGTGTTACATGGTAAGCAAAACAGTCATGGGTTTCTCTTGTCTTGAGTTTTGGCTTCAAGAGCAAGTAACGATTTGGGTTCTCTTCTCAGGTGGCCATATCCTTTCCTCGAGCTTGATACACCATGGGCTCCTTTATGGTGAACTTCTAATCCCATGCATCTTATCTGTTTTCATCAAAAAATTACACTTGTTATTAATTTATTAACAAATTGTTTGCTTCCAACAGGTACTTTCTTATGGCTGTGATTCACATACCCTGTTATGGTGCATACTACTTGATTATGAGGGCGAAATATTCCATTCTTCCCAGGACGTTTCCCGGTGCTTTCACCAATACATACTAGCTTCTTGTTTCGGAAGCAAGTATGCCTGTCATTGTTTTATTTTCTGGTTGTGCTCGTGTGTTTTGTATACCCCATTTGACACTGTAAGGCGCCCAAACTTAGTGCTTTAATTTTTCCATATATAGTTAGAAATTATTTGGTAATTCTGAGAGGCAGGTAATGTTTAAATCAAAAACATTTTCGTGTGATTGTATCATCCCCCACTTGTGTGCCCTACTTTTATCAATGATAATATTTGATAGATAAAAGAGTTCTATTTCAATCTACAAATTCTTTTATCGTTAGAATACTGCTTAGTGAAAATTGAATCCATTGCTTCATTGAAGCAAAGCAATACAGAAATAATAAAAGAAAGGCGCATGCACTCCCATGTGTTACATCTATGTGAACCATATTAAACAAGCCTAATTGAAAGCACATCGATCACAAGGTGCTTGACAGGGGAAAGAATGCGAGACTCAAAATCATTGTTGCTTTTAATTAAACACAATTCAACCCGACAAATATTTGCTGGCTATGACCATCCCATATACAATTTTCTCAGTATGCAACCACCATAACATTGACACAACATATACATATTAGCAGTTGAGTTACAAATCAACAATCACGCTCTTATTTTTAAGAGTTTTTTTAGTAGCTCTACCAATGTTTTAAAAGACGAAAGATAAGATGAGGCGGTCACTTTGAGACAATTGAGGTAACTGTCTCAATTCCAAATGAAAAATAAATAAATAAAAAGAGTAACAAAAAAAATCTAACTTATAAAATCATCCATAATATTGAAAAAGATAATGAAGATCAATATTAGAAACATAAATATCAAACAAAATAGAACAAATCCAATAAAAATACCTGAACATACAAAATCCTAGGTTAGGCTAACATGATAAAAAAATTTAAAATAATAAAAAAATGTAATTATATGAAATGTGAGAGGTTGTTTTAGTAAAAATAATACTATAATATTTGATAAATATTAATAAAATTATAAAACATAAAAAGTCAAACCTCCAATACCTTCTAATCCTAACAAATAGACTCTCTCCTCTAGATTTCACACTCTCCCAATCTCTCTCCTTTAGTTCGAGGTGACAAAACGGGTTAGCGTGTCGAATCAAGCTAAAATCGATTTGATTCATTTATGGATTCAACTAATTCGACACGAATTCATTTATAAATGAATAACACGACATGATATGATTAATTCGTTTATTACTTGAATAATAAAATATCTAAACTCATTAACCCATCAACCCGTTTAATCCATTTAACTTGCTTATCACGTTTAACTCACTTAACCCGTTTAATTCACCCATCTAATTCATTTAGCTGTGTAATTCATTTAACCAAACATAAACAACAAATACAATGGTGATTTCAACACATATCTAGTATTGAATTGGAATTCCGAGAGGAATCATAGTCAAACAAATAAATCTCAAAGTTTCAAATACTTATAACTAAGTTCAATAAAACTTTTGTACAAAATAAATCACCAACAATTCCAGATCAATCAAGCACACCCAATAAAATGATAATATGGTTTTTAATAAGTAAATTTCTAATACTTAGCTAAATATGCAACCATTTGTTCTATTTTCATTTTATTAAAAAAATAAAATGAAAACAAAAATCAAAATACCGAGAATGATCGTTTTGGGAGACGAAGGTGGTGGATTTAGTGGTGGGGATGGTGGATATAGTAATGGAGCCATAGAGAAGGGGTGACCGTGAGGGAGAAAGGGTGATGATTATGAGGAAGAAGTGGCGACTGTGAGGGAAAAAGATTGTTTTAAGAGACAAAAATGGTGGATCTGATAATGGAGATGGTGGATTTGATGGTGGTGCAGTGGAGAAGGGGTGACCGTGAGAGAGAAAAAAGAGGAGAGGTGACGATTGTGAGAAAGAAAGGGCGGTGACTGTGAGGCAGAAGCGACAACCATGGGAGAGGAGGGAAAAAGGGGCGACGACCGTGAAGGAGAAAGGATGGCACTAGCGACTGTGAGGGAAAAGGGGTGGTGACCATGAGGGAAAATGTGTGATATGAGTGGTTGTGGAAAAATGAAAATGAATTTGAAATGGGTTAGATTTAGGGTTTGGTTTAATGTGTTTATATATGCACATAATCATATACTAACCCTTAAATATGCTAATATTATAATTTTATCTCTAATTTAATCGTGTCAACCCATACAAACCTAATTCGATTCGTTTAATAAACAGGCTAAGTAGGTTGACATAATTACAACATGAATTCGTTTAGCTCAAACTCAAACCTATTTATTTTTATTTGAATTCGTATCGACCCATCGTGTCGTGACCCATATTACCACTCCTACCTCCAGCTTCTACTATCTTCTCCCAACTTTCGACATCACCCCTTACTCAACCCTAACCCTCCACCCCCTCTCCCTCCTTGAGGCACCACCAGAGCCCCCTCCTCTGCTGCCGCCCACCAAGCCCAGCCTCGATTTCCTCAACTCCAAAACGCCTCCTATTGTGTGGCCCTCTCCTCTCTCTCTCAACCAACTCTCTCCCTCTCCTCTCTCTCAACCAACCGGTTTTCTCTCCCCTCTCCTCTCTAAATCATTTAGGGTTTTTTTTGGAAAAAACAAAATGTCAATTTCGCCCATTTGACTGTATTGACTGCCTCTAGGTGCCTCGCCTTGACAGGTCGCCTCTAGAGGCGGGTTTTTGAGGTACTTTGCCTTAGCCAATTGCCTTGAGGCACCTCATACCCCAAGGCGATGAGGTGGTGCCTTGGCTTGTCTTTTAACACCATGAGCTCTACTATACAGTAGATCAATACCAGACAATGCACTGAAAAGGAAACCCATAACTTTTCTAACAGGAGGGTGCACATGAAAGATTCATGTCCAACATATATAAAAGAAAACTATACTAAAATGTCAGGATTATTCCAGCGGCACAAAGTTTTATTTTTCCTTTTATAATCTAGAAATCCCCTAAAACCCGCTTGACGAATTCGAGTGGTGACAAAAAATTGATACTATAAAAAATGGGATGATTCAAAATTTGTCAAATGTTCAAAAACCCATCCAATTTAAGTCACATTCAACCATTTTATTTCTTCCAACTGCCTGAATCGTAAATTAAAATCACTCAAATCCACAATACATGCAGCACCGCTACCAACAAAACCAGTTGAAGCCAATCAAGCCACACCGATTTGCGAAAATTTCATCGAAAATCGTATCACTTAGGGTCAACAACATCAATTGATTAAAAAAAAAAATCTAAATTAAGAATAACAAAATCCAACAGTAGTATCCGAAATTACCATAATCGAAACAAAACTTTAACAGGTCCAACGGTAGTTTAAATAAAAAAGACATCTCAAAAACCTATAAGCGACATCGACGGCGATCAATCAATCAATCAATCACCACCGGCCTTCTGGTAAACATAGGTGAGGCCACACTTACCACAGTAGTGCCTATCAAAGTGATTGGCCATGAAAGTACCGGCACCGCACTCTGCGTTGGGACACTCCTTCCGCAGCCTCTGGACTTTGCCGGAGTCATCGACCTTGTAGAACTGGAGGACGGCCAACTTGACCTTCTTCTTCTTGTGCTTGATCTTCTTTGGCTTGGTGTAGGTCTTCTTCTTCCTCTTCTTGGCGCCGCCGCGGAGGCGGAGCACCAAGTGGAGAGTCGACTCCTTTTGTATGTTGTAGTCAGCCAAGGTGCGACCGTCCTCCAGCTGCTTGCCGGCGAAGATGAGGCGCTGCTGGTCCGGCGGGATTCCTTCCTTGTCCTGGATCTTGGCCTTGACGTTGTCGATGGTGTCCGAGGACTCCACCTCCAAGGTGATGGTCTTACCAGTTAGGGTTTTGACGAAGATCTGCATCTTGACTGGCAGTTCTCGTTAGCACGAGAGAGACACACACAGCACTTACGGCTAGGGTTTGTAAGAATGGATATGGAAAAGACGGGACTAGGGTTTTTGTGGGATTGGAGGATAGGGGCGTTTATGTGTGTCTTTACCAAAATAACCTTCATTTTTTGGGCCAATGACAATTTGAATGATCAATTAGATGTCAAATTCAGCTGGCACTGAGGTTTGGTATTAAGCCCAATTTTGTTCTCCAGTGCCATTGGACTATTTTGTTTTTGGGTTTTAACCAAATCTAACATTTTTTTGATAACCCATTAGGATATTATCCATTTTTTTTCAATTCCCCGCAGCATTATTCTTTTTGAACCAAAATACCCTTAATAGTCCAACTAATTACCACTTACCATAGTTTTTCCCTCCAGTGACCCACCCCATTTCTGATTCTCTCTCTAAAATTCCCACCCCATCAAACTTTTTCCTCTCATTCTCTCTCTAAAATGCCCTAACCCATCATTCTCATCCTTCTCTCTCTCTTCTTCTTCTTCTTCTTCTTCTTCTTCTTCTTCTCTTTTTTTTTTTCCTGAGTTGGATCTGGTTCGCGATGGTTCTGGGTTACAAACCAGAACCATATGGTTCTGGGCTAGGCGATGAGCCCAGAACCAGATTCTGGGCTGGTCGCCGAGCCCAGAACCAGATCTGGTTCTGGGTCGCGAACCCAGAACCAGATTTCTTTTTTTTGTTTGTTTGTTTGTTTGTTTGTTTGTTTATTAATGATTTGATAATGTTGTTGTTGTTGTGGGAGATGGTGATATTGATGAATTGGATTGATGATGTTGATGAATTGTGGTTGATGATGTTGATGAGTTGTGGGAGATTATGAATTTTGATATTGAAGGAATAGGAGGGGTAATTTTGTTCAAAATATAATAATAAGATCCGTTTTGATAATTTAGAAAACTAAAAAGACAATTCTATAATTTAAGAAAATATCTTTAAGGGCGCTTCTTGGGTAAGAAGCGCCCTCTATGATAAATATTGTAATTACGAAACAATCTCAAAAATTTGTTTAATTACGAATTCCATCCTGAATTTTCAAAAAATAATAATAAGGTCAATTTTGATAATTCGAAAAATTAAAAGTGTAATTCTATAATTTTCAAAAATACTTTTAAGGGCGCTTCTTGGATAAGAAGCGACCTCTATGATAAATATTGTAATTACGAAATAACCCTAAAATTTTGTATAATTACGAATTTCATCCTGAATTTTCAAAAAATAATAATAAGGTCATTTTTTATAATTAAGAAAATAAAAATGCAATTCTATAATTTTAAAAAATATCTTTGACCCAAGAAGCGCCCTCAAAGATATTTTCTAAAATTACGAAACAACCCCATAAATTTATTTAATTACAAAATATATATAATTGAACATTGAGGTTGACATTCTCAACCTTCAGGTTGGGAGTCCTAACCTTGATTCAACATTTATATTTGAAATCTCAACTTCAAGGATGGGATTCTCAACCTAGAGATTGAGAATCTCAACCTCGAAGGTGGGAATCCCAACCTTGAGGTTGGGAATCCCAAACTTGAATAAAATAAACATCTAAGGTTAGGATTCTCAACCTTTAAGTTGGGAATCCCAACCTAAAAGTTGAGAATCTCAACCTTAGATATTCAATCCTATTTGGGATTCTCAACCTCAGAGTTGAGATTCCCAACCTATAGGTTGAGATTGATTTCAAAAAATACTAATTAAGGGCATTTTTGTCAATTCATGTTTTTTTTCTATTTGGGATTCCTAACCTCGGGGTTGAGATTCCCAACTTATAGGTTGAGATTGATTTCAAAAAATACTCATTAAGGGCGTTTTTATCATTTCAGTATCTTTTATTAATAATAAAAAATAAAAATGTTACTTTTGAGGATGGCTTCCCAAAAAGCGCCATTTTCTCAATTTTCTCTTTGTTTTTAAGCCCGTTTCTGTAGGTTCATCTGAGAGGAGGCTGCACTCGTGGCTATATGACACCTCAAACTAAATACCCAACAAAAAAGAAGTCCAGAAGGCCAAACACAAAACACCGTTCAATAATTTGCCTCTCTATCACTCTTTAAATATATATATAAAAGCCTCTTTATTTGAATATTTGAGATAGACATGTTTTTTTTTTTCGTTTTTTCTCAATCTTAATTTCACAATACACCAAAAAAAAAGAAAAAAAAAAAAAACTAATAGTGAAAATCAATTTGTTTATTTGAGCAAAGTGAAGTATCAACATATCTTCGTAGTTTTTTTTTTTTATTCCTCATCAAAAATTAAACCCTAATAAAATAGCAAAACAGAAAAATCCTAATATAATAACCTTATATATTTGTACACACTCGGTTTACATAAACATAAATTTGCTGAAACGAAGGACTTCGAATTGCATTAAACTTTCATGTGCGAAAAGTAAAGCGGGCATTACTATAAATCATGAACTTATTTTCCTGCGTTCAACATATGCCAAGTGCCAACGGAAACAAGGACGGTGACGTTGATAAAATATTCTTTATTTCTTTTAGAAACCTAACCAACCCACAAATACTTAGAGGCCTACAGACTCATTAATCAACTTTCCGTAGACGGCAGAGTTAAAGAATAAAATGTCAAAGAAAAAGACTTTAATTAACAAAACTACAATCCCTTCTGATCTCACCCTTAGTGCCAGTGAGCACATCAATGGACCCCATGTGTACCATTGCTTTTGCATACTTTGCAGCCCAAACTGCTCCATTTTTTGCATTGTCCAATACCATCTTTTTTGTTAATGGGCTATCCATCAACGTCTGATCCGACGTCAATAAACCATGACCATACTTCAATTCCACGTAATATTTGTTGTCCAGACGACTAGGTGTCGCAAAATCCAGCACCACGGTCGGGTCTCTAGTGTTCTGCCCATATCTTGGTGGTGGTGGACACTTGGTTTTCAACAAAGCCGCACGTCTGGGATTCAATGAAGGATCTTGGGCAAGAGTGTCATTGAAAGAGTAGATGCGGGAAGAGAATGAAGAGCAGTGTGAGACACCAATGGAGTGTGCTCCAGAGAGTGTCACCATCTCATCGACTGACAACCCTTTTCTTGCGAAATTTTGAGCAAGTTGCTGTGCGTTGAAGAAGAAAGGTGGGAGATTATCTGCGACTTCATCATGAATGGAAACTCTCCCGTCGCGGCGTCCAGCAGGCACTGCGTAGTATATGCCACCAACTTGGTAGGAGCTGTCGCGAGCAGCGAAGGCAATAATGTCAGCACATGACACGGTTTTTGGGCACACAGACTCGAGTTGTGCTTTGGCCTCGTCGATCACCTCGAAACCTCGTAAGCTTGGATTGTTGGCGGCGTGATCTCTCTCTGCTTGTTTTCCCGGTGCGGCTTTTAGTAGAACCGAGGCATCACAACCCTGGGAATATTATAACAATTTATAATCTCAGCAAAGGATAAGAAAGCTTTTTAAGGAAATTAAACGCAAATGAAGGTATTGAGAGGATAAAATGAGTACCCTGACAAAGCAATCATGGAAATGCATTCTAATGAGGCCAGCAGCTATGCCTGGATTGCGTGATGCATATTTGTTTACGGCTTTTCGCACAATTTTCTCTGCAGATGGACAAGTTGATTTATAGAACCCTACTTTGAGTTCTGCTCCTGATGATTCTAGAGGCATGTTTAAAATCATCATGATGCATGTAATTGCCTGCAGAATGTTAATCTTAAATCTACCAGAATTCATTGTTATATAATTTTATTACAACTTAAAAAGCTGAATGCTTATAAGCAAATGCTAATTAATTAATGGAAGGTAGAGGGTGAAGGCTGAGGTGCACTGTGAGATTATTTATAAGTTGGAGTTACTAAACATATATTCTCGCCGCCGCTCAAATGCATGGAAAGCTTAGTAACCAAAACGTGTGTAATTAGCTGTAATCATAGCTATACATGTTGAAGTTTTCTAACTTTGAACACTTCTTCACTAAACTCTTCCTGCATGTATGTAATTTATCAACAGTACTAGTTGATACATGTCGTGTCTTATTCATTTGTCTAATTTGGTTTATCTTTACTATCAGCGTATTATATACGCATGAAATGTGAGGTAACAGTCACTTCTCTTATGCATAAATGTAAAGCTCTCTCAGGGGACATGACTTTCATTGCCAGCTAAATTCCATCGGATTTTGATCGAGTCTCCTGATGTCACATCTGTTTTGTTTTTGTTCCAGAATATAAGTTATATATGGGTTTTCTACTTAACCACTTCTCTTTTTAACTTGTAATTTTGTGATACATACGTGCGGTAGAAGGTAGATGACAGCAAAAATATATTTGTCCAGCGTACAACCGAACTTCCACTTGGCAAAACACACCACATTCTTTCAAAAAGATTATATACTAACTTGGTCACGCGACCATGTTCCACAAGTATTCAATTGCTATATAGCAACATTTTTACATTTATTTATCTGGCAACATATTAATGCTTAAATGCTAAACTCGTCACTGTCATTAATTTTTAAAAAACAAGAGAACACAAACAAAATATGAGGAAATTAAAAAACGCGTTATTGAATTTTTAATTGCTCTTCTCTTGCTAATTAAAATTTTGATGTAATTCAACCAAATAATATATAGTTTGTATGATAGATACCTATTACATTTGCTTTCATAGTTACTCATAATTAAATTTAATTAAGTAGAAGCAAGCTTGACTGATACACAGATATTAACAACAAATATATTGAGACATGCTAACGTCAAAAATTGATCAACGCTCGAATCGATGTAAATTAAATGCAAATTATGAATGACTGCGTATACATAATTATGGAGAATAAACAAGAACACAATGATGCAAGAAAAACAAATAAAGAGACGAGAGAATTTTAATGTGGTTCGTCCTTTGAATGATGTCTACAACCATATAGTTTTAACAGAGTTTCTGTTAAGACTTTTTATATCATTGAATGATCATGTCATGTACATGTATAAAGATCCTTGTTAGAGTTAATTATTTGCATATGATTTAGTCATAGAGACAAAGATTTTTTTTCTCTTAATTTACATAAAACTACAATTAATATATCTATATTTGAATTACAATATAATTTTAACAACTTCCCATTTCAAGTGATCTTTTTCTGTTTTTAGAATTCTACACTGTTTATGGAATAATGAGTTGACATGTTTGCATGCTGCTATATTATTGTGACCTCGAGTTGTTCTTTATGTAAGTTAGTCGATGTAAGCTATTCTTATTGTTTTAATGGAATTAAACTTTTATATGACATGACGTATGGTGACATGTCACGTGCTACTAGATTTTATATTATTTTTTTCCCTTCTTGGGCCTCTGGGCTTGTTGGCTTATTGGGTCTTATTGGAGAGATCTATGTACTAATTTCGAGTCACAACAGGAGATAATTAAAGCATCTTTAGTGTATATTGTGTTAGAACCAACATATGTAATAGGTTGAATTAGGTATACTACTTTATTGGAACCAAATTATTTATTATATGTATTAAACTAATAATGGAATTTAAATTCAATGATCTAAAAAAAAAAAAATGTCTAAAAAATATTGAAAAAAGTTAAAATTTTAATAAGATAATTTGTCTCATAACTACCAACCATCATTGTAGTTTTTTGTAGGGTACTCTTAAGTTTTTGTTTAAGTTTTATCAATTTTGAAAGGCTTAGTGACAAAAATGGAGGTGGTCTAATGGTACGATTTTTGCACTCAAATAAGTGAAAACATGAGTTCAAATCAATTTTTCCTTTTTATAAAAAAGAATCTAATAAGTGTGTTATATATTATAAGTGACTTAAAACACAAATTGATGCCTCGACATCATTTTTTTTTTTTTTTAAGCCTTGATAACATCTTTTATCATTAATTTAAAGCTGCACATTAAATTAATAAAAATAGATTTAGATTCAAGCCCTTCAAAGGAAACGTTTATAAATAATAGGTAATTTTCTACCTTTTCTCACCACTAAAAAAAAAAAAAAAAAAGTAATGTACTTCTTTTCACATTTGATTGAGGTTTGAATCTATTCTATGCTTTACCAATTTGTGTATAAAGTTACTCTTCTCCTATTATAGAAGATATTTAGATGTTATAATAGTTGATTTTTGAATTACACATGATATTTATTCTAAACAATAATTGTTTAGATTAAATATCAATTATTTAGAATAAATATCATGTGTAATCTAATTCTCGATAGAGCTTTTACCATTTGCATTAATGTAATTTCAATTAAATTATGATTTTATTAAAAAGAGAAAAATTATCCACTCTTTCAATTGATGTTGGAAAACAGTTTGTGTTGAGAGGAAAGAAATGAGTAATATTTTGAAGTCAGAACTTCAAAATTTAAGTCATAATATATTTTTAATAATAATTGATAATTACGAGTAATGGAATTTGTAGTTCGGGTTGAACGAAATCTCGACTCCTAATTGGAACGTGAATTTCCAGTGAACCAAACAAACCGCTGCAAACAGTCCAGGCCGTTAGGGCTCAACTCAAGCAAGTGAGCCCAAAAAACCAGAGCAAGAAATGGAGAAGCGCTGCAAATTCTGGCTTCCAAAGAAGAACCGGTTCTGCGCAAACTCTCCTCTTGGTGAATCTCTGTAAGCTCTCTCTCTCTCTCCTCCCTCTTTCGTTCCCTCATTCTTTTTCTTCAAATCCTCACATATCATACAATTCGATCGTTGAAGGTTCTGTGGCAATCACAACCAGAGGTCCGATAGTCAGTGGGTCCCATGTCCAATCGACCCGTCCCAGTAATTTTCTCTGCCACTACTTGATCACACTGTTTGCGTTTAATGTTATATAGTCTCTGAACATTTTGGTTTTTTGTTATAAAATTGTTAGTTGTGTTCTTAAGGAGAACCTTGAAGGACATGTCAAGAGATGCCCTTTCTTGAAACAAGTTCAGTCTTTGACTCTCCAACCCTTTTATCAGAAGGGTGTCAATGCTGGCAAAGAAGGAGATGGAGAAGATAATGTTACCTCTGAAATGAAGAGGAATGCTGTTTACGGCATGAATGTGACTGAATTTTGTGATTTGATAAAGAAGATTGAGTCGGTTCATGGTTTGATTTGTGGTGATATTCGTGACTCGGTTAAGATACCGGAAGCTTGCAGTGTGTGGATTAATGGAGAAGTAGAAAGGTATTGGAGTTGAATTTATGCCCCTTTTGAATGGGTTTGTTTGATTTTGTGAGATGAGTAAATTGTTGGCAGGACGTTGCCGTTTCAGGAGAAACATGTTATGCAGCAGGCTTCAATTCTTGGTAATTTGGAAGAATTCGGGGTGTTGAAGAGCGGTGCTGGGACTAATAGAGATGATGATGGGATACCTGCAGTGATTGAGTTTGGAGCTGGCAGAGGATACTTAACTCAAATGCTCGCTGATTGTTATGGGACTAAAAGGGTTTATCTGATTGAAAGAAAGGCTTACAAGCTGAAGGTCAGTTGTTTTGCTCTCTAGTTTTGCATTATTCAACTTTGCTACACTCAGTTGTAGTTTCACGGCTAACTTTGTGTTTGAGCTGTTTGAAACTTGGTTGGTATGTGATATGTTGTTTTTGTTATGCCAATTCTATTTCTAGGCTGATCGGTCCTTGCGACAAAAAGAGAGCGTGATGATAGAGCGTTTGAGAATTGACAGTAAGATTTTCCAGAATCCTGTTTGTGGGAAGGATCTTTGTGATTCCTTTGTTAGATCTCATATACATTTTGTTTTCACATTGACTGTTATGAATCTTACTTTAAATCAAAGACATTTTACGTTATTTTCTTTATTCACCTTACTTATGGGGAAAAGCTGGTGCTTTTATGAGAGTATATAATGTTGTTGATATTTTTGAGGTAGCTGTTGTGTAGGCCCTTATAAAGTCAGGAGATGCTAATATCCAATGCATTTAAGTACTGAATCTTACCGGTTTGTTCACTCCAACTTACAAGTTGGAGTACTTACCTATACACAAAAGTTGATTACAGAAACTAAACTATGTTATCATTAATAATTGGTAAAGCAATTGCAATTTCTGAGCAACTAGTTCTGTTTACTCGTAGAAAAAGCTTGTTGTTGAGTGGTAAAAGTGTCGATTTATGAGTGAAATTGGTAGTGGTGGCAGTGTCAATGATGCTTGGAAGATTTTAAAGGTTGTGGTATTGTGGTGGAGTCAACATCTATCATAACAGCTAATGATGCTGTAGTCACAAGCGACTGTGGAGAGATGCTAGTTATATTGGTGTGATATAACTAGTAGAAGATATTTTCAGAAGTGAATATTTATTTGTTCCTAGAAAAAGAAAAATATTTCTCATGGGAAATGATTCTAAAAACTGGCAACAGTCTTATTGTATTTCCCCTGGAACAGAAAGCCTAAGCATACATTCAGTTTTATGTTTGCCATTTTAGTTCTTATGCCTATCAAGCCTTGCTTTTGAAGTCTGCTGACTTCACTTATATACTTCAAGACAAATTATTGCAATTTTTCATCTATAGTTTCACAGAATACAATTCTGCAAGTAGTCTGGTTGCAGCTGCAATAGTCTCACCTTGAAGTTCTTGCCTGTTGATGATCATATATAATCTTATATTCTTAACAGGAAAAAGTGCAACTTACACCATTTAGACAATAGAAAAAATTTCTCATGCATTCCATATTGCAGTCTGTAGCACATTTGTCTCCTCCTGAAAGAGCGTGCGACATTGAAGTTTGTTTGCAAATTTCATATTTTTACTACATTAATCATTACAAATTTCTACTTCTGCAGTTGAGGATTTGAACTTGAATGCTGTGGAGTCTTTAAGGGGAGTTCCTTTTCTGGCTATTGGTAAACATCTCTGTGGTCCTGCCACAGGTAATCGATAACCCATCATGTTGATTATGAAGCTTGCAATTATGTAAATAACCATAATTTCTAGGTCTGATGACAGTAAATTGAATTTTTTGTTTTCTGTGTGGTAAATTTTTGTTTCAGATCTGACACTAAGATGTTGCCTGACAAATCAATCTGGCCAAAGTAAACTCGAAGAAGATAGTGGTAATCATTACCTGAGGGGCCTCTCTGTAGCACCATGTTGCCATCATCTTTGCCAGTGGAAACACTACACAAGTAATAATTTTTCCTGCTATAATATTCTAACTAGTGATAATCACCATCTAGAGATCATTACACTGTGGACTGACAATGTGGCCTTGGCCTTCCTGCAGACAAAAAATATTTACTGAATTTAGGGATCACAAAAGAACACTTCCATGCTATCACATGGTTTACCAGCTGGGCAGTAGACGATGATCATAGTTCAGATTGTTTTGATTTCACTGGCAACAAATTGCGTCTAGAATCCATGTAATCTTGTTGAACTTGACATTATGCAAAAGCCTTATATTTATTGTTACTTCAGAATTTCAATGAGTAAAAAGTTCCTTATAAGCAAATGAAAATTTTTTCCTCGATTCAGGTTCTTATCATTTATATACTAATCTTATCATCCTGTGCAGTGAGAAACAAGAATGTGGAGGGCTTGCAGGCAGCGTTGAAGACATTATAAGGAATATGAAAGTAGTAGAAAGGGCAGTGTTGGGATTTATGTGCAAGCAAATCATTGATATGGGGAGATTGACGTGGTTAAAGGAATGTGGGTTTGAAACAGAGTTTGTTAAGTATGTCCCGCCAAGCATCTCTCCGGAAAACCATTTGCTGATTGCCCGACATCCAGTCACAACTAAATAACATAATTTTTTTTTCTTCTATTTGTTGTTAAAATTGTTAGATTAATTTTGCACTATCACTGTTGCAAGCAACGCAATTTTGCTCAAATATTGTCATACTGGTTTGTGAACATTCACTTACCTGTACAAATGAACGAATAGTCGAGAATTTTGTACTTTGTTAAAATTGTTAGATTAATTTTGCATTATCACTGTTGCAAGCAACGCAGTTTTGCTCAAATATTGTCATGCTGCTTTGTGAACATTCACTTACCTATACAAATGAACGAATAGTCGAGAATTTTGTACTTCATTATTACCATGATACTAGTCTTTATGGTCTTATATTTTCATCTGGATGGACAGCCTAAAATCAGTCTTAAAAACTACAAGATCTTGTTTGTGTTTGTTCCCAGAGCTGCTACTGGAGTAGCCCATGGACAAGCAAAATTAGCTCCAGCTAGTAATAATGAGATTGTGTTGATTGAAGAACTCTCTGGTGATTGATATCTTCGTTGTGGAGGATGTCCATCTGTCTTCGTAGTTCCATTTTTGGTATAACATTCTCCTATGAGAAGAAAAGGTCTTAATTGTTGAATGACTGTAGAATTGAATGGTGTGAATGTAATTATGTTTTTATGTACATGTCATCCAGGTCTGATTTCCCAGTAAATAATGAATATGAACTTGCAAAACTTACTCTCGTTAGATTTCGTGCAGCACTGGAGTCTCTTTCTTGCTGTTGCACATAATTGACTTAAGCTTTTCAAATAAAATACAAAATGGAAGCAAAAGACAAGTGTCCTTTTATAAATTCCTACGCGTTTATAATATTGTAATTGCACTTGTACTTAAATATTAATATTCATGATCAAGCTTGGTTTAATTTAAATTATTAAAAAAAAAAACTGTAGTTTTATATGTTGTTTTAATCATAATGATGATGTAGTGTTGTATGCTATTTTAATCATAATGAAACTTGTTTAGTTTAGTTAAATTAATACATTGGAAATAACTCAGCTGGAGTTAGTCTTAAAAAATTATTCTAACCAGTAACTTGTGTTCCTTTACTCATAGTCACATGTTTTACTCGTTTTCGTGTTGCATCCGCACACAAGCTTTCTCTAAAACTGTTTGCTTACAAATTTTGCTAATTAATGAATATGAAGATTATATTATAAAAAAATTTACTCAAATTTGTTCTTAGTATAAGGTAAGTTAATTTGAAACTGTCATGTCATTGGTGCTTTGGTACACCACCCTATAATAAACGTAATTATTATTATTATTATTATGATTTATTTGGGTGAGAGAAGATTTAAATTAAAAACCTTTACTTTCTGGAGAAGTATGATTACTACCAGACTATGTCTACAATCACATAATTAGTATGGTTGTTATAAATCAGAATTTGGGTACCATTTTCAAATAAGGACCATTATTCATTAATGAATTCAATTGTAATTTGGTGAATGTGAACCGACACTCACTTGTCCAAGACCTGGCTAGGAGGCCAAGTCAATAAGAAAGAATTACAAGTTGGCACCCAGCTGTGACACAACTTATGTTAACCACATATTATGAGAAAATAATCATGAATGTATCGCAAGACACAACTCAAATAATTATAAGATGAAATATAATCCACTTACACATTGAATAATAAATAGTTATAAAACCATCGCTTTCTTCAACTTAAATACTTATAGAGATGTGATACTGCCAGTTTAGGACTGAGTCCAAGTTGTATATAGAAAAAATCAATGCCGCCTTCAGGGAAAGCAAGTTGATAGTGGCTTTTGAGAATATCAAAGGATTTGCTCTGTCATCTTCCAGAGGTGGTATTTCCGTACGAAACCAAAGGTGCCCCTCATTTTAATCCAGTTTGGGTTAAACAATTAAAAAAGACAAAGTAATAGTTACAATATCTTGTATCAAGATGTTACAATTATGCATCAAAGCAGAGGTTTGCGCAGAAGTGTTCAAAGTCAGAAGGAGACTTCACGCGTTTTTTGCTATAAAGTAATACCAACTCCATCACCCTTCAAGCAGCTTCCTGTGCATATTTCTCCACCTATAAATACTCTCAGATGATCACCTATTCTCTCCACCTTCATCTCCAACTTTCTCCTTTGCGTTTCAAATTTTTAGCGCATTTGCATATACGTCCAAGTTCATTATAAGTCCTTCTATTTTTTCCACAATAATGAGGAGTTCTGGTAGCTCTAAAATGCACATTCTTGCTATGCTCCCTTGCATCGTAGGTATGCTATTAGTTTCCACCTTGCCTTTGGCATCATCCGCAAACCTGAAAGTAGGCTTCTATAAATCAACTTGTCAACCTGCAGAGTCAATTGTGAAAAAAGCCGTAAACAAGGCGTTGTCCCGCAATCCGGGCGTAGGTGCTGGCCTCATTAGAATGCATTTCCACGATTGCTTTGTCAGGGTATGCTCATATGTAACTCTATTAGCATATCTTCTTCCATGAACATTCTTGTCTTTTATCAAATATGTGGTATTGATATATATTAAATATATGTTTTTCTTTGTCAGGGTTGTGATGCTTCCGTTCTACTGAAAACCGTAGCAGGAAACCCACCAGCGGAGAGAGAACACATTGCCAACAACCCTAGCTTACGAGGTTTTGAGGTCATCGACGAGGCCAAAGCACAACTCGAGTCTATCTGCCCAAACACCGTCTCATGTGCTGACATTCTTGCTTTCGCTGCTCGCGACAGTTCCTTCCAACTTGGTGGCATAAACTATGCTGTACCCGCTGGACGCCGTGATGGGCGGGTCTCGCTCAGCGATGAGGTGGGACAAAATCTGCCTCCTCCGTTCTTCAATGCAGATCAAATCGCTCAAACTTTTGCAAGGAAGGGAATGTCGGTGGATGAGATGGTGACACTCTCTGGAGCACACTCAATTGGTGTTTCACATTGCTCTTCGTTCTCCAACCGACTCTACTCTTTCAATGCAACTCACCCCCAAGACCCCTCCATGGATCCTAGATTTGCTGCTTTCTTGAAAACCAGGTGTCCACCACCAAGCAATGGGGCTGCTAGAGACCCAACCGTTGCGCTTGATTTCAAAACCCCTAATCGTTTGGACAACAAGTATTACACTGAATTGATGAACCGTCGAGGTTTATTAACCTCAGATCAGACATTGAAGGACAGTCCCTTAACTTCAACGATGGTGTTGGACAATGCAAGGAATGGAGCAACGTGGGCCGGAAAGTATGCAAGAGCAATGGTGCACATGGGTTCCCTTGATGTGCTCACTGGCACTCAGGGTGAGATCAGGAAGCGTTGTAGTTTTGTGAATTAACCTCCCTAGTGTTTGCTTTCAATGCTTGGTTTTTCCTGTTTTACTTCTTCTTTTGTGACACAAAATCGTGTTCATTCTTTCATTATTTGATTCTGAGATTTCTCAATGTAAGTGTAAAGTGTGTTCTACAATGTCTGTAAGTTTACCAATCCAAGTGTAAATCCTTTTATGTGAGATGACTTTGATATGTTAGTTGTTTCTTCCATTTTTAAAGCATGCAACAAGTTTTATTTTTTATTTATTTTTTCTTTTTTTATGTTTTTGTGCCTGACAATTTGAACAGTATTTAAATTTAAGTATATTAGGGATGGGTAATTAAGACTATTTTGTTTTATTAATGATCATATTGTGATCACATATAATAAATCATATTAAGAACTTAACCAAGGTCTACTTTTGTATTTGTATTTACCACATAACATTTATACATTTTGGGATGTTATGAAAATAGTCCTTGGTTTGAAAAATAATGTGAAACCGCTATTGGTTTTGAAAATATTACCAAAAAGACCTAGATGTTAATGGGTTGGTGATTTCCATCCATAAGTTCATGGATTTATTAAAAAGAAAAGGCAAATGGATAAATGTAGGTGTTAAATGAATGTGAGACAGTTGTTCCCACCATCGTCACTCATCTCACCCAACCCAACCATTTCAATTTCTCTCTCACCATCACCGTTTCTCTCTCTCTCACCCCGATCAACTCAAATCAACAGTCGAACATTGATTGTACTGCTAGTCAAGACAGCTTGCTGATCAGATCTTATTTTCTTGGAAACTAGAGCGATGACCGTCAATCTAGTTTTCATGAAAACTAGATTGTTAGTTGACCATTGATCCGATTTCCATGAAAAACTAGATTGTCAGTCGACCATTGATTTGGTTTCAAATCTAGATCATCAAATGAACCCAGGTGGGTTCGTCCAGATCGTCAAACTCATGAGGGTTTGTTCAACGACAAACGCACCTTGCTTATTGTTTGATGAACTTTATTGGATAAACTTTGGTTGCTTACTGCTTAATTTTTATGTTGCTTTTGAGTGCGCGTGTATGTTTTTTTTTTTTTTTTTTTTGGCTTTAATAAAGATCTAGGTTTCCTTTTTAATTTTTTTTTTTTGTCTTTAATGAAAATATAGGTTCCACTTTTTTTTAAAAAAAAAATTGTTTGGCCTTAATGAAATATGGGTTCAACCCAGATTTCCCACTTTTTTATTAATTTGTTTTTTTTTTTTTCATTTTTGCTTCTGTCCAAATTTTCAAACTTTGAAGATATGTTTTGAACCTAGATATTCAAACAGATTTTTCATTTTTTATTAATTTTTTGTTTTATTAATTTTTTTTTTGGTTTCAATGAAGATTTGGGCACCTTGATCTTCATTTTGAAGATTTAGGTACATTTTTTCGTTTTAATTAATTTTATAATTTTACTTTTTAATTTATTTTAATTTTAATTTTTTTCAATTTTTTAATTTTTTATATAATTTAGTAAGAGGCTTTTGGTCTTTTTCAGGTTTTATGACAAAATCACTTATCTCTTAGATGAAATCGCTTTTGAACTGACATTGGGGGGTTTTATTTTAAGTAATATGTTTTAAAGTTGGAGTTGACTGACACTAATTTAATTTTCAGGGGGCTTTTGATAATATACCTTCGTTTTTAAAGAAAGAAAAACATTCAAGTAGTCACAACTCGCAAAAAAAGTTCCTACTTGTATGATTGGAAACGTTCTGAAGTCAATTTCTTATAAATCTCTAATCATCAGTTCGGATTATATGCATGGATGGCGATTTGTCAACGACAGTAAATACATGACCGAGTCGATGTTGAATATAAAATTTGCCGTCGTTTTCAGGAAAGTAACTGGTTGTGGCGTTCTCTTTGATCTCACTATCCAAATTATTACAAGTTAGACTATAATGTTCCTATATGCAAGTTAGTCAAAGAAAACTGAACCTAGCCCACATTGCTTACTATTATTATATTATCATAAAAGATAGGCTTAAAAAACGGTCTATCAATAATTTTTTTCAATTTTAAATATTCCGGGTCAGAAAATAGCAACTCGCTATTAGCTAGCATGGTCACAGGATTACAGCTTCACACGTTTTTAGCTAGTTTCAATTTTCAATGTAATACCAACTCCACCTTCCTTACACAACTTCACACGTTTCACAGGACTCTGGTAGCTGTAAAGTGCACATTTTTGCATTGCTCTCTTGGATAGCGGGTATCCTATTGGTTTCCACCTTGCCTTTGGCATCAGCAGACCTCAAAGTTGGCTTCTACAATTCAGGTTGTCCATCTGCTGAGTCAGTTGTTAGAAGAGCAGTAAACAGAGCGGTGTCCCGCAATCCAGGGCATAGGTGCTGGCCTCATTAGGATGCATTTCCATGATTGCTTTGTCAGGGTGTGCTCAAATTTTAACTCTATTAGCGTCACTTTCCATGGACATACATTATATCTTTAGTCTAATGTGTGAGATTGATTTATATTGATGGATGGTTTCCTTTCTCAGGGTTGTGATGCTTCCGTACTACTAAAAACCGCACCTGGAAACCCACCAGCGGAGAGAGAACACATTGCCAACAACCCTAGCTTACGAGGTTTTGAGGTCATCGACGAGGCCAAAGCACAACTCGAGTCTATCTGCCCAAACACCGTCTCATGTGCTGACATTCTTGCTTTCGCTGCTCGCGACAGTTCCTTCCAACTTGGTGGCATAAACTATGCTGTACCCGCTGGACGCCGTGATGGGCGGGCCTCGCTCAGCGATGAAGTGGGACAAAATCTGCCTCCTCCATTCTTCAATGCAGATCAAATTGCTCAAACTTTTGAAAGGAAGGGAATGTCGTCGGTGGATGAGATGGTGACACTCTCAGGAGCGCACTCGATTGGTGTCTCAGATAGCTCTTCATTCTCTAACCGACTCTACTCTTTCAATGCAAACCACCCACAAGACCCCTCTATGGACCCTAGATTTGCTGCTTTCTTGAAAACCAGGTGTCCACCACCAAGCAATGGGGCTGCTAGAGACCCAACCGTTGCGCTTGAGTTCAAAACCCCTAATCGTTTGGACAACAAGTACTACACTGAATTGATGAACCGTCGAGGCTTATTAACCTCAGATCAGACATTGAAGGACAGTCCCTTAACAACAAAGATGGTGTTGAATAATGCAAGGAATGGGGCAACGTGGGCTGCAAAGTATGCAAGAGCAATGGTGCATATGGGTTCCCTTGATGTGCTCACTGGCAATCAGGGTGAGATCAGGAAGCGTTGTAGTTTTGTGAATTAACCTCCCAAGTGTTTGCTTTCAATGTTTGGTTTTTCCTGTTCAACTTCTTCTGTTATGACACAAAATCATGTTCATTCTTTCGTTATTTGATTCTGAGATTTCTCGATGTAAGTGTAAAGTGTGTTCTACAATATTTGTAAGTTTACCGATCCAAGTGTAAATATTTTTATGTGAGATGACTTTTTTTTTTTTTTTTGGGTACAATATGTGAGATGACTTTGATATGTTAGTTTCTTCCATTTTTAAAGCATGCAACACGTTTTATTATATCCTGTTATGTTTTTGTGCAAGCAATTTCAACAATGTTTGACCTCTTTATTTCAAGTAAAAAGACAAAAGCAAATTACAGTTTAACTACTAGATTTAAAAATAAATATAAGTGGAGTCCACTTTTGGTGTTTATTAAAATAAACCCCCTTATCGTTAGGAAATTCAGTTAACTTTAACATAGAGGCTGTAACCGTGGGGGGGGGGGGGGGGGGGGGGGGGGTTTATTGTAATAAACACCAAAAGTTAACTCCATCTGTAATTATTTTTAAATTGGGTAGTTAAATTATAATTTACTCAAAAAGATATTCAAATCAATTAAAGGAATGAGATAATAGAAACTAATTCTGAAAAATTTTTGAATAGTAATATAGAAGTTCTATTTAATTAATAGAAAATATATCTTCTCCTCTATTCATGCTTTATTCTTCAATATATTAATTTTTGTTTTATTGAAGGAATATAATCAAAATAGCCCTTGAATCGAAAATAATGTGAATCTCCTCTAGTTTTGAAAATATGACCCCAAAATGGCCCAACTATTAGTGGGTTGGTTATTTTCGTTGGCAAGCTGACGATTCCATTTAAGGTATAAGGGTATAAAGGTTAATGAGTTTAAAATCTGAATGAGGGACAACTTCATGGAAGAAATAAATTTGTTAATTATTAAATAAAATTAAAATAATAATCGGACCAATCAGTTATCGTCACGTGTGACCGATTTCTAAAATATAATTTTGTAATAAAAAAATTAAAAATCACTATAATCCACCCACTTTCTTTCTCTTTCTCTCTCTCACAATCTCTTATCTCCACTCTCTCTCTCAATCGACCAAACTTGCCGTTACATCTTCGACTAAACCCACAGTGTCTTGGTTTCCACATAAGCTCGGCTTCATCTCTGACCAATTGAGATTGGTCAAGAGTGCTTTGCCTCTCATATTCACATCAATATATAAGTTAAAGTTATTTTTATTAGATAATATTCATTTCGGAAATATAGCAATATGTAAATATAAGTTTATGACAAAGTCAAAGTTGAATAAAATTTATGATCTTCAGGGCAAATTTGGTCATGTATCATTTCTACCCTACACAAATTATTAAAAACTTCCGTTTGAATGTGATATGTACTCAAATGATTGTGTCATCTCTTGGAGACTCAGAGCTATATATTATCAAACAACCTTAAAATTCAACCTACAACACATTGCAGACCGTTTTATTATTTAAGATTGTAAGATTAATTTTGCTCAATCGTGGTGGTAACTTAGTGATTTTGCTAATTAAATGAATTTTATCATTTTGAATATGAGTCGCTTAACATTAACATAGGAGCAAACAATACTCAGACAATTTCTAACTTCCTATATAGGATACTATTCTTTGTGGTCTTGCATTTTCTTCTGGACAGGTAACAGCTAGAACAAAATTTAGTTCTAACAATTACTACATTTTAGTTGTACAATTACTCTGTAGATCGAAAGATGCAGTGCTATAAGTGTACATATCATTCAGGTTTAAAGGTCGTTTGTTTTTTTATCTGAAAACTGAGGACTGAATAGTAACTAAAACATAAAATATGAACAATATATTTATTTTTTTCTCTTACCTCTGAATATATTGTAAACTTATTTATTTTCTAAATTTAAAATTATTTGAAAACTTGAATGTTGACATTTATACCCTTTTTACTATTTGTTGTTATGTAATTTTAATTAATTTAATACAAACATATAAAAATAAATAATTTAATAAATTTTAGAACATTTTTTATATACATATTAATAATATTTTATTCATAATTAAAATATCCTTAAAAAGTATAGTAGTATTAACCATATTTATATATATTTAAATATAGTAACATATTTAAGAAAACAACTAAAAAATGAATATTTAAATTGTAAATTAAAATATATTAGTTTATTCCAAGATAATTTCGTATGAGATGTATTAAAATTTTATTTTTCAAATATATTTTTTGTAAGTATCAAAAAAAATAAAAATTGAGTAATATAATATTAGAATGAATTCAAAATAATATTATTTTGGGGATGATAGATTTAAAATAAAAACTTTTAATGTTATTAAGTTATTTGCAATTAAGTAAAAAGTTAAAAATTTTTGTTTAATTTTTTCAATTGTTTTAAGTAGTTTGACCACTTAAAAAATAAATGAAAATAATTTATTAGATGCAATTCAGTACTATTAAATTTTAAGTAGGAAAAAAACAAACGACCCCTTAATTTCTCATTACATTGCAATCCAATTAATACCTTGTAAATATTGTTCTTGTTAGAATTAATTTGAGCAGCACCTCAGTCACTTTCTTGCTATAGTACTTGATTAAAAAACTATGACTAATCCCTCCAATATACATAATTTGGTTCCTACGCGCTTCTTTGCATGATTATATTGTAATCGCTCTCATGCGTGCTTACAATAACTTCCATGATCAAGCTTGCTTTTATTTAAAATATATTCATATAAGTAATAATATTATATAATAATAGTTGTCTTGTTTGTTAGGATTAGTACATTAATTATGATATATATAATCTGCTACTTCAAAATTATATAATATTCATGTAACTAAAAATATTATATAACAATAGTTTTCTTGTTTTGTAAATTTGATTTCCCGAAGGGAAATTTCCGAAACACTGGTTAACAGATGTTTCTTTCTTCAACAATTTCTGATCTCTTAACATTTTTCTTTCCTCGTATTTTGATGTTTCACTCGTTTTCGTGTTTCATCTACACGCTTATATTAATTGTTACTTACATGTTTTAACAGATATATGTTAACAAATTCACTTCTAATTTGATGGATGTGAACTGAATTCACTTCTCCAAGACTTGATTGCAAGGCCCAAGTCAATAAGAGATAGTCTCCCCTGTGGGCTACAATATGGCACCCATCCAGTGTAACATAACTTGTATCAATTAACTACATATTATTCAACCCAAAGATTGTGATGTGGCACCAGCAGTTTAGGAATGAATCCTAGTTCTATACACAAAATTATTAATGCCATCTTCAGGAAAGCAACGCTCTACTAAATTCACTATGCCTATATAGATTAATTTAAATTTTGACTTTTGAGAATTTCAAAGATATTGCGCTGTCATCTATTAGAGCTTGGACCCTTTAAACGAAGCTTAGTCAAAGAAAATTGAAGCTACCCCACCATTGGAAAGTGTCAAAAAGGATAGAAAAAAAAATGAGAAAAAGAAAAGCACGGGAAGAAATGATCATGTAGTAATAAATACATCTCAATTATGATGGAAGAAAAGGTTTTAGTAGAAGTGTTCAAAGTCAAAAGATTATATCATAATTCGTACGCAGCTATGAGAGTACAGCTACACTTTTTCGGGTCAAGAGTACGGTACCAACTCCGTCTTTAAGCAGCTACCCATGCATGCATGTTTCGCCATCTATAAATACTCTCACTTGATCGCCCATTGTCTCCACCTCTATCTCTATTAACTACTTACATAATTCCCCGGTTTTCTCCTTTGCCTTTCAAACATTTTAGCATTTGCTTATAAGCCCAAGTTCATTTCAAATTCTTTCTTTTCCTTCGTAACAATGAGTTACGGTAGCTGTAAGATGCAGATTATTACAATGCTCTCTTGCATCGTAGGTATGCTACTGGTTTCCACCTTGCCTCTGGCATCATCAGCAAGCCTCAAAGTAGGCTTCTATAGATCAACCTGTCAACCGGCAGAAACAATTGTGAGAAGAGCCGTAAACAGAGCGGTATCCCGCAATCCAGGCATAGGTGCTGGCCTCATTAGGATGCATTTCCATGATTGCTTTGTCAGGGTATGCTCAAATTTAATTCTATTTTGGAGTCTCATCCACAAAACTTTTGTGTTTTGCCTATATTGAGATTTTTCTACATTAACAATGTTTTTATCTCGCAGGGTTGTGATGCTTCCGTTCTTCTGAAAACCGTAGCTGGAAACCCACCAGCAGAGAGAGAACACAGTGCCAACAACCCAAGCTTACGAGGTTTTGAGGTCATCGACGAGGCCAAAGCACAACTCGAGTCTATCTGCCCAAACACCGTCTCATGTGCTGACATTCTTGCTTTCGCTGCTCGCGACAGTTCCTTTCAACTTGGTCGCATAAACTATGCTGTACCTGCAGGACGCCGCGATGGGCGGGTCTCGCTCAGCGATGAAGTGGGACAAAATCTACCACCTCCATCCTTCAACGCAGATCAACTCGCTCAAAATTTTGGACGAAAAGGGATGTCAGTGGATGAGATGGTGACACTCTCCGGAGCACATTCAATTGGTGTCTCTCATTGCTCTTCATTCTCTACCCGACTCTATTCTTTCAATGCCACTCATCCCCAGGATCCCTCCATGGATCTTAGGTTTGCTGCAACCTTGAAAACAAGGTGTCCACCACCAAGCAATGGCAACACTAGAGACCCAACAGTGCCACTGGATTTCACGACGCCTAATCGTTTAGACAACAGATACTACTCGGCGTTGATGAACCGCCGTGGTTTGCTGACTTCAGATCAGACATTGAAGGACAGCTCTTTAACATCAAAAATGGCGTTGGATAATGCAAGGAACGGAGCAGCATGGGCTGGAAAGTATGCAAGAGCAATGGTGCATATGGGTTCCCTTGATGTGCTTACTGGCACTCAGGGTGAGATCAGGAGGCTTTGTAGTGTTGTTAACTAACCTCCTAGTGTTTTCTTAATATTGTGTTTTGTTTATCTTGTCTTACTTTTCTTTTGTTTCGACACAATCTTTTGCATTCTTTAATTAATGCGCTGTGAGATTTCTCGATATAGGTGTAAAAGTGTAGTCTACTGTGACGCTTGCCAATTCAAGTGTAAACCGTTTTCAGTTAGATTACTTCACATGTTTCCACTGTTTGCAATGCAAAATATGCTTTAATTTTTTTTTTCTAATTTCTCTCTTTTCTTTCTTTTTTTTTTAATATACTAAGAGTCTAACTATTATAAATAATTATTAATAAGTATTCATTTATCAACTAACATCTAATATAATTCGTAATTATGAATGTGATCATGAAAGTCTGATGTTAAGATTCAATCCTTTTATACTCTTATGATGGAGCGAATCTGTATTATTATCAAACTGAATTAATATTTTTTGCCATCAAAGTAAGTTGGTGGTATTAATATTCAATAGTTATTCAACTTTAAATATTTAAATAAATAAAAACAGTTGTATTTAGATGTCAAAAATTCCTAATAGTTATAAGATTCTCTATTAAATTAAATAATTATGGTTTCCATTATCTGACTTTTGAAGTCACGAGCTTTCATTTGGTATGACAATGTTTCAAATTTGTGTTACTTATATCACAAGTGGCATTTTAAAAATATATCATCATTTATCATATTTGCCATCAAAACAAATGTACATGGAAATATGTGAACTATAATTGGTTTATTGGTTTTTTTTTTTTTTTTTTTTTTTGAAAGAGAGGGATTTGAATTTGAGACATTAACTTTACTAAGAGGTGCGGTTCATCGATAATTAAGAAAATTATATTTTTTGGAAAGATTGTTATTATTAATATCATTTATAATTTTTCAAATAGAAAAATTATAAAGAACTTATTAGTTGTTGCATTTATTAGATTTAATCATCTCCTACTTTTTTTCTTTTTTTTAATATACTAAGAGTCTAACTATTATAAATAATTATTAATAAGTATTCATTTATCAACTAACATTTAATACTCTTTGTAATTTTGAGTGTGATCATAAAAGTCTTATGTTAAGATTCAATCCTTTTATACCCTCATGATAGAGCGAATCTGTATTATTATCAAACTGAATTAATGTTCTTTGCCATCAAAGTAGGTTGGTGGTATTAATATTCAATAGTTATTAAACTTTAAATATTTAAATAAATAAAAACAGTTGCATTTAGATATCAAAAATTCCTATTAGTTATAAGATTCTCTATTAAATTAAATAATTATGGTTTCCATTATCTGACTTTTAAAGTCACGAGCTTTCATTTGGTATGACAATGTTTCAAATTTGTGTTACTTATATCACAAGTGGCATTTTAAAAATATATCATCATTTATCATATTTGCCATCAAAACAAATGTACATGGAAATATGTGAACTATAGTTGGTTTATTGGTATTTTTATTGTTTTGTTGATTTGAAAGAGAGACATTTGAATTTGAGGCATTAACTTTACTGAGAGGTGCGGATCATTGATAATTAAGAAAATTATATTTTTTGGAAAGATTACTATTATTAATATCATTTAGAATTTTTCAAACAAAAAAATTATAAATAACTTATTAGTTGCTGCATTTATTAGATTTAATCATCTCCTACTTTTTTTTATTAAATTTGGACAAATTTACACCCCAGCTACTTTTGTAAAAAGTGGTTAGAAAGCACAAAGAGAAAAGAAGAAAAGAATTAGAAGAGAAAGAAAAGGGAATAAAATAAAATAGGATGAGAAAGATAAAAAATTAAAATAAAGAGAAAAAAATTATGGTGTCAAAATAATTAATAAATTTAGAAGTTGAGAAATGGCTAGATATGATATGCAATTATCTATATTTACTGGCTCAAATCATTTCGGTTACAATTGACATCAACCACATCAATTCACGTGACATTATTTCATCTCTTGACTTCAATTTTGTGGTTGAAAAAATTATATATATATTTATATGTAAATATATAGTGCTTTTATAACCAGTATTTTTTAATTTTAAACAGTTAGAACGAACCAATCAAATATATTCACTGTATTTAAATTAAATAGGAGAGAGAATGCAATTAATAAATTTGATTGCTTCCTGATAACCTTTTACAATTATGAAGCAATAATTATAAAAGCAATATGTATAGAATTTTTATAATCAAGTATATCTTATTTTAAAAAGTAATGACCAATTGATCCAATCAAATTCATCATTTGTATTATTTTTCCTAAAACAAATTCTTTCTTTTATTTAATTAAAATGGAATTGACGAATTTAATTGGTTGGTCCAGACTTTTTAAAATAAGACATATTTGATTATAAAATTATTTTATAAACATATATATTTCCTTTGGTAAAAAATCATATCAATAAACATGAGGACTCCTCGTTGCTACGCAACTCAATTTCTTGCTAATCATCCGTCCATAAATAAATTAAAACTATACCTATATAGTGTCAACAATCTTTGACTTAATCAATTTTAAATATAAAATTTGCTTGCTTCAAGGAAAGCGATTGGTTGTGGGCTTGTGGCGTTCTTTTTTCGGTGCAATACTGATGATAACAATGTTGACTTTATCATAAAATTGAAAAAGTGTGGCGCCGTCAAGTGTTAGAACTTCTATGTTTTATTATTTTCATACAAGCTTAATCATAGAAAATTGAACCATTGCACGGACATTGCATATCATTATTATTCTATATCATCAAAGAATTAAAGGTGTTAAAAAAAAAAAACAACACAAAGAGGAAAAAGAAGGGGAAGCTCCACAAAATCATGGAAGGGGCAAGTAAAGATAGTTTAATGATGAGCATGTTTTATATTAAATAAGCAATAAGATGTTAGAATAGAACTATTCAAAGTCGGAAAATGGCAACTGTAGAGCCTTACAAGTTCACACGTTTTTGGCTACAAAATACTACCATGCATGTATATGTTTCTCCACCTGTAAATTCTCTCACGGAATCCCCTTTTCTCCCATCCATTCCTCTAAACAACTTACCTAGATACATATATCTCGTGACTCGAGCTTCATTCTGTGCCTTTTAAATTCATTTGCTTGTGATTAAGCACAAAGTCATTAGTTTACGTCCTTTCTTAATTTCCTCATAACAATGAGTTTCGATAGCCGCAAATTATGTATACTTGCGATGCTCACTTACATAGTAGGTATCCTAATGGTTTCTACCTTGCCTTTGGCATCAACACAGAGCCTTAAAGTAGGCTTCCATGCATCAACTTGTCTATTGGTAGAAACAGTTGTGAGAAGAGATGATAAGACCCGATCCCGACTCCTATCTCAAGTTTGAGAGGATCCCGTGAAAATTGAGGTCTTCTGGATAAAAATCTGGATTTACTGAAAATTCTTTAAAGTAATCATTATAATTCTATGAATGACTTTTATCAAAATGCAAATTGAATAAAACTAAAATCTTTATATTTCTCATGCTGAAACCCATAAACTAAACATGTAAAATAATTTTTCAAATCTCCGTAAAATAATTATAAATCTGCAAAACCATTTTGGAAAGACACTTACGAAGTTTGGCAATTAAGGAAATGACATACACAAATTTAACACTTTATCATCATGTAGTCTTTCTCACGACATGTAATAATCTGCATAAATCTGCAGCGAATACCTGAAAAAATGGATTTTTAAAGAGTGAGCATTAACGCCCAGTGAGTAGATATAATTTTTCAAAAACATTTCTAAATAAAAGTAACATAATGTGTTTCTTGTAATAAAAACTACTTATCTATAAATCATATAAATTCGCATATGAAATAATAAAAATAAATTTGAATATGATCTCATAGTAAGACTGTAAGCTCTTATATAAATTTTCTTTACTATTGCTAAATAACACATAAAAATTTTCTTTGAATAAAAGAAACAATTTCAATGATTCACAGACAATTTTATCTGGAAATAAAATTGAAAATAATTATCATATTAAAGTAAAACGATAACCTTCTATATAAATTGTTTTTATAACTTTAATAATATCAAATAAGTAAGTCTATAATTTGTGAAAGTTTTCTAGAAATGTCATTTCGAAAATCTGATACTTTATAAATTTTCGTTCTTTACATGTAAATTATGAAAATCCATAATCTGTAAAACGTTTCTTTTAAAATGATTTTAGATTTGTACTCTACACCAAAATTGGTACCCAAAGAACTCTATCATGAGTGGTGGAAATACTCGACACACACGCAGAGGGCGAGAGATAACATCTATCATCATATCCATACGTTAGGCGAGTCAATGACTCTCTCTCAAGTGCCAAAGACTCATTTCTCTAAGCTTTGCACTAGCATGTGTTAGACGATTCTCTAGGTCTTACTCACATAATGCCCTTCTGACTGTTAAACGTGAGGGTACACTTTGGTGTTCAAAAAAAACATTTTTATTCCTCTTTCCTTTCTCAAATATTTTCTAAAAACATTCTTACAAATAAAATTCCAAGTATATTTCCAAATGTATTTTGTAAAACCTTTTCATATCAATAATTAAGTTTCCAACAAAAATCTCATCCATGCATATACATATCAAAATCATAGTTTTTCATGAAATTTATAAACAAACTATGAACTTTCATAATCAATTAGTTCATTCATAAACCATAAAACACAATTTACTTTATTAGTTTTGAAACCCACTTTGGAAGCTCAATACAGATCATAAAGTTCACAAATCATCAACCATACTTTAAAATTACCACAGGGCATAGTTTCTAATTTCACAAACCATAAGGTATAACTTTAAAGTCACAAAACAAAATCTTAAATCCATAAATTACAAAAATACTTTAAGATGTCAAAATCAAATAATTAATTCATAAATCATATAACATAGTTTACTTTATTAAATTGTAAAACATACTTTGGAAATCATATAATCAAAACTCACTTTATTAAATTATAAAATATACTTTGGAAATCAAAACATAATTTTACTTTATTAAATCATAAAACTCACTTTGAAAACTCAACATAAACTATAAAATTTACAAATCATCAAATGTATTTTAGAATCACCAAAGGTATAGTTTCTAATATAAGGTATACTTTAAATATCATAAAACATAATATTAAATCCTTAAACTATAAAATATAATTCAAGGTTCAAAGACAAAATTCATACTTTATAAATCACAAATAATATCTTAAAATTGATAAAAACATAATCTAAAGTTTGTAGAAACATAATCTAAAGTTTATAAATTCTAAGCATACTTTAAAAATTTTAAAACATTTTCTAAAATTCATATCTCATAAGATATATATACTAAACTATTATGGGTATATTTTCGATTGAATAAATGGGCTGATAAAAGCCTGGTAGAAGTCCAACAAGTCGACCCAATGAAGTGGCCCAGCAGACAAAACCCGGTTCATCAACACCCAGCCCAAGTGAACTCTTCAACTTGCGCGGGCAAGCTCATATCACCACTGTCACTTACAAGTCGCTGGCCAGTATTACTCAGCTCACTTTATGCACAGCTCGTTACTCAGAGCGAGGTCTAACTTGAGATTGTCCAAGGCAGTCTTTAGCTCACACAATGAACAACTTAATAAGGAAATCTTCCAGAAAGATAGTAACCCAAGTTGATCATGATTCTTCTACTAGAATTAAAAATAAATTCAAATTCAAACGTTGATAGATTTAATCCCTGATTTAGCGGAACAGATTCCTGATTCGGTGCTAACTGATTTGGAAATGTAGTTAATGCACGATTATTTCCTATTTTATTTCAACTCAAATTGTAAACGCCTCTCCTATAAATAGAGGTTGGAATTCATTGTAACATATACATAAACAATAATATACCGTTACCCTGCAGAAATTATCAGAGAAACAGTCGTGGACGTAGACACACTTACTGAACCACGTAAAAACTTTATTTGTGCATTGTTCTTCCTCTCTGCCTTTTATTTTCCTCTTGTTTTCATCATTTGTTTTCCATTGATTGCAGGTATTGGGTTTTGAACTATAGTCGACCAGATTCCAACGTTGACATAAACCTAATTCACCTTTCTTAAATCAAGAAACATAATTCAAAATCTTAAAACATATTTCAAAACCTTAGAACATACATCAAAATTCCTAAATTACAAAACATATTTAAATCTCAAAACAAATAAAAGTTTAAACATAACAAAAACACTTTCGTACATTAAGTTAAGGAAAAATATTCATTCACTAGGTTACTCTCAAGCCCTATAGACATCATATTGCACTTGTCTTCTCGTTAGAACCCTTTTCACTTAAAATAACATCAAAAACTTATTTAGGATCTATAAGAACTAAACTAATAAAATTGATTCTAACTTGGAACTAATTTCTTATCACAAATCCTTCTCTAAACCTCCTTGATTTTCTTCATCTATTCTTATTTCTCCTTCCTTCTTTCTTCTCTTTTTCCCTTGATTTTTCTTTCTTCCTTTGAAGGGTGTTTGGCCAAAGAGAAAATATAATGGAATGACTTTTTAATTTCACATAAAATCACCTATATATATTCTCATGCATGGCCAAAATTACATCCACTTACCCCTCTCACATCCTTCTTTTTACATGTTTATCATTAGGTGGGCATATTTAGAAAAATAATTGGATATATTTAGAAAGGAAATTGGGCCATACTAGTACAGTTTCAAATTGGGCTTACTTGAGTTACTTTCTCTTTGGACTTTTTAATTTAAGTTTCTAATTGAACCCTTTATGATTTTATTTGAACCCTACCTAAACTTCAATAAGGGATATACATATATATATATAACTTATTAGACTGATTTGAATTCGAGGTGTTACAATTCACCAATAACCTATTTGATCGGTTCAGATTCGGGGTGTTACAAGAGCCGTAAACAAAGGTGTTTCCCTCAATCCAAGCATAGCCGCAGGACTCATTAGGATGCACTTCCATGACTGCTTTGTCAGTGTATGCATGCTCATTTTTATCCTCTCAATAACTACTTGATTAGAGTCGCTTCTAATAACTTTCCCGTCTTTTGCCAAATATGTAACATTGTTATATGTTAATGTGTATTTTTCATTCCTAGGGTTGTGATGCTTCCGTACTACTAAAAATCACACCTAAAAACCCACCAGAAGAGAGAGAACACAGTGCTAACAACTAAAGCTTACGAGGTTTTGAGGTCGTCGATGAGACCAAAGCATAACTCGAGTCTATCTACCCACAAATCATCTCATGTGCTGACATTCTTGCTTTCTCCACTCGTGATAGTTCCTTTCATGTTGGTGGCATAAACTATGTCGTGCTTGTTGGATGTCGCAATGGGCGAGTCTCGGTCAATGATGAAATGGGACAAAATCCACCACGTCCATCCTTCAACATAGATCAACTCACTCAAAATTTTGCATGAAAGGAGACGTCAGTGAATGAGATGGTAACACTGTCTGGAGCACACTCAGTTAGTGTCTCTCATTGCTATTTGTTCTCTGACCCACTCTACTCTTTCAATGCAACTCACCCTCAAGATCCCTCCATGGATCCAAGATTTGCTGCAATCTTGAAAACAAGGTGTCCACCACCAAGCAATGGCACCACTAGAGACCCAATAGTGCCACTTGATTTCACAATGCCTAACCATTTAGACAACAGGTACTACTCAAAGTTGGCGAATCGACGTGGTTTGTTAATTTCATATCAGACACTGAAGGATAGTCCTTTAACATAAAAAATGGTGTTGGATAACACAAGGAATGGACCAGTATGGGTTGGCAAGTATGTGAAAGCAATGGTGCATATGGGTTCCCTTGATGTGCTCATTGGCACTCAAGGTGAGATAAGAGGCTTTGTAGTGTTGTGAATTAACCTCCGAGTGTCTCCCTTATTTGTGTTTTTTTTTTTTTCTTATCTTTTATTTGTTTGACACAATTGTTTACATTCTTTTAGAAATTATTTCCATTTCTAAGAATTTGCTATTGTAAGTGTAAAATGTTTTCTGCTGCCTAAGACGTTTGTCGATCCAAGTGTAAATCATTTTCCATTACATAAGATGACATGTTTTCTCCATTTGTAAAGCAATACATGTTTTGCCCTCTTTTGTTTGGGCTTAAACAGTTTAACTTTTTAACGAGGGACATAATTAAAAGGTTAGACTACTTGAGTAAAAAATTTAAGTTCAAATAGTCTGGTCCATGATCAAAATACCCTATGAAATCCAAAATATTATTAGATCACCCCGTTTTCAAAATATTTCCCAAACTCCCCTAGCTATTAATCCACTGTCTAAAAAGTTACTGTTATAACAACATGTGTTTTGTTATCAAATTAATGAAATAAAATAGAAGTAGATATTGAAGAGCACGTGAACATAATAACACAAACAATACAATAACAAATATGAAAGTCGGATAGTAGAACAAGAGAGAAGGGAAGTTTACTTGATATTAGAAAGTTTGAGAGGGATTTTACATATAAAAAATAAAAGGCAAAGCAACCTATTTATGGGCAAAATAGCCTACTAATCTACCACCTCATAACTTGTGTGTATATATGTATAATATTATTGTTAAATTCGTGTTTATCCACTTCTCATATTATTTAAATTGGTGTTTATCCCCCTTTCATAATACTCCCCCTTGGATATACACCAATTTAAGATTTGCTTGTAAAATCCAACGACATAAAAACCTAAGCAAAAGATTTGTCATGATCTACTAGATCGAACACAAAAGCATACAATCATCTTCTAGATGTAATAGTATTTGGACATGTCTTAAGGTACTGCCTCATTAAAAACCTTACCAGAGAAAACATAGTGGGACAAAATTTGAATCGAAGAAAAAAAGTGTGCGGTGCACATATGTCCATGTTGATTGAATATACTCTCCTTAAAAGAATGCTATGTAATTAATTTTCTATCTGGCATACTCGACACATTCCAATGTCATAAGTTAATTTTTCGAACGTTGATGTTGGTAATGTTTTGGTGAATAAATTTATAAGGTTATCCAAGGAGCAGATTTGTTTAACATCAATTTACTCGCTTTGTTAAAGCTTATAATGTAAAATAATTTTGGTGAGATATGTTTAGTTCTGTCTCCCTTTATGTATGCTCTTCTGATTTAAGCACTATATGCAACGTTATCCTCATATATGATGGTTGGGGAATTTGAAGCATAAAATAGTTCACATGTACTCTAGATATCATAAATGATAGATTTTAACCTTATACATTCTTGACTTGTTTCATGAAATGCCAGTGTTTGCTTTCAATGTTTGGTTTTTCCTGTTCCACTTCTTCTATTATGACAGCAAATCATGTTCATTCTTTTGTTATTTGATTCTAAGATTTCTCTATGTTAGTGTAGAATGTGTTCTACAATATCTGTAAGTTTACCAATCCAAGTGTAAATTTTTGTATGTGAGATGACCCCTTTTTTTTTTTGGGTACAATATCTGAGATGACTTTGATATGTTAGTTTCTTCCATTTTTAAAGCATGCAGCACGTTTTATTATATTCTTTTATGTTTTTATGCTAGCAATTTGAACAATGTTTGACCTCTTTATTTTAAGTAAAAAGAAAGAGCAAATTACAAATTAACTACTCGATTTGAAAATAATTATAGGCGAAGTTCACTTTTGATTTTTATTAAAATAAACCCCCTTATTGTTATGTAATTCAATTAACTTTAACGGAGAGGTTGTAACCGCAGAACCAAAAGTTAACTCCACCTGTAATTATTTTTAAATTAGATAGGTAAATTGTAATTTACTGAAAAGGATATTCAAATCAATGAAAGGAATGAGAGAACAAAAATTAATTCTGAAAAGTTTTAAAATAGTCATATAGAAGTTCTATTTAATTAATAGAAAATATATCTTCTCCTATATTCATTGTTTATTCTTCAATATATTAAGTTTTCTTTTATTGATGGAATATAATCAAGTTCTATTTAATTAATAGAAAATATATCTTCTCCTATATTCATTGTTTATTCTTCAATATATTAAGTTTTCTTTTATTGATGGAATATAATCAAAATAGCCCTTGAATCGAAAATAATGTGAATCTCCTCTAGTTTTTAAAAATATGACCCTGAAATGGCCCAACTACTATTGGGCTGGTTATTTCTGTTGCTAAGTTAACGGTTCCGTCAAGTATAAAGGTATCAAGGTTAATAAGTTTAAAATCTGAATGATGGGCAGCTGCATGGAAGAAATAAATTTATTAATTATTAAATAAAATTAAAATAATTATTGGACCAATCAGTTATCGTCACGTGTGACCGATTTCTTAAATACAATTTTGCAATAAAAAAATTAAAAATCACTATAATCCACCCACTCTCTTTCTCTTTCTCTCTCTCACAATCTCTCATCTCCACTCTCTCTCAACCAACCAAACTTGCAGTTACATGTCTGACTAAACCTGCGGTGTCTCGATTTCCGCACAAGCTCGGCTTCATCTCTGACCAATTGAGATTGGTCAAGAGTGCTTTGCCTCTCATGTTCACATCATTATATAAGTTAAAATTATTTTTATTAAATAATATTCACTTCGAAATTATAGCAATATGTAAATATAAGTTTATGACGAAGTCAAAGTTGAATATAAAATTTATGATCTTTAGGGCAGAATTGGTCATGTAGCATTTCTACCCTATACAAATTATTAAAAGCTTCCGTTTGAATGTGATATGTACTCAAAGGATTGTGTCATCTCTTGGAGACTCAGAGCTATATATTATTATACAACCTTAAAGTTCAACCTACAACACATTGTAGACCGTTATTTTATCTAAGATTGTAAGATTAATTTTGCTCAATCGTGGTTATAACTTAGTGATTTTGCTAATTAAATGAATTTTATCATTCTGAATATGAGTCGCTTAACATTAACAAAGGAGCAAACAGTACTCACAGAATTTCTAACTTCCTATATAGGATACTATTCTTTGTGGTCTTGCATTTTCTTCTGGACGGGTAACAGCTAGAACAAAATTTAGTTCTAACAATTACTACATCTTAGTTGTACAATTACTCTGTAGATCGAAAGATGCAGTGCTATAAGTGTACATATCATTCAGGTTTAATTTCCCATTACATTGCGATCCAATTAAGAACTTGTAAATATTATTCTCGTTAGAATTAATTTGAGCTGCACTACAGTCACTTTCTTGCTATAGTACTAACTACTTAAACTCTTCAAATTGAAGTGAAAAGGAAAGGAGGAAAAAAAAAAAAGACTATGACTAATTCCTTCAATATACATATGTTTGTTCCTACACGCGTCTTTGCATGATTATATTGTAATCGCTCTCATACATGCTTACAACAACTTTCATGATCAAGCTTTGGTTTTATTTAAAATATATTCATGTAACTAATAATATTATATAATAATAGTTGTCTTGTTTGTTAGGATTAGTACATTAATTGTGATATATATAATCTGCTACTTCAAAATTATATAATATTCATGTAACTAAAAATATTATATAATAATAGTTTTCTTGTTTTGTAAATTTGATTTCCCGAAGGGGAATTTCCGAAACACTGGTTAACAGATGTTTCTTTCTTCAACAATTTCTGATCTCTTAACATTTTTCTTTCCTCATATTTTGATGTTTCACTCATTTTCGTGTTTCATCTACACGCTTATATTAATTGTTACTTACATGTTTTAACAGATATATGTCAACAAATTCACTTCTAATTTGATGGATGTGAACTGAATTCACTTCTCCAAGACTTGATTGCAAGGCCCAAGTCAATAAGAGATAGTCTCCCCTGTGGGCACCCATCCAGTGTAACGTAACTTGTATTAATTAACTACATATTATTCAACCCAAAGATTGTGATGTGGCACCAGCAGTTTAGGAATGAATCCTAGTTCTATAAACAAAATTATTAATGCCATCTTCAGGAAAGCAACGCTCTACTAAATTCCCTATGCCTATATAGATTAATATAAATTTTGACTTTTGAGAATTTCAAAGATGTTGCGCTGTCATCCATTTGAGCTTGGACCCTTTAAACGAAGCTTAGTCAAAGAAAATTGAAGCTACCCCACCATTCGAAAGTGTCAAAAAGGATAGAAAAAAAAATAAGAAAAAGAAAAGCACGAGCGCAAAATCGTGGAAAGAGCACTGGAAGAAATGATCATGTAGTAATAAATACATCTCAATTATGAATGGAAGAAAAGGTTTTAGTAGAAGTGTTCAAAGTCCAAAGATTATATCATAATTCGTACGCAGCTATGAGAGTACAGCTACACTTTTTCGGGTCAAGAGTACGGTACCAACTCCGTCTTTAAGCAGCTACCCATGCATGCATGTTTCGCCATCTATAAATACTCTCACTTGATCGCCCATTGTCTCCACCTCTATCTCTATTAACTACTTACATAATTCCCCGGTTTTCTCCTTTGCCTTTCAAACATTTTAGCATTTGCTTATAAGCCCAAGTTCATTTCAAATTCTTTCTTTTCCTTCGTAACAATGAGTTACGGTAGCTGTAAGATGCAGATTATTACAATGCTCTCTTGCGTCGTAGGTACGCTACTGGTTTCCACCTTGCCTCTGGCATCATCAGCAAGCCTCAAAGTAGGCTTCTATAGATCAACCTGTCAACCGGCAGAAACAATTGTGAGAAGAGCCGTAAACAGAGCGGTATCCCGCAATCCAGGCATAGGTGCTGGCCTCATTAGGATGCATTTCCATGATTGCTTTGTCAGGGTATGCTCAAATTTAATTCTATTTTGGAGTCTCATCCATAAAACTTTTGTATTTTGCCTATATTGAGATTTTTCTACATTAACAATGTTTTTATCTCTCAGGGTTGTGATGCTTCCGTTCTTCTGAAAACCGTAGCTGGAAACCCACCAGCAGAGAGAGAACACAGTGCCAACAACCCAAGCTTACGAGGTTTTGAGGTCATCGACGAGGCCAAAGCACAACTCGAGTCTATCTGCCCAAACACCGTCTCGTGTGCTGACATTCTTGCTTTCGCTGCTCGCGACAGTTCCTTTCAACTTGGTCGCATAAACTATGCTGTACCTGCAGGACGCCGCGATGGGCGGGTCTCGCTCAGCGATGAAGTGGGACAAAATCTACCACCTCCATCCTTCAACGCAGATCAACTCGCTCAAAATTTTGCACGAAAAGGGATGTCAGTGGATGAGATGGTGACACTCTCCGGAGTACACTCAATTGGTGTCTCTCATTGCTCTTCATTCTCTACCCGACTCTATTCTTTCAATGCCACTCATCCCCAGGATCCCTCCATGGATCTTAGGTTTGCTGCAACCTTGAAAACAAGGTGTCCACCACCAAGCAATGGCAACACTAGAGACCCAACAGTGCCACTGGATTTCACGACGCCTAATCGTTTAGACAACAGATACTACTCGGCGTTGATGAACCGCCGTGGTTTGCTGACTTCAGATCAGACATTGAAGGACAGCTCTTTAACATCAAAAATGGCGTTGGATAATGCAAGGAACGGAGCAGCATGGGCTGGAAAGTATGCAAGAGCAATGGTGCATATGGGTTCCCTTGATGTGCTTACTGGCACTCAGGGTGAGATCAGGAGGCTTTGTAGTGTTGTTAACTAACCTCCTAGTGTTTTCTTAATATTGTGTTTTGTTTATCTTGTCTTACTTTTCTTTTGTTTCGACACAATCTTTTGCATTCTTTAATTAATGCGCTGTGAGATTTCTCGATATAAGTGTAAAAGTGTAGTCTACTGTGACGCTTGCCAATTCAAGTGTAAACCGTTTTCAGTTAGATTACTTCACATGTTTCCACTGTTTGCAATGCAAAATATGCTTTAATTTTTTTTTTCTAATTTCTCTTTTCTTTTCTTTTCTTTTTTAATATACTAAGAGTCTAACTATTATAAATAATTATTAATAAGTTTTATTTATCAACTAACATCTAAAACTATTCGTAATTATGAGTGTGATCATGAAAGTCTTATATTAAGATTCAATCCTTTTATACCCTCATGATAGAGCGAATCTATATTATTATCAAATTGAATTAATGTTCTTTGCCATCAAAGTAGGTTGGTGGTATTAATATTCAATAGTTATTAAACTTTAAATATTTAAATAAATAAAAACAGTTGTATTTAGATGTCAAAAATTCCTATTAGTTATAAGATTCTCTATTAAATTAAATAATTATGGTTTCCATTATCTGACTTTTAAAGTCACGAGCTTTCATTTGGTATGACAATGTTTCAAATTTGTGTTACCTATATCACAAGTGGCATTTTAAAAATATATCATCATTTATCATATTTGCCATCAAAACAAATGTACATGGAAATATGTGAACTATAATTGGTTTATTGGTTTTTTTTTTTTTTGTTGATTTGAAAGAGAGGGATTTGAATTTGAGATATTAACTTTACTAAGACGTGCAGTTCATCGATAATTAAGAAAATTATATCTTTTGGAAAGATTATTATTATTAATATCATTTAGATTTTTTCAAATAGAAAAATTATAAATAACTTATTAGTTGTTGCATTTATTAGATTTAATCATCTCCTACTTTTTTTCTTTTTTTAATATACTAAGAGTCTAACTATTATAAATAATTATTAATCAGTATTCATTTATCAACTAACATTTAATACTCTTCGTAATTATGAGTGTGATCATGAAAGTCTTATGTTAAGATTCAATCCTTTTATACCCTCATGATGGAGCGAATCTGTATTATTATCAAACTGAATTAATGTTCTTTGCCATCAAAGTAGGTTGGTGGTATTAATATTCAATAGTTATTAAACTTTAAATATTTAAATAAATAAAAACAGTTGTATTTAGATGTCAAAAATTCCTACTTTTGACATCTCCTACTTTTTTTATTAAATTTAGACAAATTTACACCTCAGCTACTTTTGCAAAAAGTGGTTAGAAAGCACAAAAAGAAAAGAGGAAAAGAATTAGAAGAGAAAGAAAAGGGAATAAAATAAAATAAAATAAGAGGAGAAAAGATAAAAAATTAAAATAAAGAGAAAAACGTTATGGTGGCAAAATAATAAATTTGGAAGTTGAGAAATGGCTAGATAAGATATGCAATTATCTATATTTACTGGCTCAAATCATTTCTGTTACAATTGACGTCAACCACATCAATTCACATGACATTATTTCATCTCAAGACGTCAATTTTGTGGTTGAAAAATTTTTATATTTATATGTATATATAGTGTTTTTATAACCAGTATTTTTTAACTTTAAAAAGTTAGAATAAATCAATCAAATTTGTTCATTATATTTGAATTAAATATAATAGAGAATTTCTTTTAGGAAAGAGAATGTAATTAATGAATTTGATTGATTCGTCATAACCTTTTAAATTTATGAGGTAATAATTATAAAAGCAATATATGTACATATAGGATTTTTAAAATCAAGTATATTTGATTTTAAAAAGTAAGGATCAACTGATCCAATCAAATTTATTCTTTGCATTAGTTCTCCTAAAATAAATTCTCTCTTCTATTTAATTTAAATGTAATGGACGATTAATTGATCCTAACTTTTTAAAATGAGACATATATGATTATAAAAATATTTTATAAATATATATATTTCCTTTGGTAAAAAATCATATCAGTAAACACGAGGACTCCTCGTTACAACGTAACTCAATTTCTTGCTAATCATCAGTCCATAAATAAATTAAAACTTTATAGTGTCAACAATCTTTGACTTAATCAATTTTAAATACAAAATTTGCCTGCTTCAAGGAAGGCGATTGGTTGTGGGCTTGGCGTTCTCTTTTCGGTGCAGTACTGATGAAGTGATGATAACAATTTTGACTTTATCATAAAATTGAAAAAGTGTCGCGCCGTCAAGTACTGTTAGAACTTTTATGTTTTATTATTTTCATACAAGCTTAGTCAAAGAAAATTGAACCACTGCCCGAACATTGCATAGCATTATTATTTTGTATCATCCAAGAATTAAAGGTGTAAAAGAAAAACAACGCAAAAGAGGAAAAAGAAAGGGAAGCTTCACGAAATCATGGAAGAAGCAAGTAAAAATAGTTTTATGATGAGCATCTTTTATATTAAATAAGCAATAAGACGTTAGAACAAAACTATTCAAAGTCAGAAAATGACAACTGTAGAGCCTTACAAGTTCACACGTTTTTAGCTGCAAAATACTACCATGGATGTATATGTTTCTCCACTTATAAATTCTCTCACGGAATCCCCTTTTCTCCCATCCATTCCCATAAACAACTTACCTAGCTACATATATCTCTTGACTCTAGCTTCATTCTTTGCCTTTTAAATTCATTTTCTTGTGATTAAGCGCAAAGTCATTAGTTTACATCCTTTCTTAATTTCCTTATAACAATGAGTTTTGGTAGCTGCAAATTACGTATACTTGCCATGCTCACTTACATAGTAGGTATCATTTGAGGTCGTGGACGAGACCAAAGCCCAACTCGAGTCTATCTGCCCACAAATCGTCTCATGTGCTGACATTCTTACTTTTGCCACTCATGATAGTTCCTTTCAAGTTGGTGGCATAAACTATGTTGTGCCTGCTAGACACCGCGATAGGTGGGTCTCGCTCGACGATGAAGTGGGACAAAATCTACCACCTCCATCCTTTAATGCAGATCAACTCGCTCAGAATTTTGCATGAAAGGGGACGTTAGTGGATAAGATGGTAACATTGTCTGGAGCACACTCAATCGGTGTCTCTCATTGCTTTTCGTTCTCTGACCGACTTTACTCTTTCAATGCAACTAACCCCTAAGATCCCTCCATGGATCCAAGATTTGCCTCAATCTTGAAAACAGGTGTCCATCACCAAACAATGGCGCCACTAGAGACCTAACAGTGCCACTCGAGTGCATAACGCCTAACCGTTTGGACAACAGGTACTACTCGAAGTTGGCGAATCGGCGTGGTTTGTTAATTTTAGATCAGACACTAAAGGATTGTCCTTTAACATAAAAAATGGTGTTGGATAATGCAAGGAATGGACCAACATGGGTTGTAAGGATGCGAAAGTAATGGTGCATATAAGTTCCCTTGATGTGCTCACTAGCACTCAGAGTGAGATCAGGAGGCTTTGTAGTGTTGTGAATTAACCTCCAAGTGTCTCCCTTATCTGTGTTTTTTTTTTTTGTTTTTCTTGTCTTTTATTTGTTTGACACAATTGTTTACATTCTTTTAGAAATTTTTCAGTTTCTAAGAATTTCCTATTGTAAGTGTGAAGTGTTTTCTGTTGCCTAAGACATTTGCCAATCCAAGTGTAAATCATTTTCCATTTCATACGATGACATGTTTTCTCCCTTTGTAAGGCAATACATGCTTTGCCTTCTTTTGTTTGGGCTTAAACAATTTAACTTTTTAACGAGGGACATAATTAAAGGGTTAAACTACTTAAGTCAAAATTTAAGTTCAAATAGTCTAGTCCATGATCAAAATACCCAATGAAATCCAAAATATTATTAGATCACCCCATTTTCAAAATATTCCCCAAACTCCCCTAGCTATTAATCCACTGTCTAAAAAGTTACTGTTATAACAATATGCGTTTTGTTATAAAATTAATGAAGTAAAATAGAAGAGAAGTAGATATTAAAGAACACGTGAACATAATAACACAAGCAATACAATAACAAATATGAAAGTAGGACAGTAGAACAGGAGAGAAGGGAAGTTTACTTGATATTAGGAAGTTTGAGAGGGATTTTACATATCAAAAATAAAAGGCAAAGCAACCTATTTATGGGCAAAATAGCCTACTAATCCACCACCTCATAACTTGTGTGTGTATATATATATATATATATATATATATATGTTATTGTTAAATTGGTGTTTATCTGTTTCTCATATTATTTAAATTGGTGTTTATCCACCTTTCATAATACTCCCCCTTGGATATGCATCAATTTAAGATTTGCTAATAAAAACCCAATCAGATAAAAACCTAAGCAAAAGATTTTTCATGATCTACTGGATCGAACACAAAATCATACAATCATCTTCTAGATGCAATAGTATTTGGATGTACCTTAAGGTTCTACCTCATTAAAAACCTTACCAGAAAAACCTAGTGGGACAAAACCTGATCGAAGGAAAAAAGAGTGCGGTACACATATGTCCATTTTGATTTAATATACTCTCCCTAAAAGGATGCTCTATAATTAATTTTGTAGCTAACATACTCGACAAATTCCAATGTCATAAGTCAATTTTTCGAACGTTGATGTTGGTAATGTTTTAGTGAATAAATTTATAAGGTTATCCAAGGAGCAGATTTGTTTAACATCAATTTACTGGCTTTGTTAGAGCTCATAGTGTAAAATAATTTTGGTGAGACAGGTTTAGTTCTGTCTCCCTTGATGTATCCTCCTCTCATTTAAGCAATACATGCAGCGTTATCCTCATATATGATGGTTGGGGAATTTGAAGTCGTAGATAGTTCACATATACTATAGATATCATAAATGACAAATCTTAACCATATATATTCTCGACTTGTTTCATGAAGTGCAAAAATTTCATAATGGTTGGAAGATATGGCAACGAAAGTCTATTTTGTGGAGTACTATAAAATTGTTGTATCATTATAAGTAAAAATATACCCAATTTGTGAACAAGGCTTGTGGGGATCTGAAAGATATCCAGTATCAGTGTAACTAATCAAACCTGCATCGTTATTAAATTTTGAACAGAATAACCCCAAGTCTATTATTCCATGAAGATAACCAAAAATATGTTTGATTTCATTCAAGTGATGCCATGTTGGTTCAGAACTGAACCTGACTAACAAGTTTACTGAAAAAGTAATATCAGGACTAGTACATTGTGCTAAATATAATAAAGCACCAATTACACTATGATATAGCACTTTTGGACCAAGTATTTGTATATTATTTTTTTAGGTTGAAATGGATCCTTTTTTACGATCAAGAGATTGAACAACCATAAAGGTACTGAAGGGATGAGCTTTATTTATATTGAACTGTTTTAGGATTTTTTTCAATATATTTGATTGATGGATACATACTCCATGTGATTTGTGCTCAATTTCCAAGCCGAGACAATATTTTGTTTGTTCTAAGTCTTTCATTTCAAATTCTCTTTTTGAGTAGTTAGCAATTTTTTAGAGCTCTTCAAGTGTTTCGATTAAATTCATATCATCAACATAAATTACAAGAATGGCAAATCCAAATTCTGTTTTTTTTATGAACAGACACGGGCGGATAGGATTATTACTATATCCTTCATTTGTTAGATATTTGTTAAGATGATTACACCACATTTACCCAGATTGTTTCAATCCATATAAGGATCATTACAATTTAATTAAATAAACGTTATTGGCTTTTGGTTTGTATATTTCAGATATTTTAAATACTTCGAAAATTTTATGTATATATCAATATCAAGTGACCATATAAACATGTTATCACTATGTCCATAAGATGCATTTAGAGCCCTTCTAAGACTACCAAACTTATTAAAAATCTAAAAGTAATTGTATCCACCACAAGTGAATATGTCTCATCATAATCAATTCCTGATCTTAATGAGAAATCTTATGCAACAAACCTTACATTATATCTTACAATCTCATTTTTCTGATTGTGTTTCTGTACAAATACTCATTTGTATCCAATATGTTTGACATCTTCAGGCGTTTAGACTACAAATTCAAATATTTTACGTTTGACTAAAGAACTCACTTCTACTTGAATTGCATCCTTTCATTCAAGTCAATCGTGTTGTTGTCTACATTCATCAACTGTATATAGTTCATAATCATCATTCATAATTTTAAAAGCTACTATATATAAAAATATATAATTGATGATTATTTCATTACGATTCCATATACCTTCTACACAATTTATTGAAATTTCTTGATTTTTAGAATTTCGTAGCCTTTCAAGTGTTTGTGCCTCGTTAAGAGTTTCAGTCTCCTCAGGGACTGATAACTCTTTAAGAGTTGATTTTTCAAAAGCTATGGATTTTGTAACTTGAGTATTATTTTCAATAGAATTAGGATTTTTCATTCACCGCTTTCAAGAAATATTATTTTCGAGCCAACTGACCTACCATGCTTCTAGCATGCAATAGATGATTCATTTGCTACATTTTGATTATATTATTCTACAGGAACAATTATTCTAACTAGTTTATTGGCAGCTGGTATGTATGATTTTGTAATTTTAGCAGCATTTGTAAATGTATCTGGCAATTTATTCGCAATCATCTGAAGATTAACTATCCTTCGTACTTCATTTTTGCATTGGGTGTGTTGTGGGTATATTTATGACTGCATAAGTGGGCTAGTAAAAGCCTAACGAATCGATCCAATGGATTAACCCAATAAATAAAAGTCTAGTTCGCCAACGTTCAGTTCACAGAAACGAGCTCTCAGTTCGCTGCCGCAGTTCTTAAATCACTGGTCAACTATGATCAAGGTTGCCTTATGCTCAGCTCTAAGTCACCCAGAGCGAGGTCTAGCCTATAGCTCAAAGTGCTCATTAAAAGAATTTTTTCAAAAAGGCAACAGCCTAAATTGAGAAAGAGTCAACTACCAGAATTGGAAGTAAAATCAAACTCCTATTTCAACGAAATCCATCCCTAAAATGATATACACCGATTTTGGAAGTGTAATTAACGTAGAATTCTTTCCTATTCTATTTGTACTCAAATTATAACACCTCACATTATAAATAGAGGTTGAAAATTTATTGTAGAAGAAAAATAATCAATAATATATTATGACTCTGCCAAAATAACTAGAGAAACAGTTATAGATGTAGACATTTTTTGGGCCGAACCACGTAAAGGATCATCTTGCATTTGCTGTTCTTCCTTTTTTCTTTCTTTTATCTTTATCTTTTATTTTGCTTTATTTGTAGTATTGGATTAAGAACTTGAGTCGACTGAATTTAGACGTAGACATTTTTGACGCTAGAGGAAGGGCCCAGACTATAATATTTTGAATTTTCAACTGCCATGGCAAAAGGAAGAACCATCAGAAGTTCTAACACGGTGGTCGATCAATTAGAAAGGCAGATGGATCAGCAGTAGCGTAACATCCAACCTATGGAGGATATAATTGTGCCCATGGCAGACGCGTCTCATATCCCCACAAACGGTGCTACCGTGGGTATGCCTCCACTAGCCCCTCGCCAACCAACACTAATGGTCCCTACAGCCGGAGGGCTACAGGTGTGACACCAGCAGCAAGAGGCATTAGAAAATATAGTATGGTAACTTGTGAATGCAGTCAGGGCGTTGGCATAGGCCCAAGTACAAAATGCGCTCAAACCTGAGGCAACTACTCATAGAGAAATTTACCGGTATCAACGAGAGGAAGTGTCAGCTCCTAAAAGACCCATCTGAGAGGTGCCGCGACCTGCCAATTCAGTTCGTTCCTCCAACTCACGTTCGAGAGCCGAAGGTCGCTAAACTCGTTAAAAGAAAGTTCCACGTCCTACGAGCTTAAGAGTGAGGGTGAGCCAGGATGGGAGCCACCACGTGAAGGTTGGCCGTGATCAAGTTCAAGTCACATATCGGTATGAAGAGGATGAAGTAAACAATCAGCGACGCATGGAGTCACATTGTAACATGCTCGTTCGACATACAAGTAATCTATTAAATTTTTACCCTTATTTATAGAATAATAAAATTATTAAAGTATTCGAATCCGAATATGTAATTGAATTTTTTATAGAATTTTCGGATGGATCCAGGGATGGTTTTTAATTTTGAAATCATAAAATAACTTAATACTGACAAATCTGGATAAATAATCGAATACTAATAAAGTTTTCGAATGTGAAATTGGATTGTAATAAAATTTTCAGGTAGACCCGAAATAATTTCGAATACGAAAAGAGATGATTTCGAATATAAAAATGATATTTTAGGAGATTGGAACTTTACGGAGGAATGCATGTTAGTGAAAATCCAAGTGGCATGTTAGTAGAGGATTAGCGATGAATAAAAGATAAATGTAAGGTGGATTTGAATGGAAGAATGACACGTGGATGGTGACTAAAAGAGATGCTTGACAAGCGTTAAAATCATGTCAACCATATATAAATGAAAAACCAACAAGCAAATAACAAACAAGGAGCATTCAATTTACACAAACAAATTAGAGAGGAGAGCCGAAACTTTATAGAGAGAAAGGGGTGAGCTCAACCGAGAGAAGAACCAAGACGGTAGCTATGGGTTTTGTGATTTTTGAAGGAGATTTTGAAGAAATCCAACACATGCAAGGAGTGTGAACCAATCTAGAAGACATTTTCATCCATTCCAAGAGTTAAGTTTTAGTTTCCATGAATTTTGTTGAGTAAATTGATGAATTTTTGTGAGATTTTGCTTGGGTTTTAGGATTTGAAACCTCATTAGTATAGATGTTGATTTGCATGTAGATTTAATGTAAAAATCAAGTGAGAAATTTAACATGCATGTGGTGTTGCTCTCGACCAAAGAAGAATGTGGTGGTTTCTTTTGAGTTTGAGGGTTTTATCATGAATTTTGATGTATTTGGGATGTGTAAACTTGATGGAATATTGATATGTTAGTGCATGTTCAATTCGGCCAAAGGAGGAATTTATGGGGTTGAATGAATTTTGTTGTTTTGCCATGAGTTTGGTGTTGTTTTGATGTGAATGTAAGTACAAAATTTGATGGAATGTTATTATGGTGTTGCATGATGCATTTGGTCATGAGGTATTGGATATGGCTCATTTTGAGTTTGAATTATTTGAGTGGTTTTCATGCTTGGAAATGTGTTGAAAGATTGGATTTTGATGTTGGAATGAAAATCAAAAGTTAATACAATTGCATGGTGTGTATTCGGCTATAATAGGTTCAAAATGATAAAAACTTGTTTTTGATTGGTTTGTGTGATTTTATAGAGTATTTGGATGATGGAATTGGCATGAAAATTGAAAGAGAACTCATTGAATGTTAAATGGTCATTTCGCAGTTAAACGCTTTGTAATTGCCCGAATGTAATGCTTGATGAATTTTAAATAGAATTTACACTATTCTTTGATGTGTTTGAGTGTGAATTTGATGAGAAAATTTAACAAGATTTATGATAGGACAATGTGCTAGTTTCGGCTAACATAGGGAGAAGTTGATTTGAAAATGTCGTTTGATCTATTAGTGTGAAATTAGGCTTCATTCGACGTCCTTCGCAAGCTTAGACATTTAAAATTTTGAACGGAAAGTAATTACGAATAATCAATGCTGAAATGACTTTAAAAAGGGTGTTTCGAAATGTTAGTATATTAATGTGTGGGTATGGAATTATTCGAACGAATAGTGTTGTTTGTGACGTAACCTAAAAATACAATACGAAAATGTGTAGGTTACGTGGAGGCAAGAAAATCTTTCCGTTGAATTTAAACTTATTTCGAACTAGGAAATAAGGTGAGTGTCTTAATAAAAATATTTCGAAATGTTTATATTTCTGTTCATATTGATTTTATATGATGAATTTAAATTCATGTTGTTTATGAATGAAAGTTTATTTTTACAATCGATGAATTGTCATAAGAGAACCATTTTGCATGAATTATTGAATATTTTGTATGAAATATGAATAATATGATGAAAAGCAAAATGAATGGAAATGATTTGTGAGTTTATGGTATGACTTAAAGGTATCTCGATATTACCGGTTGAGGTTGAGTACCCTAAGCGTGCATTGGTAGTATCTGTCAGGAGTGTCTGTCACTAATAGCGGGAGGGAATGTGTTCGTTGGTTTAGTCCCATGTGTCGTCCAATGCACGTACATGGTATATTATTAGCTAGCTTCCACCTGAGCGAGGATAAATGATGCTTCGTAGCGAGGTTAAATTTCGCTACACAATTACCGAATTGATGTCTTAAGCGAGGATAAATGCTGCTCCTAGCGAGGATAAATTTCACTAGTAAATACCTATTAGATGGCTTGTGTAAAGATAAATTCCACACCGAGCGAGGATAAATTCCACTCTACCATATACCAGTATACCATGTGGAATGAATTATCGGTGGTTGGTTTGTTTTACTCAAAAGCTTTTCGAAAACTGAAATATCATCACTGTTTACAATTTATGGCAGAAAAATGAAAAGCATGCAAAATATTATTTTATGCATCGTGTGATATTTGAAAAGCATTTTCAGAATCGTTTTTCGAAACCAGAAAGTTTGCTTTTCAATACGTTACCAAATTATAGATTTTCGATGCATTGATTATATTGATATAAATGTCTATTCATGCTTTTAAATTTTATATGATTCTCAGGAAATATATTTAATATTTACAGCATGATTATATTTATAAAATTATGTTTAAAATTTTTGGGGAGGATATTTTGAAAGTGAATTGAATGGAAATAGACATGACACTCACTGAACTTATTAGCTCACCCAGTTTTATTGTTTTATAAATAAAACCCTCCAAGGATAGGTACAGATGTGGATAGTATAGTAGTAGGGACTCCAACCCTAAAGTAGTCATTGTTGTCAAGTGCAATGCTGCTGTGAAATTTTGTAAACACATGTATGATATTTACGATTTTGATAACTTATGAAACGAATTTTATATATAGTTGTATATATCTTTTGGAAAACTTGTTTATACATGAGTTATTTATAATTTCATATTATCTTTTAAAATAAAGCATGATTGTGATTGTTTGTGGTTTTGAAATGAGGGGCTGAAGCCCAGTAGTTGAGATTCGTATTGAAATAAAAGTGTGCAGTGCAGGTTTTCAGTGAATTTTTACAAGGAGGAATTTTTAGAAAAACAATCATTGTGTTGTCGAAATTTTTATAAATTATATTTTGTAAATGTATATTTTAAAATAAAAAAGTTCTCACCCATTGTCGTTAATTGAGAAATCATAAAAGTTTTATAAAGGCTTAGCTTTACGGGAACCTTTTAGCCGGAGCAATTCTCGATTGAAAAGCCACCTAGGGTTACCGGATGGGTTGCCTTGAGTAAAAGAGTTGGGACCCGTCACACACCGAGTTGGTGGCTCACGAAGGGCTAGTTAGGGATACGTACCAGATAGCTGCACTTCAGGTCACGAGCACAAGAAAGGATATAGGTCTCAGGACCCAAGGATAGAAGAGCTCCTTCAGAGGGTTCAACAACTTGAGGCATGCCTCGGTACTTCAAACTAGTGTGATCAATATGAGGAGAGGACCCCCTTCACCAGAAAGATCGAGACACAGCCTCTCCTTCACAGATTCAAGGTTCCCAACATTCCTCAGTACAATGGAGATAGCGACCCTTATGATCACCTGGATGCGTTCAATATCCAAATAGATCTCTAAATGGTCAATCTATTGGTCAAGTGCTGAGTTTTTCCAGCTACCTTAGGGGACATTCCACGAACTTGGTTCAAGAGTCTTCTAGCTTGTAGCATAGATAGTTAGGAGGCATGTCAACGAAAGTTCACTAGCCAGTGCAGAGCTCTAAGGAGGCAGCTCGCGTCATCTTGCCACCTTGTCACGGTCTTCCAATGACAAAACAAATCGCTAAAAGATTACATTACTAGGTTCAAACGCAAAGTCAGCAATGTAGAGAACCTTTCAAATGAAAGCATCTTAACTGCGATCTCAGCTGGGCTTCAAAAGGATGGGAAGTTATATGAAAACATCTACAAATCTCCAGTGAGGAACCTGGACGAGTTCTACGAACGAGCTGCCAAGAAGATCAGATGAGAGAAGACCTTCGACCCTAAGCAGTCTAACTAGAAGTGTGAAACGGGTTGTCCCAACCAACCAAAGAAAAGAAATAATGGTGGGAACGGAAGTGAAGGACAAAACAAAAGCTAAAACAATCAGGTCGCTAAGAAAGCCAAGAATGAGCCCAAAAATGAACGACGTCAATGTCAATGTCGTCATGATAGCTACAGCATCTTATCAAATACACAAAATAGGATTTTTGTAACGGAGAGGAACACAGAGGACTTTGGGAAGCCTAATCCTATAAGGTCTCTTGTTAACCTCAGAAACGAGAACAAGTTTTGTGTCTATCATAATGAGGTCAGACACAACACTTCATAATGTTGGGTGTTAAAAGACGTCATTGAAGATCTAATCAAGAGAGATTGCTTGAGAGACTATGTAGTACAACCAGTGAACTCGCGACCTCAACAACCATCATAGCCAGCACAATAGTAGCGAGATTCAAACTTTTAACTTGTAATTCAATCTTCGAAAATCAATAAAAGCTTTAGGTTTCCCATACTGCTCTACTCTGAATAATTTCTATACTGATTTCTTTATTAAATGTTAAGTATAAAAGTGAAAAACGACCTCTTTACCAAGTTTCTCTTTGGCAAAATTTTATAAGTTAAGCTATGTTAACTGAGGTTCCGACCTACTGGACATAGCTTGACAAAATTCTGTTAAGTTATGCTATATTAGCTGAGGTTCCGACCTATTGGATATAGCTTGACAAAATTTTTGCTATGTTAACTAAGGTTCCGACCTACTGGACATAGCTCGACATTATGCTATATTAGCTGAGATTCCGACCTAAAGGATATAACTTATCTAAAATTTTAAGGTTCCGACCTATTGGACATAGCTCGTCATTATGCTATATTACCTGAGGTTCTGACTTACTGGATATAACTTGACTAAATTTTTAAAGTTATGCTATGTTAGCTGAGGATCCGACCTACTCGACATAACTCGACAATATGTTATATTAGCTGAGGTTCCGACCTACTAGATATAGCTTGACTTGAATTTTTTAAACTAAGCTATAATCTACGAACTATAATTTGCGAGTTACGGCGCATCAAGATCAACGACCTCCAGAGCTCTCACTAGGTTTTACTACCACTGATTTATATATCGATTATCATACTTCTCAGTTCGTAGAAAATTCAGAGACTTAGAAAGAAGAAAGTGGAATAAAAGCATGAGGCAACATTGAAGTAAAGCAAATAAATTCAAAATAAACCTCGCAATAAGGTGAATCGGTATAACAATAGTAACCTCAAAATAAGGTCGAAATATCCATTACAAATTACCTCACAAAGCGAGGTGAGTATAACACGAAGTCATGAAAAAATTTTAAGAAAAAAAAAAATTCAACATGGCAAACAGCCTACGTAGAGCCCTAGGCATCTGGAAGTACTGCGACCTAGGTTATCTCATCCTAAAAGATTGCATCTAGGAGTTCTGTATTCTGAGGAGCGACATCCGGGATAGCTGAGGATCGGGCGACCTGTTCTTTGTACTTCTCCACCTCCGCGACTGCCTCCTCACCAAGAAGGAGAAGTCCAATTCAAGATAAACTTCCCATAAAGTGTAAAGGAACATACTGAGGTCTCTGATTCTGCTTCCTCCCTAGCTTTGGTAACCTCCTCCTTAGCAAGAGCAACCTCATTCTTAGCCTCCTTCAGTCCCTTCCCAACAGCCTTAGCTCGCTGCATGGCCTTCTCCAAATCGCTCTTTGTTTTGTTCAATTTCTCTTCACTCTTGAAGAGCTTAGTGGTAAAGTCTATCCTCACAGCTGCATGAGTATTTTCCTCACGAGTCAGAGTGTCATTAGCAGAGTGTCGTCAGCTTCCTTTTTAGCTTCCTCAGCATTCCTCAGCTTGATCAGAAGGAGTTGCTCTAATTTTTTGCTCTCTCAGCCTCTATAGTCATAAATGAGAGATCGTCCTTTAACTTTTTCTTCTCTCTCTCGAACTGTTTCTTTTCCTCCTCAAAGGCATGAACTTCCTACATCTGCTTCATCGCTCTCATAGCGACTTGAAATGCATCAAGTTGATATTTAAACTAAGAAAGCAAAAAAGGCAAAGGTATCGGAGATTACCAGCAGCCCGTGGCTAGCTATGTAACCAGATAAGGTATCACCTCTTAAGCCCTTTTTATTCTGGTTCTTGGTGGTCTTCCTCAAGATTTCGGGCAAGTTGTTGAGGACGACGTCGAAGTATATCCCTCCTGGCCGTCTTCAGGCTGCGCCCTAGCCTATGGCTCAACTCTTCTCCCTACAACGACCGACTGCTTACCCTTATCTACTTGTGATCGCTTGGCCGGAGGAGGTTTGGACATTGACTTCCTTTTTGCTCCACTACTTAGAGCAGCTTGAACCTCGCGAGCAGGAGCTCCTACCTGCTCATGTTGAACTTCCACCACCTCTAACTGTGAGGTAAGGTCCTGGACTTGTGAAGGTCCTAAAACCGGCGCCGAGATGGCCACCTCAATAGAGGCAACAACTGAAGAGGCTGTGGACTGGAAAAATCGAGTAGAAGAAAGCTTGCAGAGGGTAAGCTTTACCATCCCTGAAGTTTCTTAAGGGACAAGAATTGCCTCTACTTCACTAGCAGCATCAAAGGTAGGAGTGAGCTCAAGTTCACCCCAAATTCCAATGTCCCTCTTGTTGTCAAGAAGTTCGCTGTTCAAAGGAGGAGCTAGCTGGTGAGCCTTAAGGAGCTCGTCGTCGAACGCGTGATTGATTCTCCCTTCTTGCGAAGCCGCAAGCGTGCTAAGAGATCTTATCTCCTTCCTAGTGAGGACTCCCCTATCTTCTATCACGTTTGTGAGGTGAAATAAAAATAATTAAAAAAGAAAACTACTATAGCTCGCAAAAATCGGTCTCATCTATCTACCTGGGCTAAGGACTAAATCAAAATTTTGGAGCTGTCTAAGGGAATAACAAAAAATGTAGAACCAACTCGACTTGTAATCACTTACGTTGGATTTACCCTTCGCGTTGCCCTAAGGAAGGAGGTTCTTAAAGTTTGTTTTCCGAGTTGCAAGATAATAAATCTCATCTTGCATTCCCTCTTTTGAGCTACCGACACTCTTAATACTAAAGAGATAGCAGCAGATTCTTGGGATGGGAGGTGAAAGACCGTTCTTTATGAAAACTAAAGCTAGGGACGTGAGCTGGGAGTAAGAGTTAGGGGTTAATTAGAAAGGGCTAAGCTTTAGCCTATTTAGGAGGTTGATGAGATAGGCAGGGACTGAAAATCTAAGCATGTGCCTAAGATGATAGGTACTGATGGCAACGAACCCCCAAGGAGGATAGGTTGTGTGGTCATTAGGTGAAGGCAGCATGACACAGCAACCTTTAGGAATGCGATATTCTAAATCAATTCCCCCTAACTCCCCATACCTCATCTTTGAGACATAGCAGTTAAACATCTCACCAGCTCTTCTTTTCTCAATAGCTTCGCAACCTCGTCATTCCTTAACGGTCTAACAGATTACTATGAGGTCAACTCGAGCTACGAATTTCTCAACAACCCCACCGCTCATAGAGGTCACTTTTTCAACAATGCGAACTTCCCCCGAGTTAACCTCCTCCAAGCTGGAAGAGACACCATCTCCTATTCTTATGATTAGCGTCTATGACCTGAAGACATCTACATATAGAGGGGAGTAGTTAGGTCACTACATTCAGACCATGCCTAAAAATCTAAGTTCTCTAGTCTCTAACAAGGGATTTCCTAAGTTACAGGTCACAAATGTCATACAAATCACTAAGGTCATAGGGGGCTCAACCTACGAGTTAATAACCTACGAATACCTCATCCTACAACTCGCATATATAATGTTACAAACAACAAACAATCCCCAAATGGCCAATCAACAAGATCAAATCAAAAGAAAACGAAAAGTCACAACTAATAACAAGCATGCAACATCAAGAACATAAAACATTCAAACTAATATCAAATCCAGAAAAAACGCAATACATACAAAAAATGGAAGCCAAAAAATCGAGAATTGGTTATGAAGACTTACTATAAATGCAATAAACCTTAATCGCCTAAGAACGAAGATGCTAATCTTCAATGGTTTTGAATCGAATGAGTGTTAGCGTAAGGATGTAAAATAAGAGAAAACAGGAGTGACAACGACGGACGTGTGTAAAAGAAAGCGAGAGAAGAATGAGGCTTAGTGGTGTTTGGAGTTTGAAAATGGCAAAGTAAGAGGGAAAAAGAAGAGGCCTCCACTTTATATAGGTGCAACACCCTAACCGTTAGATTTGGGGGCTAATCAACCGACCTAGATCTAATCGTGCCGTTGATTGAGCTAAAATTATACATGATTTTATATCTTTAGTCTATGCTTTTATGATGAAAACTCGAGTAAATAGGGGTGCACTGATGTTTTATAAGTGTTTTGTGCAGAATTTGAATGGAGGGTCTGAATTGTAATTTTTAGGATAAAAATGTAATTTTTGAAAGTTGAGTGGCCTTTTTATAATTTTCCCGCAAGCCATAGCTGCAGGTGAATTTCCTATATGCCAAACCAGCAGGTGGCTGCTGGGAGTACACGCAGGGTTACTACCTACGTCCATGGGTTGTGTCTCCTTGTTGCACGAGTAAAGTAACCTGCAGAGGAGTACAGCGATTTGAAAAATCAATCATTCAAACCAATTTTAGAAGCTCATTGGAAGAGATTTTTGCACCAAAATTAATGGGAACATATCCAATAGTTTGGACAATAATTGGTGTATATTTTAAAAGCTCTTGATCCCAGTTTTGGTAGCAATTCAATTGCATGGAAGAAAATCTTTTATTTACGGAAATTTAAGTCAAAATTTTGATGATTTTTAAAGGGAAAATCATGTCATTCAATGCAGAAGATTCAAGAGGGTAATTTATGGTATTTTGAGGAGAGTATCATGGAAATAAATTGGGAGAAAATCAAGGAAGTCAACTTTGTGGTGAAAAAATCTCTCTCCCTTTTCATATAAATTCATTTTTTTCACACATAAAAGGGGATCTTTTGGCTTGGTTTGGTTTTTAGGTTTTTCTAGTTTCTTTTTGGACGGCAGCAGAGAGGGTTTGAAAGGAGTGGAGTTGTAGATAATCTCAACGTTGCTAGAATTCAACATGCTCCAGTTTATTCAAGTGCAAGAAGCATCTCAAAGAACAATACAGTGACTATTTCATATTTTCGTTTGATTATTTTAATATTGAATATTTTAATTTTAATTTTGTGCATTGTGTTATTCAACCTTATGTCGAACTAATTTTAATTTCTAAGGCTACAATGTAGCCAATTTATTTCATCGACTATTCAATGATTTTTCATTTTAATTAATTATTATTTTCTTTTATATTTGTATTCCGTTCTATTGGAACTTACTGTTATCAGTTGAATAAGGTCTGTTAATCGATAGATCTTATGACTGTGATACGCTTGACAAAGGTATCATGTGTTAGACGTCAATAGAATGACATAATCCATATAGGATAGACATATACTTGTAGGGATTGTGTAATTGTATGTGGGTAATTGAGACTTAATGAATTCAGGATTATTTAATCTACATAGACATATAGTAAATTAATTATCTTGGGTAATATTACTTGACCGTTCGAAAGAGACTGGTAATTAATCTAGAGTTTTACCCGATTAAATACAATATAAAAGTTATTATTTTTGTGTAAACAAAATGAGAATAGGTTGATGAAATAAAAAGGTGAAATTGTGTCTTAGATCTACTCATCTGTTGTTGGTTCCATCAATTAATTTGTTTGTTTATTTGATTTTTCTTTATTTTTATTAACTATATATTTTCGATTAATTAAATTCAACTCTCTTTTAATTTTGGTAGTTTGAATAAAATTGTTGTTAATCAATTTTTATAATTGGTACGTAAAATTAGCAATTGTTTATGTGGGAATGACCTTGATTTGCCACTATATTATATTATGACCATGTATACTTGCAAGCGACCTATTGTAATTAGTGCATTAGGAATTTACCCATTAGTCGGGCGAGTTGAGGGACTTATCATTATGGGCTGTCAGTTGAGAAACGTGCGTATTAAATGCACATCAAACGAGACGTGCAAGTGGTACGGTTACCCAAAGAGTCGCCACAAGTTAAGTGATGGGATATAATTTGAAAAGGCAATACGACAGGTTGTGACACATCAACTTTTACCAGTGAGCTTGAGCTCCCAGTCTACAGATCGCACTGAGAGCTGGGGGGTTGATGTTGTGGGTATATTTATGACTACATAAGTGGGCTAGTAAAAACCCAACAAACTGATCCAATAGATTAACTCAATAAATAAAAGCTCAGTTCGCCAACATTCAGTTCGCAGAAACGAGCTCTCAGTTCACTGCTGCAGTTTTCAGGTTGTTGGTCAACCATGGTTAAGGCTGTCTTATGCTCAACTCTAGATCACCCAAAGCGAGATCCAACCCATAGCTCAAAGTGCTCATTAAAAGAATTTTTCTAGAAAGACAACAGCTTAAATTGAGAAAGAGTCAACTACCAGAATTTAAAGTAAAATCAAACTCCTATTTCGACGGAATCTATCCCTAAAATGATCAACATTGGTTTTGAAAGTGTAATTAATGTAGAATTCTTTCCTATTCTATTTGTACTCAAATTGTAATACTTCATACTATAATAGGGGTTGAAAATTCATTGTAGAAAAAAACAATCAATAATATACTATGACTCTGCCAAAATAACCAGAGAAACAATCATGGATATAGGCATCTTTTTGGGGCCAAACCACGTAAAAGATCTCCTTGCATTCGCTGTTCTTCCTCTTCTCTTTCTTTTGTCTTTATCTTTGTTTTGCTTTATTTGTAAATTGGGTCAAGAACTTAAGTCAACTGAATTTAGACATTGATAGGATAGTACGAGGATCTAGATAAGATATTATTATCGCATTCCATGAAAATTCATTTTTCTCTTTAATAGTGGAATTTTTCTCATGTTTATCTTCAAAAGAAATTTTTGCTTCCCCTAATGGTGGAAAAATTATCTTATCAAAATGACAATCTGTAAAACGGGCAGTAAAAAGATCATCTGTCAATGGTTCAAGATATTTGATTATTGAAGATGAATTAAAGCCAACATATATTTTCAAATGACGTTGAGGTCCCATTTTGGTTCTTTGAGGATGAGCAATAGGGACTTGTAGTGTACAATCAAAAATATGTAAATGAGAAATATCAGGTTGGCGCCCAAGCACAAATTGTAATGGAGAATACTAATGACAGAGACTAAGACGAATCAATGTTAATGCATGTAAAATAGCATGTCCCTAGGTAGAAATTGGTAATTTAGTCTGTAACAACAAAGTTCTTGCAATTACCTGGATGCATTTGATATATGATTCTGCTAAACCATTCTAGTATGCACATGTAGTATTGGATGTTTAACATCAATTCCAACTGATGCGTAATAATCATCAAATATTTTCGATGTAAATTCATCAACATTATTTACTTGTATGCACTTAATTGGATAATCTGGAAATTGTGCTCGAAATCTAATAATCTGAGTAAGCTATCTAGCAAAAGCAATGTTTCGACTAGACAACAAATATACATGTGACCACTTTACAAACACATCAATCAATATCATAAAATAATGAAATTGTCCATTGGGTGGATGAATAGGTCCATATATGTCTCCTCGAATTCTTTGTAAAAAAGACGAAAACTCAAAACCAACCTTAGAAATTGATGGTTTAACCATCAATTTTCTTTATGAACAAATAGTGCATATATTCTCATTAGATAATAGAATCTTCAGGTTTTTTAATGGGTGTCCATGAGAATTTTCAATGATCCTACCCATCATCATAGATCATGGATGACCAAGACGGTCATGCCAAAGCTAAAACATTATTGGTTTGGAGAGCTTCTGGCTCGAAACTATATAAGTTTCAATTGATCTTATAATTGTATGAAACAACCTGGATGAGAAAGCTATGAACTTTTCTTAAATAAGCTTCTAGCCTAAGATATTTCTAGTGAGGTATAAATATTCAACATTTTTCTCATTTGTAGTTTCAATATGATATCCGTTACTGCGTATATCTTTAAAATTGCGTAGATTTCTTCTAGATTTACTTGAATATAATGCACCATTTATACATAATTTAGTATCATTTGTTAACAAGATTATGGCTCTTCCAAAACTTTCTATTAAGTTTGTAGGGTCTGATATAGTATTTACCTTAACTTTAATCACTGACAAATTTAAAAAATATTTCTTATTTTGAAGAATAGAATGTGTTGTTGCACTGTCAACAATACATATATCTACAAATTCCCTCTTGAAAATAGATAATTCATCTATATCTGTCTTTTATTAAAGAAATCATATGTTAATACATCATTGATAACAAAATATAAAGCAAAAATATATATATCTTCCTTCTAGTAGAGAACAAAAGTTTGTACTGACATAATTTATAACCAAAAGACACAAAAGTAAATATAGTAATATTAAGTAGGCAACTTCCTAATTGGTATGGATATTTTCAACACCAATTGAACAATCCATTTTTCTATCCGCATTATCAAAGAAATGTAACAAGTCAAGACTTGTGATGTCTATGGGATCATTAACCTGATTTGCAAAATTTGTATCAATTTCCTTTTCTTTACCCTTTACAAAGGCATGATACAAGTCAACCAAGTGCTTGGTTGTACGACAAGTTCGCGACTAGTGCCCAAACTTGCCACATTTGAAAAAAAAAAAAACTATTTTCATAATTTTTGGGGGGTTTTTTCTCTACATTTTTGCCCTTATTATGTTTGACGTTATAAACATTCCACTTCTAAGGGATGTTTTTCTGATTTTGATGACCTGAAAATTTATAACCACCACAACCATGATGATCACATCCATGTTCATGTCTATGACCTTTGCTTATGCTAGCATTTGTTTTTGGAAGTGCTACTACACCAGCTGGACAGAGTTCATGATTTTTCATTAGAAGCTCATTGTTCTGTTCTGCCACTAAAAGACATGGATTAGTTTAAAAAATTTTGTAAACTTGTGCTCTTTATATTGCTGCTACAAGAGCACATTAAAGACATGGAAAGCAGTATATGTCTTTTCCAATAAATCTACATCATTCAGTGTTTCACCACACAAGTTCGATTGTGAGGTCATCTTAAGCAAGATAGAATTATGGTCAACAATGGATTTGAAATCTTTGAGTCTTAAATTACTTCACTCATGTCGGGTTCTGGGGAGGACGACAGTTTTTTAATGGTCATACCTGTCTTTCAGATTTTTCCACAAAGTGAATCTTTAATTGTGAGGTATTAATTCTTTAAGCTCTCATGTAAATGACAACATATAAAGATCATTGCACTTGCTTTATCTTTTAGAGATGTTTATTATTATCTCTAATTGTTTCAGCTAAGTCCTTAGACTACAGGTGCAACTTTATATCAAGGATCCATGAAAGAGAGTTCTTTCAAGAAATATCAAGTAGAGCAAATTCTGGTTTTGCAATATTTGACATAGTTATATGCATAAAACACCACAATTAGTGACATAATTAAAATGTTAAACAATAGTAACTTTATATTCAAAGGAAATTTGTATATGATAAATTTCTTTATGAATATATCTAGAACTTCAGGTTGCCAAGAATTTCATATATATTTTTGGGTCAAAAATGATAACTTCAGGTTTTAACAATATAGATTTAAAACTTTAGGTTCCATTAATTGAAATTCAAAGCTTTAAGTTCTAGTACATTATAAATTAAAGAGAATAAAAGTACAAAATATAAAGATATAGAAAAATAAGGCAATCAATCATAATTTGTTAATGTGAATGATATATTGAGCCGGCATAGTTGTGCATGTAATGCATAATAAAAACAGTAAATAATAGCAGCAAGGTCGAACATATAGTGTATGACAATAAATATATAAAATCAAGTAGCTAGATATGCAATGCATGATAATAATAATAATAATAAATGAAGTTAATATAATAATCGAGTCGGCAAATTTGTACATTGATTGAGTCGATAGAGTCGTACATAGATTTACTCAATAGAATCATACATTGATAGCGATAGCATAACCAAACTTCTCAGTTAGAGTTAGAGTATCGAGAACTTCATATTCTAATAAATTGGAATCCGAAACTTCAGGTTTTGATTGAATTTGTTCAGAACTTTAGGTTTTAGATAGTACTAATAACGTGTTATAAAATTAATAAAATAAAATAATAGATAAATAGAAATAGAAGAACATTTGAACATACTAACACAAACAAAACAATGACAAATATGAAAGGAAGATGGTAGAATAGGAGAGAAGGGAAGTTTACTTGATATTAGAAAGTTTGAGAGGGATTTTACATACTAAAAATAAAAGGCAAAGCAACCTATTTATAGGCAAAATAGCCTACTAGTCCACCACCCATAACTTGTGTCCGTGTCCATGTGTGTTTGTATTATTGTTAAATTGATGTTTATCCACCTTTCATAATACGTTTATCGTAGTATTTTATATATTTTTGGGTTGTTTTCACGTGGTTACTAACAAGTACAATAAAATAAAGAGTTATTTTTAATGATACAATGTAACATTATTTACTATATCATTCAATTATATATTAGTACGATTATTACTTTGAAAGGAAAAAAAGTCCTAACATATATTTAATAAAATCACCTTGGACAATGTACTTAATGAAGAAAGGGCTATTTGAGAGCTAAATCCCATCCACCCTAGCTACAGGAAATAGTTTGTTGAGCAACCTTATTATCATAAGACCGACCTTTGAAAACAAAGACATTCAACTATTTAGTTGATGGTTAAAGATCAGTTATCATACAATGTAGTATTTTTTTTTTTTTTTTTTTGTTTGTAAAAGTTTGTGTTGTTTGAGTAAAAGGTTAATTTAATTTAAAATTCAATTTTTAAAAATTTGAATTTGAACTAAAAATGTGTCTTTTTAGTAAAAAGACGTCTATCAATTCATAGGTACATGTGCTGCAAAATTATGTCTATTCATAGGTGTCTATTCTATAGAGTTATATGTGTTCATAGGCACATATTCAGTATTTATAAATAGCATATCATTTTTATCATTTGTAAAGAATTTTTTCATTATTTGTATTCACTATAAAATTGAGAAACGCACCGAAATCCTGCAAAATTCAGAATATTCAATGCTTAGTTTTTGAATTTAATAGAGAATCCTAGGAGACAGTTACTCAAAGTTCTATAAGCACCAGAGTAGAGGGCAATTACTATCTTAAAGTCATTGCAATTCTGTAAGACTTCGTTATTTCATATTTCCATTTCATCATTCTGGTGCACTTTTTCTTTCCTGTGTTATTGTCATTATTATTATTATTATTTTACGAGTGAATTTATTGTTTACAATTGTTGAATTGAAGTATACATTATTTCTGCAATAATAATATTCTACTTTAGTGTTTATTTCCTTCTCTATTTATCATTGTTCTTATTGTTGATTCGTTAACAATCTTAAGATAGTAATTATGGATCAACAATCTGTTTCGAGCAAGAATCCTTGTGCTGAGAAGCCTAAGAAATTCAAAGGAGTGGATTTTCAAAGTTGGCAATAGAAGATGTTATTCTTCTTAACAACCTTGAACTTGTCACATGTTGTCTAGGAAGATACCCTAAAGATGGGAGATAATCTATCAAAGGACACTTTAAGTGTCCCGGATGCATGGACTCACTTTGAATTTTGTTACAGAAATTATATTCTTAATGATTTGGATGATATCTTTTATGATATTTTTTTCTACATATGAACTAGCAAAAGAATTGTGGGAATCTCTTGAGAAAAAATACAAAGTTGAAAATGCTGGTTCAAAGAAATTTGTAGTTGGCAAATTTAAAAAATTTAACGTGATTGATTCTAAGTCTATGGTTAAACAAGCTAAAGAATTGCAGATTCTTATTCACGAACTGCATCTTAAAGATTGTTTAATCAGAAAGTGATTTCAAGTAGGTGCCATCATAGAAAAATTACTTTCTTTTTAGAATGATTTCAAGATATATCTCAAGCACAAAAGAAGAGAGATGTCTATTGAAGAATTCATCTTGAGGCTTCAGGTTGAAGAGAATCATAGAAAGAGTGACAAGATTGATGTTACATCTTTCCAAAAAAATGACAACAATGCAGAAGAAGGAATGACAAAGCTAAAGAGTCAATTCTAGAATAAAAAGGCTATTGTCCATACAGCAAAGAGAAAGAATTTTAAGAAATTTAATGGCTCTTGTTGGATGTGTGAAAAAGTTGGGCACAAGGCTCAAAATTGCCGCCATAAGAAAAATTCCAATACTACCCAATCCAACAACAAAAATCAAGCCAATAATCGGGCCAATTTCATGGCCATAAATGATTATCTTGCTGCTATTGCTTCTACAACAAACATGGTTTCAAACAACAAGAGTTGGTAGATTGATATGGGTGCAACAAAGCATATATGTGGAGACTAAAATATGTTTCAGAATATCAAGAAGTCTCTAATGAAGGAAAGTTATATATGGGCAATGATTCTGTGACAGATGTGATTGGCAAAGGTAAAGTTTTGCTAAAATTTACTTATGAAAAAATACTTACATTGTTGGATGTGTTGCATGTCCCTGACATGAGGAAGAATTTAGTTTCTAGTCCTCTCTTTAGTAATAAGGGATTTAAACTTATCTTTGAATCAGACAAATTTGTATAACTAAGGGAGGGATGTATGTAAGCAAAGACTATTTGGCTGAAGGATTGTTTAAACTTAAAATACTTACTATTAATAATAAGAAAAAATAATGATTTTGTTTATTTTGTGACTCTTTATAGAATGGTTAATTTAGGATTACTTCCACAATTTGCAATTGATTTTAACAAAAAATCTGAAACGTGTTCAGAATCAAAATTTACAAGACAAACTTTCAAATCAATATTAGATAGATCAACTGAACTGCTTAGTTTAATTCATACGTATCTATGTGACTTTAAATCTACACCTACATGTGGTTGGAAAGAACTTTTATTGGTGATTGCAATAAATTTTGTTATGTATATTTATTACATAACAAAGATGAAGCTTTAGAAGCTTTTAAAAAATATAAAGCAAAAGTTGAAAATTAAGTTGACAAGAAAATTAAAGTATTAAGGTTGGATAGAAGAGGAGAATATAATTTTTCTATGTTTTCAAATTTTTGTGCTACTCATGGAATCATTCATCAAATGACTACTCCTTACACTTCACAACAAAATGGTGTGCTTGAGGTGTTGGCCTCATTAGGAAGCATTTCCATGATTGCTTTGTCAGGGTGTGCTCAAATTTTAACTCTATTAGTGTCTGTTCCATGAACATTCTTGTCTTTTGTCAAATGTGTGGGATTGACATATATTAAATACATGTTTTTCATTGTCAGGGTTGTGATGCTTCCGTTCTACTCAAAACCGTAGCAGGCCCACCAGTGGAGAGAGAACACATTGCCAACAACCCTAGCTTACGAGGTTTTGAGGTTATCGACGAGGCCAAAGCACAACTCGAGTCTATCTGCCCAAACACCGTCTCACGTGCTGACATTCTTGCCTTCGCAGCTCGTGACAGTTCCTTTCAACTTGGTGGCATAAACTATGCCGTGCCCGCTGGACGCCGCGATGGGCGGGTCTCGCTCGGCGATGAAGTGGGACAAAATCTACCACCTCCATCCTTCAACGCAGATCAACTCGCTCAAAATTTGCACGAAAAGGGATGTCAGTGGATGAGATGGTGACACTGTCTGGAGCACACTCAATCGGTGTCTCTCATTGCTCTTCGTTCTCTGACCGACTCTACTTTTTCAATGCAACTCACCCCCAACATCCCTCCATGGATCCAAGATTTGCAGCAATCTTGAAAACAAGGTGTCCACCACCAAGCAATGGCGCCACTAGAGACCCAACAGTACCACTCGATTTCACAACGCCGAACCGTTTGGACAACAGGTACTACTCGGAGTTAGTGAATCGGCGTGGTTTGTTAACTTCAGATCAGACACTGAAGGATACTCCTTTAACATCAAAAATGGTGCTGGATATATAATGCAAGGAATGGACCAGCATGGGCTGGTAAGTATGCGAAATGTAAAGTTATATGTGTAGACTGCTGTATTTATACTCTGTTATTTTTTGTTTAGTGTTGACTGACAGATGGCAGCTTTGGATAGGGTGATAATTAGAAAGCTTACTAACTCTTGTTTTTGGTTTATATATAAACATTTTGTTTCGGTTTTCATAGTTAGAATAAAATACAATGAAGATAGTTTTCTTCAACTCTGTTTCTTCCAAACTCAATATCTGTTCATGGTATCAGAGCAGGTCGATTGGGTCTGAGTAAGATACTTTGTTTTTTTTTTTCTTTTGAAGCCAGTACTTGGTGATTTCTTGCTTGCTATATAGACTTCATGATAGGTAACACGAGACACTCTATTTCTGGTTCGAATCGTGGAGTCGAAGGAGAAGACACAATGGAAGCAAGATCCTTCAACAATGGAGATCCATTATACTTACAGAATTCAGATCATCCAGGAATGCAACTGGTTTCGACACCGTTAACAGGTAATAATTACCTTTCTTGGAATCGATCTATGAGGATAGCACTAGGAGCAAAAGTAAAATTAGGGTTTGTGAATGGAATATGCAAGAAACCAGATGAGGAGTGACCAGATTTTGATCAGTGGAATAGAGTAGACTGTATGGTGACTTCGTGGATTCTGAATTCTATTTCTAAGGAAATTGTCGAAGCTTTTTTGTATGTAACCTCTGCTCGGGAATTATGGACTGAATTAGAAGAGAGATTTGGGGAGTGTAATGGACCTATGCTTTATCAATTGCAGAGAGAGATAAGTTCAATCTCTCAAAGCAATATGACTGTAGTGCAGTATTATACAAAATTGAAGAAGTTGTGGGATGAACTTGCGTGTTTGATGCCTATTCCACGGTGCTCATGTGGGGCTGCAAAATCTGTGGTTGAAATTACTAATTCTAACCATTTAATGCAGTTTTTGATGGGTCTAAATGATAGTTATGATCATATTAGGAATCAAGTTTTACTAATGGATCCATTGCCGAGTGTAAACAAGGCATATTCTATGGTTTTAAGAGTTGAAAAACAGAGGCAAATACATGTTAACTATTCTGAGAATATGGAAAGTGTTGCTATGCTTGTTAAGGGACAAATCTTTAAGAAAGATGGAATTAATAAAGGAGGATACAAGAAGAAGGGAGTTAAAAAGAATGAGAGGTGTTGTGATTTCTGTAAGGTTGATGGTCATGTAAAAGAAACTTGTTTTAAGTTACATGGCTATCCTGATTGGTATAAGGAGCTTAAGGAACAGAAAATGAAATTACAAAATAAAGAGAGGGTTAATCTAGCTGAGACACCACTGGATGAAGAAAATGAACAAGTGGCTAATACAGGAACTGAGTGGACATCAGCTATGACAAGTATAATTCAACAGGAAGTTGCAAAGTTTATGAAAGGGAAGGTTGTGGAGGCAAACAATCATGTTAATTTTGCTTACATGGGAGACTATGCAGGTACGATTCTTAACTATTCTTTACATGCTTTAGACTGTATAGAATCTGGTACTTGGATAATAGACACAGGTGTATCTAATCATATGTGCTGTGACCTTAAACACATTGACAAACCTACTGCTCTAACACATAACAAACCTGTTTACTTGCCAGATGGAACCATTAAAAAGGTTCATCATGTTGGCAATGTAATTTTACACCCAAAATTGATACTCACTAGTGTCTTACATGTCCCTAGCTTCAAGTTTAACCTTTTGTCAGTAAATAAACTCTCAAAAACAGGTCAAATAAAATTCATTTTCTACCCAACCTGCTGTGTTTTACAGGACCTGGTGACTGAGAAAGCTTTGGCGGTTGGCAAGATGTTAGGAAACTTGTATTTGTTAGACAAATCTAGTTTTTCAACCGAGACTCTAGAGTCTTATATGTCTCAAGTGATGCATTCTATGAAAATAAATAATGTACCTAGTACTTCAAAAAGTCTTGATTGTAATGACAATTGTTATATAAATAAAGTTTCAGTTCCTTGTAGCTCAACATGGCATAAAAGGCTTGGACATGCTTCACCTACTGTCCTAAGTCATTTATCTTTTATTGATGTTGATACCTTGAGTATTTGTAAGCCTTGTGATATATGTTCCATGTCTAAACAACAAAGGTTACCATTTGCAAAAAGTCATATTCATACCAAACAGATTTTTGATTTAATACATATAGATCTTTGGGGACCATATAAACAAAAATCATTTTCAGGGGCTCATTACATGCTTACTGTTGTGGATGATTTTAGTAGGGCTACATGGGTGTTTTTATTAGCTAATAAGCATCAAGTTGTTCAAACTTTAAACAATTTTTTCAAAATGATTCTTAATCAATTTGGAGTGCAAGTTAAACAAGTCAGAAGTGATAATGGGACTGAATTTGTGAATTTAGAATGTCTACAAATGTTTTCTAAACTTGGCATTGTGCATCAAAGATCTTGTGTTTATACACCACAGCAGAATGGTGTGGTGGAAAGAAAACATAAACATTTGTTACAAATTGCAAGATCTCTTATGTTTCAATCCAATTTACCTAAAAGTTTTTGGGGAGAGTCACTTTTGGCAGCAACATACATAATAAATAGATTACCAAGTTCTGTAATTCAATGGAAAAGTCCTTATGAAATACTTTTTCAAAGGCAACCCAACTATGATTTCCTTAAAACTTTTGGTTGCCTTTGTTATGCAACAAACACACATCCTCACAAGGACAAATTTGATCCTAAAGCTTTTAAATGTATTTTTGTTGGATATGGAACTGATCAAAAGGCTTATAAAGTCTATGATTTAACTTCACACACCATCTATACTTCTAGAGATGTGGTGTTTTATGAAAGTGAATTTCCTTTCAAATCTATGTCTTCTGAGTCTTCTTCAATTCCTCTTCCTATTGTTTCTGTCAATGATGCCATGTTTGACACTCCTTTCTTCAACAACTTGTCTCAAACACAACATATCTCAGTTCCATCATTAACAGAAACAGTACCTCTACCTACTAATCATTCAGATATCATACCTCTTCAACATCAACCCATTAGACAGAGTACTAGAGTCAGAAACAAACCTGGTTGGTTGAAAGATTTTGTCTCCAATGCTATACAATCCTCATCTATGCCAACTAACAATGGGTTCTCAATCACCACTGATTCCTATTCCTCTCTTTATACACCGAATACTTTTCCTTATCATGCAGCTTCAGTTTTTACACCTACATATATTGATTTTTTAGCTAATGTGTCTAATATCAAAGAACCACATTCTTATAGTCAAGCTAGTACTTGCAAAGAATGGGTAGATGCTATGGAAAAGGAGATTGAAGCCTTAGAAATCAATAAAACCTGGGAATTGACTGCTTTGCCTGAGGGAAAGAAGGCTATAGGATCAAAATGAGTTTATAAGATCAAGTTGAAACCAGATGGTAGTATTGATAGATACAAGGCTAGGCTTGTTGCCAAAGGCTACAATCAAGTGGAAGGGGTAGATTATTTGGATAGTTTTTCACCAGTAGCTAAGTTGGTGACAGTGAGAGTGTTTTTGGCAGTGGCTGCAGCTCGTTCTTGGCCAATACATCAATTAGACATCAATAATGCTTTTTTGCATGGTTATTTAGATGAGGAAGTTTATATGCAGCCACCTGAAGGTTATACTAAAGCCAAGATAGGAGAGGTTTGTAAACTTCGAAGATCTCTTTATGGCTTAAAACAAGCTTCTAGGCAATGGAATCATGAGTTCACTATGCAGTTACAGAAATATGGGTTTAAACAATCTGCTCATGACAGTTGTTTGTTTATCAAAAGGACAGATACTTCATTTCTTGCTTTAATAGTATATGTAGATGATGTCCTTTTAACAGGAACTAGTGAAGAAGATATCATTGCTGTTAAACAGTTTCTGGATTCTCAATTCACCATTAAGGACCTTGGCTATGCCAAGTTTTTCCTTGGACTCGAAATTGCCAGATCTTGTCAAGGCATGTATATTCATCAACGAAAGTACGTCCTTGATATTCTTAAAGATGTGGGTTTGTTAGGAGCCAAGCCAGCTGCAACTCCACTTCCAAAAGGGCATAAATTTTCTGTTACTAAGGGAACTTTATTAAAAGAACCTTATAGATACAGAAGATTAGTGGGAAGACTGCTGTATTTAGGCTTTACTAGGCCTGATATTACATATGCAGTGCAGCAGTTGAGTCAGTTTCTTAACAGTCCCTCTCAAGTGCACTGGGATGCAGCAGTTCATGTTCTCAGATACTTAAAAGGATGTCCTTCAAAAGGCTTGTTTTATCCTGCAAATAATAATCTTCAACTGCAAGCTTTTTGTGATGCTGATTGGGCTTCTTGTCCTGAGACAAGGAGATCTTTGACAGGGTACTGTATTTTTCTTGGCTCAGCTGTGGTTTCATGGAAAACTAAGAAGCAAAATACTGTTTCTCGTTCTTCCGCAGAGGCAGAATATCGAAGCATGGCTTCAACAGTTTGTGAGTTACTTTGGCTCTCATACATTCTGCAGGATTTTGCTTTACCAGTTTCACTTCCAGTTTCTTTATGGTGTGATAATCAGGCTGCTTTACACATTGTTGCTAATCCAGTTTTTCATGAGAGGACAAAGCATTTGGAAATTGATTGTCACTTGATAAGAGATAAATACAAGCAAGGTTTTATCTTCCCTCAACACATTCCTTCCAAGTTGCAGATTGCTGACATGTTCACCAAATCACTGTCTGCACCTCTATTTTCTTCTTTTGTTTCCAAGTTGGGCTTGTTGGATTTTCACCAAGCATCAACTTGAGGGGGGGATGTAAAGTTATATGTGTAGACTGCTGTATTTATACTCTGTTATTTTTTGTTTAGTGTTGACTGACAGATGGCAGCTTTGGATAGGGTGATAATTAGAAAGCTTACTAACTCTTGTTTTTGGTTTGTATATAAACATTTTGTTTCGGTTTTCATAGTTAGAATAAAATACAATGAAGATAGTTTTCTTCTACTCTGTTTCTTCCAAACTCAATATCTGTTCAGAAAGCAATGGTGCATATGGGTTCCCTTGATGTGCTCACTGGCACTCAGGGTGAGATCAGGAGGCTTTGTAGTGTTGTGAATTAAGGCACCTGTTTTGCTGCTCAGATTGATTATCAGAGTTATCAAAGTTTCTACTTGTTTCTTTTTCTTGCTGACGAACTAAATTCTGTAATTATTTGCCAATGTAAGCGTAAAGTGTTTTCTGGTGTTTTATGACTTTTGCCAATCAATTTAAAATGTAATTCTTTCTTTTTTTATTTTTTTGTAATTTTCGAATTTTTTGGGAGTTAACTGGATGTGCTATTGTATTTATTACCTTTTTTTTATGAAAGAATATGCAATCGGATTTAAGTTCGCGCCAAAACAAATAAATATTTATATATAAATAATTATAGCGAATGCTTTATACTTGAAAGAAAATATTATTGAAATAAAATAAATGTTGTTATTTAACTCTGTTTTTACATTCAGTGCAATCGGATCGTAAAAAGGTTTAATTTGGCGATAGCTCCACTTAAATCAATTCCCTACAAATAGTATCTTAAGATAAAATAGCTCTAAATTGCAAAGTATTTCGTGATATTGATCTTACTTTTCTACAAAATGATGAATTGTCAATTTTAACCATACACTTTTATAAAAATTGCATATAAAATTAATAAAATTAAACAAATTAAGGGAGTTTTCAAGGGAGATGTAATGGAGCTGACACTTGCAAATCGAAATGATTGTGGCTCCCTTATAGATGGAAAACTATTTGGTGATCAGCTGATTGCAGCGGGGGCAGCATTAGAACCCTAAAGAAAAGAGGATTTTAACGTAAAGGAGAAAGGCCCTCTATTACAGGGTACCTGCTAACCAAGCATGCATGAGGAAGAATTACACAACACACCTTATGTGGTTTGTTTTATTGAAAAATTATAACATTGATATTCAAAGAAGTGATTTTTTTCAATATTATACTATATATATGTATATATATACAACCTTCACCAATGCATATAACTTTCATCAGTTCAAAGAACGTGTCATGGACAAATTTAGAAAATTGTGGTGATCGAAAGTAGTTACCTCTAATTTTAGATATATTAATGATTTAATAACCTAGCAATTAAATTTTGAAATTTTCGGTAGTATTTATAGATGGAGCCTATATATATATATATATATATATCATTGTTCCAGCCTATATATATATATATATATCATTGTTCCAAGATTATCTCCGTACTTTAATTAAAAATTAGTGATTAAAAATATGATTACTGTCACAATGCACTAATCATAAAACTAGTGCCAGTGATTCATCAATCATCATCCTCTCCGGTCTCAGGAAACCTATTACTGTGACCACTGAAGAATATAAACGGCAAGTCTTTTAGCTATCGATATGATATCATTTGAGAGTGTTATGTCATTTGCACAACCTTTGCCCTCTGTAGATTAGTGTTTTGGGTTAAATATCCATAATCTAATTACAGTTGCAGGCAAACACTTTTGTTTGGCCAACTGTGATATTTCTTACATATTCTGGCTATGCATTTGTTTTTTGACGGTTGTCTTTAATTAATAAATTTAAAGTTTTTAGATTTTTTCACCTTGAAAATTGTTTCGTTTGTTTGATGTGAAAGTGCTCTCCAGATTGGAGAATAAATGGGGCTACGTAACTGTTATATGTATTTTTCGGGCTTATTAAATGGGCTGGTAAAAGTCCAATTTAGGCCCATTTCAGACCCAATAAGAAGGCCCAATAAGGTCAACCCAGTCAAAACCCATCAGACGAGGCTCAAATATCAACTCCAGGCCCAGCAAAAGGTACAGCTCATCTCAGTATCCTGTCAGCTCGCTGCAACGAGCTAGTTTCACAGCTCACCTCATGCACAGCTCGTCTCTCAGCAAGCTCGAGCTCAAGACCGCCATAGACACGTCAGCTCGTCCAAAAGCGTAATAAATACAGTATATTCCAGAAACAGGCAATTACCAAGTTCAACCATGATTCTCTCTCCGAATATGGTAATTACCCAGTCAAACCATGATTTCCTTATCAGATATGGAAGTCTATTCAAAATCAAATTCAAATCAACCTTATCTCGAGATAATTACAGTAGTTTCCTAATATTATTCAAATATATTAGGAAGCATAATTAATGTATAATTCTTTTCCTTATTTTTCTTGATTATTTGGGAAGTGTAATTAATTCAGGATTCTTTTCCTGATTTGCTACAATCAGAATTGTAACACCTCTTTCTCTATAAATAAGGGTTAAGATCATTGTAACATCATGAGGGAATAATCAATAATACACTGTCACTCTGCAGAATTTAAGAGACAGACAGTCGTGGACGTAGGCTAATTATTGTCGAACCACGTAAAAGCTCCGTGTTCCTCGTTTGATTCTCGGTATTTGCCTGTATCTTTTCTTGGTATTTATGTTTTCTCACATTGATTGCAGGTATTGGGTGTTGATTACTCGTCGACTGAAATCCAACGTCGACATTTTGGCGCTAGAGGAAGGGCCCAAACTGCAATCTTTTTCGTCTCAACTCATCGATTTCCGATATGGCAAAGACCAGATCAAACAAGTTCCTTGGAGATGATGACCAAGCGGAAAGTCACATTAACCAGTCCTAACAGAACGTCCAGCCCACGCAGGACGCACCCATGCATGTTGCAGGAACGTCCCATGGACAGGCACTGGGTGCCGCGACAGGCATCCCTCATTTGCCTCCCCGTCAGACCGTTCCAATTGCCCCATTAGCCGAAGGGCAGAATGTGCTGATCCAGAGGCAAGAAGCGCTGGAGGATATGGTCAGACAACTCACAGAGGCCGTTAATATGTTGGTACAAACTCAGGTACAGAACATGCCCAGGGTTGATGTTCAGGTTCCAAGGTGTGTACCCCAGCAGCATGAAGCAATGCAAGTACCTGACAGGCTGGCAAGGGAAGTCCCACGACCTACAGGCTCAGCTCGCTCCTCCAATGCGCGCTCTAGGGCTGGAAGACACCCTGTTCGGGAAGAAAGGGAGGTCGCACGCCCAGATAGCCTGGTGGTAAGACTGAGCCAGGGTGGAAATCTGCAAGCAGAAGTTGGACACGATAGAGCCAGAGTTGCAGCTCGGCGACTTAATGATGAGCGCAGACAGGGAAGATCCTATCAGCCTGACGGTCTATTCGAAGAAGACGAAAGGTATGATCCGGAGCGCCCTGCCCCTAGTCATGATCACAGGCGGAGGTACGAGCTCCGAGATTCGTAGGTAAAAGAGCTCCTTCAGAGGGTCCAGCAGTTGGAGGCACGACCTGGAGCCCCGGAACAGCGTGGGTATTATGGGGGAAGGACTCCCTTCACGAGGGAGATTGAGACACAGCCTCTCCCCCCGAGGTTCAAGATGCCAAGCATCCAGCAGTATAATGGGGACAGTGACCCCTATGACCATCTCGACGCCTTCAATGTTCAGATGGACCTGCAGACAGGAAGTCCGATGGTGAAGTGCCGAGTATTCCCAGCTACATTGGGGGATATTCCGAGGACGTGGTTCAAGAATCTCCCAGCTCGCAGCATAGGAAGTTGGGAGCAATGCCAACAGAAGTTCGTTGGTCAATACAGGGCACTAAGAAGACAACTCGCTCCATCCTGCCACCTAGCCACCATCTTTCAGCGTCAGAGTGAGTCGTTGAAGGAATACATCACCAGGTTTAGACGCGAGGTCACTAATGTTGAGCATCCGTCAGATGAGAGTATACTGACAGCGATCTCAGCGGGGCTGCGCAAGGATGGAAAGTTATACGAAAGCATTTACAAGTCCCCAGTGAAGGATCTGGGGGAATTCTATGAACGAGCTGTGAATGAGATCAGGTGGGAAGAGACCTTCGGCCCGAAAAAACAGAATCAGAAGAATGAAGCGGGCAGTTCCAGCCAGCCAAAGAGGAGAAATAATGGCAAGAACGAAGAAGGAAGAAATAATGGCTCCAGTAACCAGATCGCTAAGAGAACAAGAAGAGAGCCAAGGTATGAGCGACCTCAGCGCCAAGGTCGCCATGAAGGATACAGCGTCCTGACGACATCACCGGACAGGATTTATGCTGCGGAGAGAAATAAAGAGGATTTCGGGAGGCTCAATCCTATAAGGGCTCCCGTTCATCAAAGGGATCAAAACAAGTTCTGTGCCTATCATAATGAGGTCGGACACAGTACTTCAGATTGCTGGGCGTTGAAGAACGCCATTGAGAAATTGATCAGGCGAGGTCGCCTGGGAGACTATGTAGCAAGACCCGCAGACTCACGACCTCCACAACAACAACCCCACCATCAACAGCCAACACATCAACATCAGCCCCAACGAGCTGCCGAGCCAGATCACGAACCTGCGGTAAGAACCATTTTTACCATTTATGGTGGCCCCCATATCGCAGGAGACTCCAACAGATCGCATGAGAGGTATGTCCGAGAGGCGAATCATTCTTTTCAGCTCAATGGGTCAGAAGGACCTACAAAAAGGGCAAAGCCGACCTCGGACGAGATTGTATTTACAGATGAAGATGCAAGAGGAGTGATCTGGCCTCATAACGATGCGTTGGTCGTGCGAGCTAAAATCAGCAATATGGAAGTTAGACGTATCATGATTGATACTGGAAGCTCGGTGAACGTGATGTATTGGAGTTGTTTTGATCAGATGGGGCTGCGAGCAGAACAAATGGCACCGTCCCCAGAGCCTTTATTCGGATTCACTGGAGACGCTGTAGTACCAGTAGGGCAGATTAAGTTGCCATTGACTCTTGGGGAGGCAGATCGTCAGGCAACGATCCTGACAGACTTCTTGATCTTTGATTGCCCATCAGCATATAATGTGGTCCTCGGGAGACCTGCCATGAACGAGTTGGATGTGGTTACTTCGACCAGAACTCTCATAGTTAAGTTCCCAACTCCTAATGGCATCAGATGTATTCGAGGAGAGCAACACTTAGCTCGACGCTGCTATGAGGATGCTGTCAAAATGGGTGTAAAAGGAAAGAAGGTGAACGTGGTCTCAAGGGGCGAGCCACGAGCTATGACTGAGAAAGGAGTCAGTCTCGACCTGGACCCCCGCGAGGTAGATACAGACCGAGCTACAGGTCCAGTTGAAGAATCAAAAGATGTACAAGTCAGCGAGGCAGATTCTGAAAGGTGCCTGAAGCTGGGAAGAGGTTTAACTCCAGAGCTAAGAACCCAGCTCGCTGAATTCCTGAAGGCGAACTTGGATGTATTTGCATGGAATCATGAGGATATGGTAGGGATAGATCCAAAGGTGATGTCTCACAGATTGAATATTGACCCTCACCACAAACCAGTCCGCCAAAAGAGAAGGGCAATGACAGGGGAACGTTACTTAGCACTAAAGGAGGAAGTAGACAAGCTGCTGGTTAACAAGTTCATCAGAGAAGCTTACTACCCGACCTGGGTCGCCAACCCTGTGCTAGTAAAGAAAAAGAATGGAAAGTGGAGGACTTGCATCGACTTCACTGACCTGAACAAAGCGTGCCCAAAGGATAGTTTTCCCCTGCCAAGGATAGACCAGCTCGTGGATGCTACTGCTGGCCACGAGCTCCTGAGCTTCATGGACGCATATTCGGGATATAACCAGATCCCAATGAAACCCGAAGACGAAGAGCACACCTCCTTCATGACGGATCAAGGGTTATATTACTACAAGGTGATGTCCTTCGGGTTAAAAAATGCTGGAGCAAATACATCCAAATGTGCGTTTGGAGTAGCTTCTGGGAAGTTTCTGGGCTTCATGGTCAACAGTAGAGGAATTGAAGCAAACCCTGAGAAGATCAAGGCATTGATCGACATGAGATCTCCAGCCAGGGTGAAAGACGTACAGAGCCTCAATGGTCAGGTCGCAGCACTGAGCAGGTTCATTTCGAAAGCTACAGACAAGTGTGTCCCTTTCTTTGACATCCTGAAGAAAGCGAAGAGCTTCTAGTGGACTGAACAGTGTGAAATAGCCTTCCAGCAGTTGAAGGAATATATGGGGCGAGCTCCACTTCTTTCCAAGCCCAAAGAAGATGAAAAGCTGATCTTATATTTAGGAGTGTCAAAGCAAGCTCTGAGTGCCGCGCTGGTGAGGGAAGAGGAAAAGACGCAGCTTCCGGTATATTACGTAAGCAAACGGTTACAGGATGCTGAAACCAGATATTCGCAAATGGAGAAACTAGCTTACTGCCTGGTGATTGCATCAAGGAAGCTGCGACCTTATTTTCAGGCTCATACAATTGAAGTCCTCACCCAATATCCGTTGAAACAAGTCTTGCAGAAAGCTGACACCTCAGGTCGTTTGTTGAAATGGGCAGTGGAGCTCGCGCAGTTCGATATTCAGTTCAAGCCAAGGACGGCTATCAAAGCTCAAGCTCTGGCAGACTTCATTGCAGAGTTCACAGGGCCTGTGGATGATGAAGCTGAATCTTCTGAAGGTCCAGCATGTGAGCTTTATGTTGATGGATCAGCCAGCGAGCAGAAGGCTGGAGCTGGAATTCTACTGATCAGTCCTGAAGGCCACAAAATCCTCTGTGCTCTAAGGTTTGGCTTCCAGGCGACAAACAATGAGGCTGAGTATGAAGCTCTGCTCGCGGGACTGCGTTTGGCTAAGGAGATGCGAGCTGAGCGTTTGAAAATCTTCAGTGATTCGCAGCTCGTTGTCGGCCACGTATTGGGGGAATATCAAGCCAGGGGACCAAAAATGGCCCTCTACCTCCAGAAAGTTCACGAGCTGCTAGGTGCATTCCAGAAGTACGAAATGAAACAGATCCCGCGAGCTCAGAACTCGCATGCTGATGCATTAGCTCGCCTCGCAACTACACGAGATGCAGATTTCCTTGGGGCGATCCCAGTTGAGTTTCTACCAGCTCCAAGTATGGAGGAAAAGAGTATGACGATGGCCATAACCATACAGCCTAGCTCCTGGATGAGCTCGATTCTCAGTTATTTGCAAGATGGAAAGCTGCCAAGTGACAAGCTGGAAGCCCGGCGTCTGCGAGCTAGAGCAGCTAGATATTGCATCTATGACGATGCGCTGTACAAGAAGGGGTTCTCAGCTCCATTGCTAAGATGCATTGATGGTCCTGAATGTGAAACAGTACTAAGGCAAATACATGAAGGCCATTGCAGGAATCACGCTGGGGGGCTGTCTCTAGCTCAAAAAGCACTTCGTCAAGGCTTCTACTGGCCCACCATGAGGCAGGACGCCATCAACTTAGTAAAGAAATGCGACAAGTGTCAGAGGTTTGCTCATATTCCGCAAGCTCCACCTGCTTACCTCCAACAGATAGTGAGCCCATGACCCTTTGCTATCTGGGGGATGGATCTGATTGGACCTCTACCAATGGCTCGGGGAAGATGCAAACATGCGGTGGTCGCGTAGATTACTTCACCAAGTGGGCGGAAGCGAAGGAGTTAGCTGAAATCTCCACAACAAAGATTGAGAAGTTTGTGTGGAGCAACATTATTTGCAGATTCGGAGTCCCACAGCAGATCGTGACCGATAATGGGACCCAGTTCGCTAGTGACCAGTTTCTCAGGTTCTGCAACGACCTCAAAATCGTTAAGAGCTTCTCAGCAGTGGATCATCCACAAGCCAATGGCCAAGTTGAAGCAGTGAACAAGATCATCAAGCAGACCCTGAAGATGAAACTGGAAGCAAAGAAAGGAGCATGGGTAGATGAGCTTCAAAAAGTATTGTGGTCTTACAGAACCACAGCTCGCAGCTCCACTGGCGAGACCCCATTCTCAATGGTATATGGATCCGAGGCTATGATCCCAGCTGAGTTTAAAGTTACCTCGCAAAGAAGAGCAACCTTCAATCCAAACAACAACGATCAGCTACTTGCAACAAACCTGGACCTGCTTGAAGAGCACAGGGAAACGGCCAGGCTAAGAGTAGCTGTCTATCAGCAAAGAATAGCGAGGTACTACAACAAGTATGCTCGGATTCGCAGATTCAATGTAGGAGACTTAGTATTGCGTCTCATTCTGCCTGGAGCCCGCAAGCTAAGTGATGGATCCTTAGGCCCGAACTGGGAAGGACCATATGTTGTCACAGCAAGCTTGGGGAATGGGGCTTATCATTTAGCTAACAATGAAAATGGAGCTGAGGTCCCTCGAGCATGGAATGCCGAACATCTCCGCCCTTATTATCAGTAAAACTCTTTGTAATATGTAATTCAAAATTATTTTAGTTAATGAAAGCTCCATTTCCCCAACTTGCGACTCAATTCATTTCACTATGGCAAACGGGCTGCGAGCTAAATAACTCGCAAATGAGCCTAAAAAGCAGGCGAGGTGACGACCCATGCATAGCTCACTAAAAATAAAGAGCCAAAAAAGCAAGTGACTAAGTGTCCTTGCATAGCTCACCAATGAGCCTAAAAAGCAGGCGAGGTGACGACCCATGCATAGCTCGCTAAAAGTAAAGAGCCAAAAAAGCAAGTGACTGAGTGTCCTTGCATAGCTCGCCAATGAGCCTAAAAAGCAGGCGAGGTGACGACCCCTGCATAGCTCGCTAAAAGTAAAGAGCCAAAAAAGCAAGTGACTGAGTGTCCTTGCATAGCTCGCCAATGAGCCTAAAAAGTAGGCGAGGTGACGACCCCTACATAGCTCGCTAAAAATAAAGAGCCAAAAAAGCAAGTGACTAAGTGTCCTTGCATAGCTCGCCAATGAGCCTAAAAACAGGCGAGGTGACGACCCCTGCATAGCTCGCTAAAAGTAAAGAGCCAAAAAAGCAAGTGACTGAATGTCCTTGCATAGCTCGCCAATGAGCCTAAAAAGCAGGCGAGGTGACGACCCATGCATAGCTCGCTAAAAATCAAGAGCCTAAAAAGCAAGTGATTAAGTGTCCTTGCATAGCTCGTTAATAATGAGCCTAAAAAACAGATGGCTAAGCGCCTCTGCATAGCTCGTCAGCATTTTAACAGCCAAGTTACTTGTACTTACAAAATTTTATTAATTGTTGGGTTAAGTAATTGCTTTGATTATTATCAGATTTTAAGCTTATTGATTATCAGCTCACAAGAAATTTGATAACTCTAAAAATTGAAGATCACGAAATAAGTTATACACAATAGCTTAAATGCATTCAAACACAGAAAGAGTAATGAAAGAAATTTCATTAAAAAAGAGAATTGATTACAAGTAAAAAGCTGAAAAAATACAAGTAAAAAGAAAAGAAAGCAAGTTGTCAATCTCGGGCTGGAGGATGTGGTCCTATTAATGGATCTTCATGAGAAGGAAGAGTTAGACCAGCTGAGGACGAGGTAGCTCATGATTTAAAATCTTCAACAGTTTCAAGTCCTATATCCCCGAAGATAGAAAAATCCATTTCCAGGTGGGACGTCCACAATGTGAAGAGAAAATCATGACCTGTTCTTTCCTCGGCCTCATCCCTTGCATCTGCGACTTGCACTTCCAATTCTCGAGCAGCCTGCTCTCTGAAGACTGTTAGCTCCTCGAAGGCATTGTCTGCAAGCTGGTTAACGTCCTCAGCGTTTTTCTGAACGGCTTCTGCTCGTTTCTTTTCAGCCTCAGCTTGCTGAATGGCCTCCGCCACCTGCTGCCTAAGAACCTCAACTCGATGCTCTACCTCCACGACACGTTTAGCCGCGGTTTCAGCCTCTTGAGCTCGTTTTGCTCCAGCTTCCTCAGCACGTTTGACAGCGGCTTCCACTTCTTCAGTATGTTTTTCTGCAGCTTCAGCCCTTAGCACTGCAGCATTAGCTCGTTGCTCGGATTCTTCAGCCCGTCGAGCAGCACTTTCTATCTCCCCGGCTCGCTTCTCGGCAGCCTCAGCTCGCTCTGCCGCAGTCTCGACTTGACGATCGAGCACTTCAATTTTATCTTCGGCAGTCGAAGCTCTTTGCTCTGCCAGCTCGGCCCGCTGCTCAGACCGTTTTAGATCTTCCCTTATTTTGAGTAACTCATCCCTTAGCATGTTGCGCTCATTTTCCATTTTACGAAGAGCTTCCTCGGCTGCCTGCCTTGCAGCATTTTCCTCAGCGATCTGAGCTTCCTGACCCTGTATTCTGCCCGTGGTCAAGCGAGCTATATCATCAGTGGCCGCCTCCAGCTCGAATTCCAGCTTCCTTATTTCATCATTGGTAGCCCTTGTCTCCCTTCTCCGCTTCATTGCAGCAAGGGCGCCCTGGAAATGATAACAGGTTAAAATCTAGTTAAGTAAGGAAATCAGCAGATGAGGAAAAATAACTTACCAGCATACAATGACGAGCCGTGAACTCATCCAGATCCTCGCCCTTAAGACACCTATTCTCCAGGACATTTGTATGGTTAAGCATAATCGTTGCCCAGCTGTCAAGGAAGGAGTTCAAGTATCTTCCTTCTGGACCCAGCTCGATGACTGGTCTTGTTGGTGAAGGAGTTCTTTCACGCTCCGGAATATCACGCTCATCATCATGAGAAGCACCATGTCGTGAAACAACGGTACATCTAGTCACATGTCCGCTGGGGCCAGCTCGGGTCACCTGGGAAGCAACCTTAGGAGGAACACCTCCTTTTTCTGGCAGCAAGCTGGAATCTGGAGTATGCTGAAGATCTGAAGAAGCAGTAGCCCCAGCAGGCACCTCGCTGGGAACAGCGGATGAGGAAGCAATGGTTTCAGCAGGCACCTCGTTGGGAACAGCGGATGAGGGAGAAATGGTTTCGACAGGCACCTCGCTGGGAACAGCGGATGAGGAAGCAATAGCCTCGACAGGCACTTCGCTGGAAGCAGCGACCACAGGAGCCTGGTCCTCGATAGATAGTTTGGGGCGTTTTAAAGGGGCCGCTGGAGTGGCTAAGGCCTCGGCAGGTCGTTTTGCTGAAAGAGTCGAGGAGGCGGGAGATGTAGCAGGTCGCTCAGGAGGAGGTGATTTTAAAAGAACAAGTTTCTTCCTGTTGGCTGGAAGTCGCCCAGAGGAAGAAGTAGGGGCTGGAGCACGAGCTGGAAATGACAGTGAGGCCCTTAGAGTAGATGTGTAATGTGGAGAAGAAGGTGAATCAACTTGCACAGCAGAGGCTGTATGGGCTGGATCTGATCCTGTCCGAGTTGGGGTAGGAGCTGGAGAAGTGGTTTTTCGAGATGCACCCTTTGATGGGGTGCGAGCTGAGGACGATTTCGCCTTTGAAGGGGTGCGAACTGAAGACGATCTCGCCTTAGAGGAGGCGCGAGCAGGAGCGTCTCGGGTAGAAGCCTCCTGAGCTGGAGAAGGTGAGCGAGTTGTACCCGCTGATGATGAAGAGACTGGTGGCGGAGTTCGGGAAGCAGACGTGTTCCCAACCCGAACTGGAACTTCAAAAACAGAACGAAGTCTAGGTCTATCGCCGATTTTGCCTATGTCCTCCTCAGATCGCAGAAGAAGGGATTCCTTAGGAGGAGCAAGGCCGTAAGCTCTAAGGATCACATCGTCGAATTTGATGCTGATACCTGCGTCCTCTGAGCTTGCGAGCTTGTCAAGAGCTCGTTCCTCCTCGTTGCTGAGAGGAGACTCGTCCATTTTCAACACTGCACAGCAAATGATTAAAAAATGGTAATAAAGATACAAAATAACCTCAGCTCGCTATATTTTCCTTTATGTATACCTGGTTTCAGGACAAAGCTGAAATTTTGGAGATTTGCGAGAGAGGGGCACGAGACGTAAAACCAGCTCGTCTTATACGGCCCGACGTTGAATTTGCCATTTGCTTCTCCTTTGGGCAAGAGATCTTTGTATTGCGACTGACGGGCTGTGAGGTAGTAAATATCATCCGGCTTTTCTCCTTCTTCTGCACTCAGAGCCTTGAAGGAGTAGAACTGCTGTATAATTTTTGGTGTAGGAGGACGAAGGCCGTTTCTAAGGAAGGCTACGGCCAGCGAGGTCAGCTGCGCATATGAGTTTGGAGTCAACTGGAATGGCGCGAGCTTGACCTTGTTGAGAAATGCGATTAAGTACGGCGGAATAAGGAACCGTAGCCCCTGCTCGAAATGCTGAGTGCTAACAGCGATGAATCCCCTGAGCGGATAACATGCATGATTACTTGAATCAGGCAACAGTGCACGACAACCAAAAGGAATGTGGAATTGGGCAACAAGTCCTTCCACATCAGGACGTTTTAGCGAGGAAGGATGACGAGCGAACGTATCCCGAGCTGCTCTTCCCTGTATAGCATGTTTTCGGGCTGCATCATGCTCACGAGCTTCACTACTTGGAACATTTCCCTTGCGAATTCTGCTTGAAGACATCTAAACAAGTTAAAAAACCAGATTGAATCAGAAGAAGAAACGTCATGTCCAATAAACTCAAAACTCAGAATAATGAAGGTACAACAATGGTGGTGAAACTAAATAAACCGAAAGCAGAAAGTTTGTCTTACTTTGAATCGTTGATGAGACTGAAAAACGGCGAGCAAGGATGATGATTTCGTGAAAAAGGCAGTAGGTCCTGGTTGCTTGAAAGTTTGAACACTTGATTGCTTTAAAAGGAAACGACAGATGAAAGAAGAAAATGAAAATGGTCTATCGATTTATATAGACAAGCGAGTGTGAGCCCTAACCGTCAGATCTTTAAAAAGTGTAACCGTCATAAATCTGACGGTGCAGCGAGAAGCACGGTTTTGGAAATCATGCAACCGTCAGTTGAAAGACGTGCGCATTAAATACGCGTGTAAAGGACGTGCAGGCGTCGTTTCAGTTACCACCTGCATGACCGCCACGTGTCACAACTGAAAAGGAGGAATTTGAAAGTGCACAGAAGCAGTTATGAAGGGTAGCGTGCCAAGGAAGCCAGTTTTTACCAGCAAGATCAAGCTCCCAGCTCGCAGAAGCGAACTGAGAGCTGGGGGGCTAATGTTATATGTATTTTTCGGGCTTATTAAATGGGCTGGTAAAAGTCCAATTTAGACCCATTTCAAACCCAATAAGAAGGCCCAATAAGGTCAACCCAGTCAAAACCCATCAGATGAGACTCGGATATCAACTCCAGGCCCAGCAGAAGGTACAGCTCATCTCAGTATCCTGTCAGCTCGCTGCAACGAGCTAGTTTCACAGCTCACCTCATGCACAGCTCGTCTCTCAGCAAGCTCGAGCTCAAGACCGCCATAGACACGTCAGCTCGTCCAAAAGCGTAATAAATACAGTATATTCCAGAAACAGGCAATTACCAAGTTCAACCATGATTCTCTCTCCGAATATGGTAATTACCCAGTCAAACCATGATTTCCTTATCAGATATGGAAGTCTATTCAAACTCAAATTCAAATCAACCTTATCTCGAGATAATTACAGTAGTTTCCTGATATTATTCAAATATATTAGGAAGCATAATTAATGTATAATTCTTTTCCTTATTTTTCCTGATTATTTGGGAAGTGTAATTAATTCAGGATTCTTTTCCTGATTTGCTACAACCAGAATTGTAACATCTCTTTCCCTATAAATAAGGGTTAAGATCATTGTAACATCATGAGAGAATAATCAATAATACACTGTCACTCTGCAGAATTTAAGAGACAGACAGTCGTGGACGTAGGCCAATTATTGCCGAACCACGTAAAAGCTCCATGTTCCTCGTTTGATTCTCAGTATTTGCCTGTATCTTTTCTTGGTATTTGTGTTTTCTCACATTGATTGCAGGTATTGGGTATTGATTACTCGTCGACTGAAATCCAACGTCGACATTTTCAGCTTGGTGGTAGGAGTTGTGTACTCAAAAACCTTATAAGAGGTTACGAGTTCAACTCCGGATGCGACCCCAAGAGGCCAAAAGGGGCTATCCGGCGTGGTCTTCACCCCCGGCTCGGCACGGTCTTCACCGCCGGCCCCGTACAAATCGTTCCGTTGGCGTGGTTCCGACCCCCAACCTAGTGTTGACCGATTCCGATCGTCAACAGTAACCAAAAGTTGATCCGGCATCGTGGAAGCGATTTTAAATTATATGTAATGAACCTTAAGAAGATTAATTAATAAATTACTTTGTCAATTAATTTGCTTGTGATTTAAATATTCTGTTTATAGATTACACATGTTGATATTAGCTGGCTCTTCTCTTTGTTTTATTGAATTTTACATTATTCCATCCATTTCATTTTATTTTTATCGTTATTTACTAATTTAATATATTTGTTTTATAAATAAATAATAACATTTTAAAGAGGACATGCATGCTGAGATTCTCTACCAGGAGAGCTAAGACATTGGCCAGCTTAGTCTTTTTGTCACGTTTCCTTCTCTTTTTTTTTTTTTTTTTTTTATGTCCTTTTTGAGTATACCAGATCCACCAAAGTGGTATACAAGTATCATTTCTTTTATATTGAAAAAATATATATAAAAATAAAATGAAATCCAGAAGTAAAGAAAGCTAGACCAATTATCAACAAAAATATGTCACTATAAGCATGTACGAAGCTTCAAATCAAGCATCAACCATAATGTTCCAAAAGCATGTGGCTAGTGCCAGATAATTACTCTCAATAATTTAAATTTAAAAATCGTGCTGTTTGAGCCAGACTAAAATAAGGAGCATGTCCCATAACTGTTCAAAGTCACAAAAAGCTACACATTTTTTGGCTCCGAAGTTATACCTGCTCCACCACTGAGTAGCCTAGCTCCCATGCATTATTGTTGTTTCTTCTTCTATAAATAGTCTCCCATAATCACTGATCTTCTTCACCTCCATCTCCATTAATATCTCCTGCGTCTTTCCAAATATTCCAAGCCTTTTTTGTTGGCTTACAAGCAAGTTCGTGATAAGTCCTTATTTTATTTAGGACAATGGATTCTGGTAGCTTTAAAGTGCACATTCTTGCAATTATGTATATCATATCTTTTTATAACTTACCTTCTTTAACATCAGCAGAGCTCAGAATAGGTTTCTACAAATCAACTTGTCCATCCGCAGAGAAAATTGTGAGAAGATCAGTAAACAAAGCAGCATCCCGCGATCCTGGCATACCTGCTGGCCTCATCAGAATGCATTTCCATGATTGCTTTGTCAGGGTATATATGCTCAATTCTAGTTAGTGTCTATTTCATGAAGTACATCCATGTCTTTTGTCAAATGTAAAAGATTGAAGTATATTGATGTATATATGCTTTTCTGCTTCAGGGTTGTGACGCCTCCGTTCTACTGAAAACCGTACCAGGAAACCCACCAGCAGAGAGAGAACACGTTGCCAACAACCCTAGCTTACAAGGGTTTGAGGTGATCGACGAAGCCAAAGCCCAACTCGAGACTATTTGTCCAAACACTGTGTCATGTGCTGACATTCTTGCTTTTGCTGCTCGTGACAGTTCCAACCGAGCTGGTCGCATTAACTATGCTGTGCCAGCAGGACGCCGCGATGGGCGGGTCTCGTTGAGTGATGAAGTGGGACAAAACCTCCCGTCTCCATTCTTCAATGCAGATCAAATCGCTCAAAGTTTTGCACGAAAAGGGATGTCAGTGGATGAGATGGTGACACTCTCTGGAGCACACTCAATTGGTGTCTCACATTGCTCTTCATTCTCCAACCGACTCTACTCTTTCAATGCCACTCATCCCCAAGATCCCTCTATGGATCCTACATTTGCTGCTTTTTTGAAAACAAAGTGCCCAAACGGGGCCAGTGGAGACCCGACTGTGGTACTTGAGTTTAGAACACCTAATCGTTAGGACAACAAGTACTACACTGAATTGATGAACCATCATGGATTGTTAACTTCAGATCAGACATTGAAGGACAGTCCCTTAACTTCAAAGATGGTATTGGACAATGCAAGGAGAGCAGCAACATGGGCGGCTAAATATGCCAAAGCAATGGTACACATGGGTTCCCTTGATGTCCTCACTGGCACTCAGGGCGAGATCAGGAGGCTTTGTAGTGTTGTTAATTGATGTCTGATCCTTCTATGCCGCCAGAATTAGAAGGATTTCAAATTGGTTCGCTTCCCGTGTTCTGTATTAATTTTATGGTTTTATTTTCGTTGATAGAAGAGATTGCGTACATCATTTGATCATTGTGTTTCTGAGATTTCCCAATGGAAATGTCTCTTACATAAAATGTTGGCTAATAACAAATCATCCCTTTTGTTGAATACCTTTCTTGACCCTACAAGGTCAAGGATTTAAGTGTCGTCCTTATCTTTTAAAATATTAAAAAGTTTATAATAATTAGAAATAACAGTCCTAATATTACATTATTAGATGTAAATTTAAAACATTATAGATAACGATTATAAATAAATGTTTAATTCATAAAACAAGTATAAATAAAGATAATCCATAAAGCGATTACAGACAAAATTTTAACCGATTAAATATTTCAAACAAAAGATCAATTCATGAACCATAAATGTAAAAAATAAAATAAAAAATAAAAAACCTAAGAACACATATAACTATCCTTAATGTTCATCTTTTGCAAGTGTTCTCCCTCGAGGGGAAGAAATCTTGAATTTAGAAGTAAAGGTGAGCATTTGTCGAGTTGAGTTGAAAATATATAATTATATATTTTCAACCTAACCAATCCCTTTTGTTTTAAGTTTTAATCTAATCCAACCTACTAAAAATGATCAGGTTGGATTGGATCAGATCTATCGAGTTGGGTTATAGATATCCACCCTCAATAGAGACCAAAAACCTCAAGAGTCTATCAACATGTGAGTCAATTAATGGTCTTTATAGGGAGACTAAAATTATCTTTAATTAGGAAAAAGAATATGCTCTCCCATCTCCAATGTTTAAAAAAAAAAAAAAAAAATGCTTGATCAACTTGATGTTTTGTTGTTGAAGAAGCCCTTTCTTTTGTAAAGGTCAAATCCCCAACTTTCCTGAGGCATTGCATGATTATTCATCATTTTACTTTATACATGCTCACCTCTAAAATCATGGTGATGAATATACACACTGATAGTTTCTATGAGGATGGCTTCATAAAACTCTCTAGTTTTTGGATATTGAATAGGGAGCAGATGGATTGACATGTATTTGAGTGCCACATCAAAGGATTCAAGATCCACTTCACTGATTTCTATTATTGTTTGAGCTAGCGATGTGGTCTCAAGAAAGCCTTCATTAGGATCCAATTTCATCTTATTTGAGGAGTCTTCTTTTTCTTTGTCCTTCTTTCTCAGGATCCGAGAATAGGATGCTCCTACAACTATCCTTTTAGGTGCCCTATAAATATTCACAAGTTAGAAAATCATGAAGTGAATTTGTTCCCCCTTTTATAAATTCAATATCAAAATCAAGATAGAAAGAATAGTCTATCATCTAACAAATATATGTTTAGACATTAGATTTTTAACATCTTTTTTTGAAACTTTTTTGGCAGCTTTGCAATCTATTTTAAGAAGTTTTTTATTTAATAAATCTTTCTAAAATTTGGAAACTCAAAGAACTGTAGTCAAAATCTCTTTTTTTATTATAGGATAATTTTGCTAAGCCGATTTCCAAGTTCAAAGACAAAATAGAGAAGAGAGACTTTATTGTTGAACTTTTGTTTTAAGATGCCTCCATATCCAATCTTTGAAGCATTTGTTTCAACTATCTTTAAAGTTTCCGGATGTGGAATAGATAGGCTTGGGAGCTGTTTTGCTCTCAGTTTGATTTTCTTGACTGCATTTATACAATCTATATTCCAAGAAGTAGGATTCCTAACATATAAAGGCTTCATATCCTTGGCTAAATCTTTATAAAAATCTACCAAATAATTCAAACTTCCTAAGAACCTTTGCAACTGAGTTTTTATCTTTTATTTCATCAAAGAATTTTTCTGCAAAGACTATTGCTCTATCTATCGGAGCAAAAGATCTTTGGCTAATATTATGCCCAAGAATCTAGTATTTGTTTCGAACAACTTTATTTTTGTGGCAGACACAATCAATCCTTCTTTTTTTATTGTTTTAAAGAAAATTTGGACGTGTTTTCAGTGTTCTTCTATTGTTTCTAAGTAGACCAACACATCATCTATATAAACAATTATGAATTGAGTATAGTTGTTGAATACTTCATTCATAATCCGTTGAAACTCAAAAGATGCATTTTTTTAGACCAAATGGCCTCACATTCCATTCATCTTGACTAAATGGAACTGTAAATGTTGTTTTATACAGGTCGTTTTCATCCATTTGTGTTTGCCAGAATTCACTCTTCATATCAAATTTTGAGAAAATGTTGGCTTTAAAAGGACGATTCAACAGATTTCTCTTATTGGGTATAAGATACCTTACCCATCTTAGAGCTTTAATAAGGGGTTGATAGTTGATTACCAATCTAGGTATCCCGCACTTTAATTGTACTATATTTTCTACATAAAAGACTGGACAAGATCATAAGCTTTTATTTTGTCTTATCAGGCCCTTTTTTTAGTAGATCTTGGATTTCTTTCTTACAAATCTTAAGATGTCCACTATTCATTTGTATAGGCCAAGTAGCAGGCATTTGTTTTTCATTAAAGTCAGGCTCATAAAGAAGATGGACCATATGTCTTTTTTGGCCCAAAAAAATTAGGAAGGGTACTACAGACTTCATATTTAAGTTTGTATTTGAACGCTTGAATTTTTTTCTATATATTAGGAGATTATATTTTATTTTCTATCTCCTTTCCCGGAGAAAATGAACCTTTCTTTTTTATTTAATTTGGTTTTGAGATTATAAATCTCTTTATAGATGGGTAATTTGATAAAATCAAATTTTATAATCTTCCTATCTTTTTCGCATTCCAAACCTTCATTAGTCACTTTAAAAGCATACAACATTGTTAGAAATGGTATTCCCAAAATAACTATTTGGTTGAAATCTTTAACCAAAATAAAAGGTGTCTAGAAACAGACTCCTTAATTACAAACCATAGTATCTAAAAGCTTATATTCAATAGTCATTTTGGTGATGCTTAGGACTTGAGTCGTTTTTTAAAAGAACTTTGAGGGAATAATTCCTTCATTGATACAATTTAAATAAACTCCAGAATCTATTAAAGCTTTTCCAGTAAATTTAAATTGTTTATCAACAACTATTATGACATAAGCAGGTCATTCTTGTATGACAACTTTATCAAGGGCATTGATAAACTCGAGATCCTCTTCCTCTTTTATTATTAAAGGAGATTGAGAGGATTCTCCTATTTTGACTTGTTTTCCTTCAGAGAATATATTATTAAAGGATATCTCATCTTCATCCTTTTCTCAAGGAGCAACATAATTATTTAACTCAAGGATTTGAACTCTTTGGGTTCTTTCTTGTATGTATTGACCTCCTGACTTAATAGTTGGTTCTCTCTTCGTTATCTAATTACGAATCCTTTCTATTATTTTATTATAGGAATTTGTGAATTCTAGAGGCAAAGTGGAGAGATTTTTAGGCTCTTTATTTTGGTAAGTTAGCCTTGTATATGATTTAAGAGCTTTTCTTTTCTTATCTGGATCTATTGTCTTGTCTATTACATCATAATGAAATTTTGTTCTACAGTTAGCACATTCAAGCTTAGCCCATTTAATCCTAAGATAGCCTCATAAGAATCATTTTTGCATTTGCATTTGCATTTGCAATTACTTGTGCTATCTAAGGATTGGCTGTTAGAATCTAAAGAAGAGAAATCTTGTATGTCTGATTTCTTCTTCTTATATGTTAGATTCGCTTAAAGATTTTTCTAATTCAAAAAACAAGATTTGTATTATTTTATCTTGTAATTCTAAATTGATATTTAAGACTTTAATTTCTTGAGTCTTTTTATCTCGTCTGTATTTATTAGCGTAATGACCTTTGTCTCCACATTTAAAGCAAGTGGGTGTTTTAGAAGTTTTAGGTCTTATGATAGACTTACTCTTTTTTGCCTTTTTATAATATTGTGGAATTTCTTTATTTCTGAAAAGACGTTTATATTGAGTATGCCTTTTTTCATTTCTTTTTTTATTTCCATAGCAAAAGATCAAACTCATATTACTTATAGAATTCTCCATTGATATTGACCAAATGGAACTATAAATGTTGTAGTGACTGGTACAATAATACATATTTGTGGTAACAATTGACAAATGCTCAGTTTACATGAGCATATAAATAAATTAACATATTATGAAAAAATGGTTGCCACAAAGGCCATGCTAGGCCTATTCCAACAAGAGTGGCAACATTTTCACCCCTCAAAAATTGTATATACACCCTTTTGTTTGCACACTCAATAAAAAATTTAAAATTTTTGTAATTTGTTTTTAAATTCCACTTAATACCAAGACTATCATTTTCTCTTCATTTATTGTATATATTTTTGTATATACATCCCTTAAGTCAATCACAAACCAACTATAATATGTGCTAAAAGGAGATTCGGTGTAAATTATTTTGTTGTCACTTATTGAGAAATTTCTATTTTACCATTTTTTTTAACACATTCATTATACATGAAATGAAACCTATTCTAAGCAAATAATGTAATACAAATTCATTCAACCCATTACCTTTTTTTTTTAAATTAAAGATTTGTGTATAAAATAATATATATTTTATTATTTTACTCTCTTAAACCCTAATTTTTCATTTATATCATAAAATTTACATAAATGATTATCAGCTAATTTTTAATTAAATTAGGATTGTATAAATGATTGGAGATTATTAAAGTTAAGGTTTGATAAGGAACCCTTTTTAATTTTTATGATTAAAATCATAAACTCTTTTTCCTCTTTCAAGTTTTAATTTTTCATTTATATCATAAAACTTGTATGAATAATTACCAACTAATTTATAGAACCCTAAGTAACACTTTTTTAATAATGAATTGTGAATATCAATTTAGATCTATAATTTTTGGATAATTTGAAGCATAACCTCTTACTTGTTTACTGATACGATGAAGAAAATAAAAGAAATAAATGACCTTTTTGTTTGATTTGTGAAAAAATTTGATAAGAAAATGAAAAATACTGATATGGTGAGTCTGGTGATTGAATGTTTAATAATATTTTTTATGATTAAATTAGGATTATATAAATAATTGGAAACGTTTTAATTTTTTATGAAGAAAATTTAAACTTTGAGATAATAACAAAGAGAAAAGTTAGGGATTAAAAGGATAAAAATAGTTTAAGATATAAATGATATTTTAATTAATAATTGGTGGATATACTTATAAAATATTTATCTGTCGACGTTGGATTTCAGTCGACGAGTAATCAATACCCAACACCTGCAATCAATGTGAGAAAGCACAAATACCAAAAAAAGATACAGACAAATACCGAGAATCAAACGAGGAACACGGAGCTTTTACGTGGTTCGGCAATAATTGGCCTACGTCCACGACTGTCTGTCTCTTAAATTCTGCAGAGTGATAGTGTATTATTGGTTATTCTCTCTTTATGTTACAATGATCTTAATCCCTATTTATAGGGAAAGAGATGTTACAATTCTGGTTGTAGCAAATCAGGAAAAGAATCCTGAATTAATTACACTTCCCAAATAATCAGGAAAAATAAAGAAAAGAATTATACATTAATTATACTTCCTAATATATTTGAATAATATCAGGAAACTACTGTAATTATCTCGAGATAAGGTTGATTTGAATTTGATCTTGAGTAGACTTCCATATCTGATAAGGAAATCATGGTTTGATTGGGTAATTACCATATTCGGAGAGAGAATCATAGTTGAACTTGGTAACTGCCTGTTTCTGGAAGATACTACACTTATTACGCTCTTGGACGAACTGACGTGTCTATGGCGGTCTTGAGCTCGAGCTCGTTAGGAGACGAGCTGTGCATGAGGTGAGCTGTGAAACGAGCTCGTTGCAGCGAGCTGATAGGATACTGAGATGAGCTGTACCTTCTGCTGGGCCTGGAGTTGATATCTGAGCTTCGTCTGATGGGCTTTGACTGGGTTGACTTTATTGGGCCTTCTTATTGGGTCTGAAATGGGCCTAAATTGGACTTTTACCAGCCCAATTAATGAGTCCGAAAAATACACATAACATTATCCTTTTAATAATGTTTCTCAAAGATAATATTGTATACTTAAAAAAAAAATACTAATTTGAGATATACATACAATTTTTAAGGTACGGAAATATCGTCGCTCTTCCATAACCTACCTCACACAGCCCACACCCGGCCCAGTATAGTTAAAGTTACAAGCTCACCCCTGCTCGATGAATACTAATGAATCTCCATGTAAGCTGCGTCCCACAATCGTCCACCCGTAGATTACCGACACGTGGATGACAGAACCACTAACGTCTCGTTGACATTAGAGATGCGATGCGAGGACCAAACCTGTGGTCAGATCCTGCAGTCGACTTCTATCACTTAGTCTTCTGCAAATTAAAAAAGGCGGAGCATGTCTGCAACAGCACTTTCGTCTATATCAACTCCCGCCTCACTCAAACTCACCTACTTCTTCACTAAAACCACCAATTTCATCTTCTTCAACTCCACATTACCCACTTGTAGAAACTCTTCTTCATTAAAACTATCATCTCTCAACCATTTGCTGTTATTTAGAGTCCCACGTGAACATGGCTCCCTCAGAAGACCCTCCAGACCCTTTTCTTCTCCTGTCATGGAGTGGCAAGATTGCACGTAATCAATCCGTCTTTTAGTTTTCTCACCTCCCTTTTGTTTTTTTTTTTTTTTTCTTTTTTTTCATTTGTTTGCATTTGATGTGATTTCAGGGTAAAAATGGAAGTTGATGTGCCTGCTGCGGTGGCTTTTAAGTGTTATTCGGATCGTGAAGCAATTCCTCGTTGGATGCCTTTCATTTCCTCTGTAAAGGTGCCTTCAAATTCTGTGCTTTTTGTATTTTATTGCTATTGAAGCTTAAATTTATCTAGAAAAGGCCAATTTGGTTAACATGTGTGTTGCATTATTTTGAAGATTTTATATTTCACTTTCCTGAGAAATAAGATGATGTTGATTGGATGTTTGACGCTAATTTGGTTTATCACAGCTTTTGATTTTTAGTTTGTTGGGGAATTTTGATGTTGTAATTTGTGATAGATATTAGAAGACAAGCCTCACTTATCAGAATGGTCACTCAAGTATAAAGCGTTTGGTCGTGATATTGAGTACTCTTGGCTTGCTAGAAATCTGCAGGTGATGGTTATGAGATGTTGTGTTGAAATTTGTTTTTTCTTGTTGTTTTGTTTTCAATGCATTTTGTTTTGTTTTCGTCATTTCCCTCTTTGAATTATGCTATGATTGTCTACTTGCAGCCAATACCAAATCAGAAAATTCACTGGAGATCTATGGAAGGGCTTCCTAACAGGTACATGGAATAAACTCTGCTAACAAAATCGGTATTGTGGTCATAGCAATTGAAATGCTCTTTGGTTATAACTGATTTTCAGTTAACAAACCTTTAGGCTTATACAGACTATTAGAACTTTGTAATCAGATTTTAAGTTTATTCTTGTATATATGTGGAACTGTGCTTAGTTTCATTTTACTTGCAAGTAAACAAACATTAAAGAAGTATGCAATTTCTGGGGAGCCTCATGAAGGCAATACCACCTGTATAAATCTTAGATTGCTTGTTATCTGACAATGGCATCTATAAATATTACTGGCTGTACACTGCATAACTTTTTCAAACCTCACTATGCATGTCCCCGAGTTCTATCTTATGCAATATTAAATATGTTACTTGTATATGGAGTTGATATATGTAGTGCCCTTCATGATTCACTGTTGTTTGAGTTGCCATAAATCGATATCAAAATGCTGATGAGTTGTTTGTCACATGGCAGAGGTGCTGTTCGATTTTTTCCCAAAGGTCCCTCATCATGTGTAATAGAGGTGAGGAGGCTACGTAAAATTTATAATTTGATGCTGTATCATTATTATTCTCATATAAGTTTAAACTTTACATAATATGATCACTTTTTACAGTTAAGTACATCTGTGGACTTAAGCATATATCTAGGAGAAAGCAAGAAATAAGAAATTTCTTATTTTAATTGCCAGCATTCAATAATATGGAAAGCAAACAAATTCCTTTCTGTAGTCTCCTTAGAGTTTAGATACAACCCTAAGATTTACGTGTTTTTTCCTTTCAGCTAACTGTTTCATATGAGGTTCCCCAACTTCTAGTTCCAGTTGCATCTGTAAGTATTCTCACCTTGGATTTACATGCTTTTGCTGGTATTTGGTAAAAAAATGCATTTAATGCCAATAATAATAATAATTACAATTAACAAAAGTGGGATAACATATCGGAATGCCATTTGGTAGCAAAGAAGATGAATAAATTTTTCTTTTTCATAACAGTTTAAGTAGAAGGAAGTAATTGATCATGTTCTCTTTCGTGCCTGTTGTCTACAGGCACTTAAGCCTTTCCTTGAAAGTTTACTCAGTCGTGGTTTGGAACGCTTTGCTGCATTTGCAAAAACCTATTAGGCATACTCAATCTCCAGATAGTCTCAACTTGGTCACGGAACATTTTGATTTGTTATTGTTACCGATTCTTTTCATGTGCAAGTTTTTTCTTACCTAAAGAATTGCGATCTTCTTAAGATCTGATTGTACTCTCTATTATGTAGAGTTACAAAAGCTTCATTTATTGAAAATCTGTTATTAAGCATTAGGACTACAGTTCTTTTCTTTTATAGAGAGCACTGCATGTTCTATGTTTGTCTTAGGGATTGGGTTTCTGCAACTAATAGTAAAAAATAATGACAGAATCCACCCTTAAATTTTTCTTTCACTTTGCTGGTGTATATGCATTCTAGAATTTAAAGAGTCAGAATGCATTGGTTAATGCATTGGTTTTCATTAAATCTAGTTAAATGCTTGCCAGTTGGGTCACATTTTCAATTAAAACAGATCCACAATTCACTATCAAATATGGGATGCATATATACAACAGTAGGAAGCAATCCCTTTCTTGAGTATAGTTATTAGTCTTGCAGTTGAAACATATGCTGACTTCCAAAAATAAGATACTGGATGTCTAGGTCTGAAAAAAAATGAGGTCACTCCTTTCTTGAGTAGCTGCTGAGTTTAATTGGTAATGTTTGCAAATCAAACAGATGCAGACTTATATAGTAAGTAAAATATTGGGTACTCATATAACTCAACAAAGTTCGTCTCTTACGTATTGCTAGGAAAAGATGAGTTGCACAGCGATGGCGTCATTATTTCAATTCTCTTTCCTGCTTAACACTTCCCTATCATTGGTATTTATCTTCATGCATTTTGGGCTATTGAATCTAGTAGCCTTTTGGAACGAGTTTGTTCCCTAAACCACAATCCAAAATTCTGTCTTGAGGCTCTGCAATCAGATCCTCAATCAAAGTCGGCTAATCTCAAAGGTTTAGGACCATCTCTATCGATTTGACGTTGTAAAATGTCCTAGATTCGTGGAAACTACATTGCTCAGCTCTTGGAGGAAGCTAAGGACCCCAAAATGATATAGAGAGAGGCACTCAAAACTTGTCAGTATGGCCACAATAGAAGTGTTATGGATCTTCAAAGTGCTAGTGAAGGCTTGGGCTCTGGTGAGTATGTTGAGGTTGGTTTCATGGCACTGATTGTTTCTAGTTATTCCATGGAGTGCCAACACTTGTACATGAACCTAACACCACCACTTATTTCTCCTCCTAACACACGGTATTCAGTTTGTTATAGATCTTGCTTATATTGTTCCAGTTGTTGCCCAGCTTCTTCGGGCCTTACTTCCCTGTCTCCATTTTGTTAAGTTAATGAACATTTGAAGGGGATAGATATTGTCATTTATAAATATGATTTTCACACCTAATTTATTAAATTTAAAATTTTGCATATTGATATAACCGTCCTTAAATATATCTGATATTAACGATATTTAAACTACATTAATTTTATTAATGTGAAATAAATTTTTTATCTTTATTATTTCCTTTTTTCTTAAACGTAAATTATTAACTCTAACCCTAATTTTACACTTTATTAATTGAAAAAAAAAAAAAAAAAAAAAACCATTCCTGAAGATTGAAGTCATCAAATTTTTTATCAAAAATAAGATTTTATTTTGTGTTTTAATCAATTTTTATTGTTTAGATGGATAAAAATTAAAATTTGAAATTGTGCTGTGTATTTAAAAAAATCTAAAGAATCATTTGATATATATACTATTCATAAACCTCTTTATATTTTTTTATAGGTTTTGAGTTAGAAATATTTATGGATTGTTGTTTGTTTTGTTAACTTGAAATTAAAAAAAGTAAAATTGTATCAAGTTTTAATAATAAACAAATTGTTTTACTAATGTGTCGACGTTCAGAATCAATCGACTTGGAGATCCAAAGGCCCAAACTATAGTTTTAACAATAAATGATAATAAATCTTGTTTAAGGTTGGTAAAAGGCTAATAAAAACGATTGAATACTGATTAAAGTATATGGGTGATAATAAATGAGCGATTAATAATAAGAGAATGAGAGAAAGAAGAATGTAAATACAAAGATTTTTACGTGGTTCGACAAATGTGTCTACGTCCACGGATCACTCTGAATAGATTTTGGTAGAGTGACGGTACTACTAGTGTTAAAACTTGTTTTTACAATGAAAATTTCTCCTATTTATAGAGAAGGGGAGTGACAATAGAATGTTTTATACACTAAAAATCATCATAATTTTCAACTAATCTAACATAAGTCATACAGCATTTATTGTTTCAGCAATGATTATTCTTACATGTCTACTCCCGCATTAAATACTTCAGGTAAAGTCTTCTCTGTAATAAATACATAGCTGTCACCGCATTAAATGTTCCTCGGAAACTATAGAGATTGGGTCGGCGTAAAATCTGAAAATCAGGATGGTCTGACATTGGCTTCTCAAGATAGTGCATGGCGCGAGCTCATCGATTTGATTACTTATGCGAGCTGAAGATAGGCTAAGATAAACTTTGTCATAGTCGCAGGCTGAGGATGCGTTGAAGTAAATTTGACACGAGCACGAATTTGAATGTCCAACGAGCTCGTATTCGCGATCTGAGGAAGGGACTCTTTGAGCCTTTTGCTACTGTACGCGTCCTTTAGACCTTTAGTGACCCATTTGCCCAGGACGTGAAAATGTCCATAACAATGTGTTTGCTCTCTTTATAATTTTATTTAGAAGGAATTGCACAATACCCCCTTGTGGTTTGCCTAAAAACAGATGAAAATATAGTTATCCTTTTATTACACAAAACCCCCATACCGTTAGTTGACTTCCGTCAACTTTAACTGTTGACCAAAAATTTTGATTGAAAGTCTAAAATACCCTTAATAATGTAAAATTACCTAATTGCCCATGAATAAGACAAAAAGAAAATAATACAATATTCTTCCATTTTCACTATTTATTTTATCAATTCTTATTTCTGATCATTTTTCTACTCTTATTTATTCTGCAATACTTTATTTCATTTTTTTTTTCTATTCTTATTTACATTTGTATTCTTCTTATTTAATAACAATCTCTTATGAAAGCCATAGTGAGATAAATGTAAGAATTATCAAGTTTAAAAATTAATAAGCAATGTTTTTGCCAAAAAAAACGCCTATAGAAATTTCAAAATCACAAAAGAAAAAATTCCTCATAAACCATTTTTAAGTTACGAACAAGAAAATTGTAAATACCACTCATTCTGAACACCAAATGACAAAGAAAATCAAGCAATAACACAAGTTAAAAGATTCAATAAATGGCTATAGTGATAATGTATAAATGTAAGAAAATCAAGCAACATTGTCTCTAATCACAACCCTCTAAAACCATCACCATCTTCTGTCAATTACAATGATGATCAGCGACAACCAACGGTGATGCACCAACGACGGACAAATGGCGAGTCACTCTCCAACCAACAGTGTACCCGAATCGGACTCACTCTCCATTCTCCTCTACCAGTGACGATCTCCACTCAAGCAATCTTTGACGATGACAGCACAGCAAGCACGATGAACGACGACCGACATCAACCGACGGCGATGCACCAATGGCGGACGAACGACAACTCACTCTCCAACCAACGTGTACCGGAACCCACGACCCGCGACGATGACTCACTCTTACTCCCCTTTTCATCTTACCACCGTCGACGATGACAAAAGAGGATCGGCTGACGACCAAAACTAGTTGGGGACGACGACGACGACGAACAGGCGACCATAAAAGTGAGAGACCCACGAACCACGATCTATTCACACCCAACTTCAAATCCGCGACCCATTACACCCATTTCAGAGAGTGCTTCGGGCGATTGAAAGACAGACACAGAGAGTAAGGGAGAGAGTGAGGGAGGTGTAAAGTTTTAACATTTAAAAATGAAAATGGTGTGTTGCAGAAGAAATCCTTCTCATGTATTGCAAGAGGATGATTGTATTTTTTTATTAATTTTTCATTTAATGCTTTCTGATTGATTTTACCCAATCAGAATTTTTAATATTTTCTTTTCTTTTCATTTAATGTGCTGATGTCACCATTCCACTAATCTAAGACGAATGGACGAAAATACCCTTTACTCAGTTAACGTTGACAAAAATCAATTAGGGTATGGGGTTTTGTGTAATAAAAAGGTAACTATATTTTCATCTATTTTTATGCAAACCTTAGGGGAGTATTGTGCAATTCCTTCTTTTATTTAAGGGTATTTTGTCATATAAAATTTTTTAGAAAAATGAGTGTTTAAATCATTTTTATGGGTGATAATATCTTTACTCATGAAGTGATATGGTAATTTCCTTGCCCTTAAATAACCATATTTGATTATATCAATGTTGTTGAATGCCATGATATTGGAAACAGCAAATATAGGTATTGTAGAAACAAAAATTTCATATGAGAATCCACAAAAACTTCTGAAATAGAATTTTTGTAGAATGGAAGGGTTGTCAGCGTTGGTGGTCTCTAAATCCTTTAATAAGATAAAATGAGAATTCAACATAATATAGTTTTAATTGGAATTAGTCAATTAGTTTCTCAGACCAGAATGACCAGCAAATTTACTATCCTAAATTCATGTCAATAAACAAACACATTAGGCGATAAGAAATCTTTTGTTAATGAGAGTTTTTCTAAATTTTAAAGGATCTTGTGATATATAATTGTTATCATTAAACGTATGATTAAAGTCTATACGAAGATTTTCTATTCACGATAATCCTCCTGAGTTTGCTTATCTGCCTGGAATCGGAAGTATTGCCTGTGAAATAACCAATTATAATGTCACAGATACTCACAAGTCACAAGTACATCCAGTCACTTGAAGCCAGATCTTGTTATATATTTCGAGCTGAAGAAGGTTCTAGGATGTTGTAGTCTTTGTAGAGTGGCATGCGAAGGTATGGTTCGGATGCCCCAGAGAGAGTTCAGGATTTCTTGGATCAAACAAATTACCCAAAATTAAATGTAGGGTATGTGGCTCCTGGTAGGGCTGTTTTATGTTAGAACGTAGGGGACATTGGTGACCTCTCCGGCTGGTTCTCTACCTAGGGAGATCTATCAAAGTTCTTGGTAATACGATTGTGTTCCGTTTCCAATCTTTAGCTTAGTCAGGATAGTAAAACCTCCAGAAGCCATGTGACATGATGTAATCAGAACTTAAAAGAGTATATTTAATCATGACTTTGAAAAAGACCATTTTAGTGAATAACTTTTATAGAATTTTATAAACTTTTAATTATTTGACTAATTCATGAGAGGCCCAAAAATTTTTATAAACTCTTTTTAAAGGACTTTCTTTAACTTTTATTGATTGTGATAGACTTCTAAAAAGAATTATGAAAAACTTTGATAGACTTTTTCATAGCTAAAGTTTGAAAAATGTGTCCCAATATCTAATCAAGAGATCTGTCAATCTATCAAATACCATTCTTTCTAACTCATTCAAAAGAAATAAAAACTTATAAAAATCACATGGTTGATTGTATATGTAATCCAGCCTGCAAATGCAGTATTTCATTGCTCCAGAACTAATGATAAAAGTTTCCGTAGAACAAGTAAGAAAACTTGAAATATATAAAAGGTCTACATGGTTATAAAATAAAGAATTAAAAGCATTGTAAAACAAAATGAATGAAGTAGATGTGGGAACAAAAAGAATAAACAAAATAGAAGTAAAGAAATAAAATAGATCGAAATAAAGAATAATAGGGAGATAGTGAAGAGTATCAGAGAGCAATTTGCTCGTGTGATGCATTGATTATCAAAGAGATTTACTCACACACACATACACATATGGCCAAAAGTCACATAAAATGATCGATTGTTAAGACGGTGGATTCACTGCTTCTACATACGTCATGGAATTTTGTGCATGTCAATAATATTCTTCTTCTTTTCTCTTGTTTTTTTAATACCACACGTCAAAACAAAACAAGTAAAGTAATTTTGTACATGTTGTCAGAGCATGAAAATTAGATCAAAACAAGTCAATAATATTCTTCTCTTTGTTATGCGTGTCATGTAAGAGTTCAAAAAAAAAAAAATCAGATCAAGGAATCAAAAGTTCAAAACAAGGAATAAAATAATGGTGAAGAAAAGTAGAATCCCTGTGTCAGCCACAACACTTTCATTGTCTCCAGTCAATTGCCCCGAAACTCATTGCATTATATAAGATGTTTGTGTTTGTTTTTTTATATCAATTCATCATCGAAATTTCAAACATACAAACCCCAGCGAAACGAAAATATTGAATATAACAACAATTGAATACAACCCTAGCTGTCATATCACTTGTAATTAAACAATAATACATAAATGAATGGAAGCAATAAAAGAAAGAAAGTCATTACAAGAGAAATTAGGGTTTCTTTTCTCAATTGAAAATTAGAAGTTTGGAAAAGTTTTTGGAGAGATGGGAGAGAATTGATGAATTTGGATATTTATAGTTGTCATCCAAAAGTCTACAAAAGTCAACCATATAAGAAATTTTATAAAAGATATAGATATTTTTAATACATCCAAGCTTTTATAGATTCTTTAAAAATCTGTATTGAATACCTCTTAATTTTTATAAACTTTTTGAAAGTCTATAAAAGTTTATATTGAATACCTCATGATTTTTATAGAGTTTTTAAAAGTCATAATTAAATATATTCAAATTTTTTAAATTTATAAAAGTTTTTTTAAATTATGATAGAATACACCTCCTTTACTGCTGAAGATCTTGTTAACATTGTTCTATGATATACTTTTACTTAAAAAAATGAAGTAATATGATTATTTTGCCTGCCGTTGAAGAATGCGTCTTAATACTGTACATTTTACTCATTTATAGAATATTTGCAGTCGTTCATTATTATTATTATTATTTTAAAAAGGGCACCCCAAATCCCAAAATAATTATGGAACATGAAATAGTTTTCCTAATAACGAAACAGTTGTATTGAATTGATAGCGAATATGCATCCTAAGAAGGATGAAAATGGTCGCATCAAACAGGCAGTGACCAACCTAGTGAAAATGAAAAAAAAAAGAATGAAAGGTCCACAATTTGTGGAACACGTGGAAAACTGGTAATAGATCATCTGGACGTCTGGATCTGCCAAATCCGTATCTGGTATAGCGTTAAAAAGGAACCAACCCAATGTTGCAAAATGCAAAACAGCAGTCTCTGTCATAAATAATAATAATAATAATAATAAGCTATATTGAAATGCTTTTCCTTGTCCAAACATTCTCTATGTCGAAGCAACCGCTACCATAAGAGTGGTACTGATTATATTCTTACTTCGTAGTTCACCCTAAGCAATTGGGAAGAGGAGGAGAACAGCTTAAAAGTTGCATCCTATTGTTCCATTCCATGCCAAGTATTTTGTGGCTCTACTTAAAATCGGACCCGTTTCTTAGATGCGATTCCGGAAAAGACACCTGGGTTGGTTGAGAATCTTCCGTGTGGAGTACAGTAAAAGGGCATTTGTCAAAAGGTTAATCAACCAAACTTTCAAACGATTGGCACACTTTTCCATGTATGAGATCTTCCTTTTTAGGAGAAAATTTTTAGGTGAGAGTCATGGAAATTAAGACAACTGCCCACTTCCTCTGTGTAGCATCTACCAAAGCCTCTAGCTGTAATTACTTACCAGTCAAGGCCTAACCAGTAACCAAAAACCAAATATTGTTGAATCATTACCAGACTAGAGTATAGATGTAGCGCATAGTCATATCCAATAAAATGTCAGCTACATAATGCATATTGTTAAATTGCAGAAAAAGGTTGCCAGAACAATCAAAAGCTAACCAGTAACCGAAAAACCTTGTTGAATCATACCAGACCAGAGTACCGACGTAGCCCATAGGCATATGCAGTAATGCTAATTATTAAATTGCTGAAAAAGCAAGCCAGAACAATCAAAAGAACTTATGCAGAGGAAGAACAAAAACAAAGAGACGAAAAAATAAAGATTTTTTATTGAATTCTGATGGTGCATACATGATACAGACTATGTCGCGAATAAAAATGGCCTAACAATCAAATGGGCAGCCACCCTGGAAAGAATCCATATGACATTTTTACACAAAGTCAAATTTTAGCACCCATGTTTTACACCACCACAGTCCATCCCCACTCTATTTACATCAGCCAAGAAAACACCACATCCGACTGAAAAATCAACGTCCACCTACAAAACTGCGAGCTGCTTTTTCTAGTATCTACCTGAAGCAGCCAAAAACGGTATAAATTTGCACCTTGATCACGAAATCTTATTTGAAAATTTATTTACATTCAACGGCTGGCACTGCCGTCCAATAAGCTTCTTAGGCTGCATAGAGCCTCTGCAGATAGGCTGCAACACCTCATTCTCCGCTGCCGAAATGGTGATGGTTCCCGATGATCGAGGGAAGTGAAACATACAACAATCACAGTGAGATTGTCGAAAGTGTTGAGGCGCAAGGCCTCCATGACAAGGTCTCTAGCACATTGGTCAGGGTCATCATGCCGCCTTAGTCCTCGGTGGACAAGGTTAACTGCATGCTGACTCGACATAACATCCCAGATTCCATCACAACCTATGATGAGAAACTCATCATCTTCTGTTAGAACCACCTGCTGGAACTCAGGCTCTGCTATGAGAGGTGAAGGAGAACCTTTAGGTAACTTCATGTCCCAATCACCCAAGGCTCGAGAAACTGATAAAACACCATTGAGATAACCATCATCAACATATCCACCCAACTCTTCAACCCGTCTCCTTTCTGATGGATATATAGGCCTGTGATCTTGTGACAAGTCAATTGCCTCTCCCTTCCGGCAGAGAACTGCTCTGCAGTCACCAGCATTAGCCACCATTAGAAGCCTGGAAAAAAAACAAAACAGAATCTTATTAGCAAGGGCAGAAGAAGGACCAAAGACCGAATTATCTAAACAAAGTGTGTAACAAGATTCATGATTTGAAACAATGAATGTACCTTCCAAATATCATAGCAGTAAGTGCTGTTGTCCCAGAGGAGGTGCTAACAGTGCAATCATCTGCCAGAGCTAGGTCAGCCAGAAGATATACATCGCGAAGGCAGTTTTCAACCCCTTCTGAGAACTCATTATCTTCTTCAGATGACTGGGGAAAATTGACATCCTCAAAAAGAAATCTAATGACATTCTTCCTGATATATGCCGCTGCTTCAGGTCCTCCATGACCATCAAACACCTGATAGTACACCAACCTTAATTAGTCATAACACAGAACAATATTATCAAATTAAGTTAGTGGCAACAGTAAGCCTAAATGGTAATTACCCCATAAAATGCGCTTGGCTTGGGAAAATTGAAGAGGGATCCCAAGTGGGTGGAAAGATCGTCTATCCTGATATGCTCATCTTCCATGTATCTACGGGGACCAATATCAGCAAAACTACCAGAACGAATGCTGGGAACATATTGAAGAATTGCTGATTCAGGACGAGCATCTGGACTCTTCTCATCTGGAATCTTCTCTGCAACTTTTATATCCTAAAATAGAAAAGTGATCCGATATAGGTTTATTAGTGCTGATCTCAACATATTTTGCCTACAACACCGCCTATACAAGGCATCACATCCTAAAATACACGTATCTTTCACACGCTAATAAAGACAGTAACAACCCCTTATCACATCCACCCACATGGATGAGAATAAGATTTTCGAAATTTAAGTTTCAAATAGTAAGATCATAGTAAAGTTGCAAGTCAATAGCCCCACAAATCCAGCCCTATCAAATGTTAATTATTTGATCCTCGAAACTATATACCTCAACAGCATAACCCACCAAAATAGATTAATCACAACATTTTACGACCTTGTATCAACGACATGTTTCAATTTTCTGACAGTCTAACAAACTCATATCAAGAGAAAACTTCAACATCTCCTATATTAGTCAAACAAGACCAAGCATGACAAATGATCAACAAAAACATCACCACCAGTACAACCTTAGCTTCCAGTTTAGCATACAAAACCCTAAAAATTTATGATTCACCTAGTATCTAATTATTAAAATTATATTTTGTATAAAAACTCAACTAGAAACTAAAATCAGTCTTCTGTCAAAAAAAAAAAAAAAACAGAGCACAGAATTCAAACTGATGAAAACACATGAAACAAGTTCTGATCAATCAAAAAAAAATCTAAAACCAAAGTGAAAGAGAGAGGAAACCAACCACTTGAGAGCTGGAAAAGTCCGTCGAGACAGAATCCGACACACGAACTTGGTTGAAACAAGTCTTGGGAGAAACCGGTGACGAAATCGTGACAACATCTTGAATCTCGTCAATCTTGGCTGCTTTGCCGAAATAGTTGTTGACATCCAAAGCAGGCACGCTCTGTTGCAAACACACAACCTCTGTTTCAGCCACCATCTTCAACAACCATTTACCGAACACACAAATTCCTCAAAAATATCTCAAGATCCAAACCTTCTAAAAAGAGAACACAAAAGAAAGAGAGAATTGTGAAAATGTATAATTTTTTTTTTTTTTTCTAGTGGTAATGGGTTTTCAATTTTCGCGCAAGTAATCAAATTTGGATGCAGTCGGGTTGCACTGGTTTATATAAGGGGAGACCTGTTACCGGTGGCTACAGGTGAAGTTGTTTGGTCGGAGGACAGGTGTGGGTTCTTGGAGCCATATTATTTGAGAGAAATGAAAACGAAGCTTGACTTGACGGACACGTGAACGCATTCGCATTGACGCGTGACCTTTGAAACAATGTGAATGGTCGGTTTTCTTCCGTAAAATGACGTGATCACCCTTCCTGATGAGTTGTCATGTTGACTTTTACATGGCAAATTCGGGGATATAGATATAATTAGGGATTGCGTCCAAGGGTAATTTTGAGAATACGAGCTTTTGGCCGACGACAAATATTTAACGGCTTTTTTTGTTTGAAATGTTTACACGGGGCTGACTCGTTACTCGTTAAAATGGTCCGTTGGTGACGTATGAGTTGGATGCCTTTTGTCGAATTGACAACAATACCCCTGTGTTCAGAGTAAATGACAAGTTAGCGTTATTTTTACGTGTGAAATCTCCGACACGGTAGCGATTGAAGCTGGACCGCAACTCACAGAAGAAAGTGGGCTCCACTTTTTTTGGACGGTCCAAGTTAAATCTAGACTCGTCTAGTGGTGGTAGCTGGGAGTTAGAACCGCTTCAAGTTTTTGAACGAAGCACCACCGTCAGATTTACTACAATGCTAGTTGGTTTTTTTTTTTTTTAGCAGAGCACGTTGAAAGCCTGAGTTTTTTGGGCCATGTGCCTGAATGAGATTTTTTATTTTTCTGAAATAGCGTGAATGATATTTTGTACATACAAGTGGAATCCTTTTAGGTTTGGACGATTTTAAGATTGATTGGTCTGCCCTGCGCCAAGCGGCTTGCTTTAAGGTAGAATTCCAACTCTGATGATCAGCCATTTAACATAAAAAGTGACAATTTTCCATACAATATGAGCATGCTCTCCCACTTCTAAGAGTTTTAGTTCTTAAACATATCTTAAAGATCTTAAACAAGAACATCCAGTAAATTATATATGATATATAAAATACTAAAGATTTATATAATAAAAAAATTGATATGGATTTTGTTGATTGTGCTGAAATTTATTGAAAATGGACTTTAATTTTATAGTAACTATTATAATATTAAAATTCAATAAAAGTACGGATAAGTCCCAACGTTTTCATATGCCATCATGGATTTTAAATTATATACTCCTTTCCACAAATTTACTTATAATAATTTACATATGAATAGATAAATTGGGTCAGATCAAAGTTTCTAGATAATGAAATGTTTAGTATTTTTTGGTTTTTTCTTTTTATATTTATTCGACAACAATTGACAGTGTAATCAAATATATATTAGTATATCGTAAATAAATATACGTTATTTACTGAATAATATATGTCTTATCCAATAAGTCACTATCTTGACTTAGAAGATTCGTCTCATGAATCCTAAAATTTGCCATTTGAATGAAAAATTTTATTTTAATTGATCATTTAGTGAATTTGTGTGGACCACGATTTGTTAAATTGGCGATTATGAGTTTTGGGGATTTTGTGGACCAAAATTTGTTTGATGTGATTACGAGTTTTAATTTCAAGTAACATCATTCTGATGTATTCATTTAAGTTGAAAATTCATTTGCACCTTGTGGTCTCAATTTCTTACCCCACACCAAACATACAAAATGTGAATGAATTAGACAGACCAAAGAAGAATATATTCGTGAGCTTCATATTATGCAATGCCACGTAAGATATGTGCATCAAAGGTTACATATATATATATGTGTGTGTGTGTGTGTGTGTGTGTCAAATCGATGACAATAGTTTTATAAGACTAAATTATTCCTATTATCAACCATCAACTATTCTAATGCGGCTGTGCTTGGATGTGCCAATATGAAGCATATAGTCAGCGATAGCAACGGTTAGGTTTAGACAAAGTCGTTCAAATTCATACCGAACCGCTACAACTTTTTGTACCCATACTGTACTTGTACTGGCAATTACACGTACGGGTGTATGCCAGTGAGTATGGGTAGACCCGTAGGTACACCCACACCGGTCAAACATTTGAAAAAAAAATGGATGAAACTGCACGGCGAGGAGGGGAGAGGTGAGGTTGTTGACGGCTGGGCAGACTGAGGGTCAACAACGACGACAAAGACTTTGAGAGAGGACGACGATGCGAGAGATGTCCGAGTCGACAACGAGGCAATTTGGAGTCTAACAGGGAAAGAGACGCGTTGATGCGATTTGGAGACACAGAGGGAGAGAGAGAGACGAGTTGGTGCGATTAGAATACGGGCAACAGTTGGACAGGACAAATGAACTAGGGTTTGCAATCAAAATTTTTATTATATGCACAATTCAAAACGACGTTGTCTTGAGTTGTGTATATAATATAGAGGAAATTATAAATTAGCTACCTGATTGGAAACAATTTACTGATAGAGTAAATGTTATCTATTTATTACAAATTACCCATCCACCATTAGTATAGGTCAGTCAATGGTTAGTCAACTTGAATAAATCTATGGGTATTTTTATCTTTTAACTATAAAATATAGTCAAAAATAAAAAATAATTAAAAAAAAAACCTCGATTAATTTGAAAAAAAAAATCTGAAAACCAAAGAATTGATTTCTGGTTTCTAGGTTTCAATCAAACCCAAACATCATCTTCTTCAAACATCCGATAGAAATCCCAAACATCATCTTCAATCAACCCAAACATCAGTTTCTTCAAACATTATCTTCAATCAATTCCCAAAATCATCTTCAATCAAACCCACAAAATAAAAACCCAACACCTTCAATCATCAAAACCCAACATCTTCAATCATCAAAACACAACAAAATGAACCCACAGATTTCTAGGTTCGTTCACAGCGAACCCAGAAATCTAGGTTCGTTCAAAACGAACCCAGATGAAGTTCATCTGGGTTCGTTTCGTTTTGAACGAACCCAGATTTCTGGGTTCACTGTGAAAAACGAACCCAGAGAGTTCATCTGGGTTCGTTGTGAACGAACCCAGAGATTTCTGGGTTCGTTCACAGCAAACCCAGAAATCTGGGTTTGTTTTTCACTGCGAACCCAGAAATCTGGGTTCGTTCAAAACGAACCCAGATAAAGTTCATATGGGTTCGTTTACAGCGAACCTAGAGATTTCATCTGGGTTCGTTTTGAACGAACCCAGATTTCTGGGTTCGAAGAAGAATAAAGATAAGAAAAGAAGAAGAAGAAGAAGAAGAAAAGAAGAGAGAAGGAAGAGGAAACACTACCAGTGCTCCGGTGATGATTCGGGCCTGGGTTGAGGTCAGTGAAGAGGAAGGGAGGTCGACGATCGAGAAGATGAGGAAGTGAAGGTCGGCAATGGCGGATCTGGAAGAAGAAGAGGAGGTCGGCGAGAGGGAAGATGAAGAAGTGGAGATCGGCGATGGGAAGAAGAAAAGGAGGAGGAGCGAAAAATAAAATAAAATAATTTTATTTTAGGATTGTTGTTTTAAGTTTATAAAAAATATTTAGTTTTTTTTTTAATATTATTTATAATTCAAAGGTATTATGGTCATTTCGTTATTTGACTAGAATAACTGTTAAAGTTAATAGTTTTTTATTGGAAATTGGTAGTTAAATTGTAATAAATAGATAATATTTACTCCATCTGTAAATTGTTTTTAACCAGATAGCTAATTTGTAATTTCCTTATATAATATATATATTGTTTATTGTGTCAGAGGGGTAAATGGTTTTGAGTATGGAATTTTGCCCATACACTTACCCATATCCGAACCCATTTGAATCTGAAAATGACATCCATATCCATCCGTAAACCCGGTTAGTTAAATTCAAACTCATCCGTCACCGATAAAAATTTGCGAGTATGTAGTAGAATTGCCATCCCTAGGTGTAGTCTAGCGAGTTTGAATTTTAATGTACATACTTAAAAAAAAAGTATATAAATGATAAATTCAAAATTATGGTGTTATGCAACAATTATAACATACAAATGTCACTTGCATAGTCAATTTTAATATAACATGCATAGTCATTTTTAAGTCAAATGATGTGTGCCTTACTTTCTATATTTATGTAGGTATTTAATTTCACCATTCATAATTTTTAACCTATGTGGAGAGTTTTTTCCCCAATGTTTACTTATGGTAGATTTCTCTCAATAATTGGAATTGATGTTTAAATCACTCATGTAATGGTAACACTTAATCTTTATAAGTTTCAGAAGTTCTCTAACCTATTTACTATTAAATTTGAAGAAAAGAAATATGATATACCATATTAAAATTCGCATCCATAAAATCAGTGTACCCATGCTGATTTTGTACTCTAGTAAGACCGTTCTTGTACCTACATTATGACCAATAATCTAGCCATCGTTGAAAATAAAGGCAATGCGCGATGCAACATGCAAACCCGCTTGCGGCTAATCATATTTGGCATGTTAGTCTCCCTTTGACGGGTGTTTTTAGGAGATAATCCCAAACTACCCACAGTATTTTTTAAAGATCTATTGACAATATTATTTAAAAGTGAAAGTTAAAAGTAATTTGTGTCACCGGTCCAATTTTGCTGTTGACTCACCCGAAGTTCAAAATTTTCCCGAGATAGTTGACCAGAGTAAGGCAAAAATAGCAAGCCCCCTCCTTCTAATTTCCATTTGTTTATGTTTGTGTCAACTGTCAGGAGTAGGTAATTTATGAAATTGTTTAGCTGACCTCTCAACGTTGACTTTATGTATGTATGTGTAGAGCCTGATGATAGCCATCATACAATAATAAGAATAAATGTCTCCCAAATGCACAGTTGCACACCACCTCTTAGTTTAGCACCCGCGTATATTTACTTTTCTATTCGCTAAGACTATGTAAGTTTCATTTCTACTAAACATATTTACAAATTTATGTGAAAAATTTTATTATAAAAGTAGTTATCTTTTAATTATATGGGTTGATAGCTGGCCACATAAGTAGTGATTATTATTGACAAATAGGTATTCTTCTTACATAAATAATTGTCTCTTAATTGTAAGAATTAATATCTACCACTTAATGTCATTTAAGAAAAAACTACTCAAAAAATAGTCTGGACTGGCTGGACATGTGCTCGCCTAATCCTCTGCTTTATTCTTATCTTCTAGGCCTCCAATAATTTTCAATTTACTAACGCTAGATAATTTTTTCTTTTTCTTTTTTTATTTTTTGAAGTTTATTATAATATGGGATTTGGGTCGGCCCATTTAGGAAACAGCATCCACTGCCAACAGCTCAAACCATAATGATGGAAAAAAGTTGGGAGCAATAGTGGGTTTGGTGGTCCAACTAGCCAACCCACTAATGATTGGTCGATCCAACATTGGTTTACGCTTCCAAACAAGCACAGCCGGAAGCTCCTCAATAGATCATATACCCACAGAAATTTCAAACTCAAAATACTATTATATTAATTGGCTGGCAATATTAAAAGGTTTAAGTTAGATTATAAATAGATAAGCATCATCGGTGCCTCCTTGCTTGATAAAACCACGCAGACGCGGGCTATGTGGTTGCTGGTCCTTTTTTACTATTACTATCATAGTTGTCACTATCAGAGTATGGTTTCAACCACTGATTGTGAGATGTGTTTACAAACTAACTACTAATATGTAACGAAAATACAGAGAGACAGAGTTCTAGATGGAAGGTCGTTTTGTTGGTGTCGAGCAAGCATGAAGAAGATTCTCTTAATTAAATATTAAAAATACAAATAAAATAAATAAAAAAAGCTGACTTTGGGTCGGTAGTTTTATGTAATATCTGTGTTACATTTATTTAATATGAATGGCCTAGTGAAAAACAATGTTCGAAACGTCTGCAATTGAAGCAAACAGGTGGCAAAACCACCGAAACTAGTGCCCAACATCTATGATTTGCTGGCTATTTTTTGTGCCTGTAATTATTGGGCGCAAGCACATCATTTTATCTAGCTACTTGATTTAGGATTAACAAAGGTGCCCTGCCCCCATCATTTTTTCTATTTAAAGAGCTATGTATTAGTTTCTTTTATCCTGTTTGAACAATAATGTGATCATCTGATGCAATTATTTTGTGCTTTACAAGGCACTAGCACGTCAGTTTCTGACTAAAGATGTGAGATTAGTAACAATACTCACACCACCATAATTGGCCAAGTAGTAAAACATATTATTATTATTATTATTTTACCATTATTGGCCAAGTAGTGACCAGTTACGTAAGCCGATTCATTAGAAGGAAGAAAAAGTGCTGCTTCCTCTGCAACGTGTACGCTTCAACTTTATTCCTTTCAAGCTTGATAACCATCTTAGTCTTAGGATTCAAATTCCGTGGATGCCAAGACAACTCGATGATGGTCATATTAGACCTAATAAACAATAATATAAATATATGTAGAGTTTCAACGAATTTATTTTAATAATATTTGTTTCAACTTATAATCATTCATTCTATATAAATAATTAATGTCAACTATTAATTATAAAAAAAAAATCAATATATCCAATGATTTATAATATTGGAATTGATACTATTAAAATAAATTCTTCTTTATAGTAAAAAGACTATGAGACGGCCAATTCTTATAGGTAAAAATTAGACTATCGGTGCAAAATTAAGTTGATTATGATTGGTATCTCTACACATAAATATAAGCATGCCTACATGCATGAGACCCACGATCTCCAAGAATTGAGGAACACTCACGCGCCAAATTATTGAACCGTGATTTTTTTGCCACCATTAGCTCGAGCTACGTGCTTGATGGCTGTTGCTGAGTGCCACAAATTTGTAGCCATTGTGTTGTTTAACTGGGCCATGTCCTTGTCTAGTATGCTACCCATTGGACCTAGAACTTGGCCACTATTATTGCACACAACATCGAACGGGTTATAGTTCTCAACTGCAAAGGTCACGATTTCTTCAATTTGTTTTTAATCTCTAACATCACAATGCATGTAAGATGTAGGTAGCTTTATAAAGGCCTATTGCAGCGACAGATTGATTGACTAATTCATCACGGGTATTCGCAATGATCACAAAAGTCATCATTTTCCGCAGAAAGCCATGCACTTGTCTATACAATGCCGCTAGGCACACCTTTGATTATAGCAACCTTACCCTCTAACCCGAAACAATTCAACACAAGAAAAATTCATGTTTCCATATCCTACTTTTATGTGCCCATGAGTATCATAAAGGATCCTCAATTTTCGTGAAAGACTCAACGTACAATAACGTTTTCTTGGTTGAGAGAGCCAGAGAGTCTAACCTTTTTGTAGACCTTTTAAGTCATTAAGTTTTGCTTGAAGAGTTGATTTTGATGAAATTGGGCGTAATGTCTAGTCTTTAATCTGTATTCCAGACTGCATAATAATGTACCCCCTTGTAGTTGTTGAAGACCATGAAATCTGAAATTTCAAACAAAGAAAATATTATTGTCAATAGCTTCCAACATTTTTTAGTATGTTTCCAAGCAAACGAATCCATCAACCCTCCCCAATCATTGCAAATTACAAATTTGTCTGAGTCAGCTAGGCATCGACTTGTGTATTTAATATGTTTTACATTGGATAAGCTTTGTTTGAAATCGTATAAAATTAGTGAAACTCTACTTATTCGCAGTATAGTATTCTCTGGGTTGGGCCTTTTACAAGGTCGACTCATGTGGGTTGATTCCCAAACCTGGAGAAGTCCAGCCCATGAATCGCCCTTAGGTAGCCCGAAAAGGTCTTGTCAAAATTGAATGAGTATGCATTATTATTATTTTTGAGAGAGAATGAGCATGCATTATTGGCGTAGTTTTGATAGTGATTTTCATTAAATTTTTTTGTTTAATTGATAGCCAGCAAACTATTCAATGTAGCCCCGGAATCTAGCTCACCTTTTGCACAGCTAATTGTGCCGGCAACCCTATATTTATAGTCATTAATACCTTGAAAATGAGGCGTTGAAATAAGGACTCTCTCATTGGCACAAAAATTATTAGACTTCAAATGTCTTGCAAATGAACAGTTGTTGGCTTATAAATCATAGTAAAACAGGCGTGTCATTATTGCATCCACTAAATAATATGATTCAAAACAAATCGGTCATTAACTTCTGCATGCTCATGAAATAGTTCATAAAGATTTGGATTAACACAAAAAATCTGGGGTCCCATCTTCTATGGCACTTTAATTAAAGTCTATATATGCTTTATCTCTAATTTTCCATTTTTGTAAAAATGTAAATTGCGAGATTATTGAATAATGATCCTTGAACAGATAGAGACCACTTCATGTTTATCCACTTCCACGTGTCCCCTGTTTTGGAATCTGTACTTTATTTGCTACTGGTCTTTGAAATCAGAAAAATCAGACATGTGACCCGGTACACTCACGACTGCTTTTCATCCATCCAACAATCCCTCAAAACTATAAATCTTTGATTATATGTAATAAAACATTTTAATTCGATCTAAGTGAACATAATAAACTCATTAATCAAATTTTAAAATAAATATATTTTTATGACATATATATTTACCGAATCTTGTGACTTTAAGGACGGTACCAAATTTTATTGTCCACAAACCACAATCATTTCTACTTACTTTAATATTTTAATTTTAATCTTTTACTTTTGGTTGTTAATTGTTTTTAAACCAGAGAAATTAATTAATTAATTAATTTTTTTTTAAAAAAAAACATGTGAAAGTGGAGTCTCCAGAGCGAGAAAAGTCGCGCCCCTGAATTATTCTAAAGAGTAGTCCAATTAATCATCGCCATCAAAGCTTGAATCGTCTGTTGACAGTTTGGATTGGGGCAGCTCAAAAACAAAGAGGGTAGTTCGGTCAAATTTCATATTTTTTATTCACCATAGAAATCAACGAACCCACCATTTTGATTTTATAGTTAAAAAAACATATATTATTATTTCCCCAACGCCCAGTCTTGCTTCATTAATTAAAAAATAAAAACTAAAACCAAAAAACCTTCCCTCCCTTTTTTTTTAAAAAAAAAAATTAAAATATAAATATGGGATGATCCCAATTTCTCCCTATTATTTGAATAATCATTAATTTTTTCCTATAATTTGTAAAAATCTTATTTTACCACTTTTATTAACCCTATTAGTGAAAAGAGATTCTAACCATAACAATACATAAAAAACCAAACTGCCTATCAATAAAAAATAAAAATTAATATGTTTTTATGAAATAAAATTAAAAAAATATAAAAGCAGAAATTGGATCTTTAGTGTATCAAGTCTTGTTATTTTTCAATGAAAAACATCCAAACAACAAAAAAAATCAATCAACACAATATACACATAAATCTATCTTCAAAGTTTTAATTTCTCTTTCACACACAACATATAGAATAGAAACCCTATCATCACCAAACCCTAACATTGCAACATTAAACATATTAAAAAAAAAAAAAAAAAAAAACTCTAATAGAACATCAAACATCCAAGAACAACAGACACCAATATTAACAAACACCACATCATTTAACAATCGTTTTCTTCATTTTTCATCAACAAATATCACATCAATAACAATAAATAATCATATTGCATTCGAAAAAAAATGAAAAAAAAAAACCCAAATTTATCATCTTAATTCTTAAAAAATTGAGAAAAATAAAAAGAAAAGTTTGAAAAGATGGAAACATTGGATCTTCTTCGCCAGAGACTAGGATGTCTCTAACGAAGGAGACTCAATGATTTCCATCACGTACAGATCGGAACTAGTCTCCAGGCAATGGAGACCAGATTTGATTTCTATTGCTTAAAGACCAGTTCTGGTCTCCATACGATAGAGATCATTGGGTCTCCTTCACTGGAGCTCCATGTCGACGCCACTTTGAGAATGGAAAAAAAAGAAAATGTCCTCTATGCCAACCCTTGTTTCTGATGAAGAAGAAAATGGTAGAAAAAGCATATGGAAGAAGCAAATGAATACGATCAACCATTGGTTTTTATTTTAATTTAACTAATATTATTAATTTATTTAATTTTTTCAAAAAAAATCTATTTTAATTTAATTAAATAATTACTTATTATTTTTTTTTTATTTTTATTTTGTTTTGACAAATTTCCCCTTTCGCATTACAGTCAAATATTGGTTTCTAACATCCAAGTTAACCATAAATGGTTTTTTGGATATTTCAATAAATTATAAGGGGATTTTAGGTATATCTACAAACTATAGGAGAATATTAGCTATTTCTTAAACCAAAGGGAGATTTTGATTATTTCATCAAATTAGAGGGCGAAATTGGGATTATCCCTGTAACTAACTATTCACAAGTTTTGAAAAGAAAAAGGAAAGAGGAAGAGAGAGAGAGAGAGAGAGAGAGAGAGAGAGAGAGGTAGAAAGAGAAGCAGAGGAGTGGGCCGTGGGGGAGGGGGGGGTGTGAGTGACGGTCAAAAAGAAAGAAAACAATGGAAAGTAAGAAAAAAAGAGATTGAACAAGACATAAATGTTTGGGCTCTTTGTTGACTGTCATCAAATACCCACTGCTATCTCCACTTGCTTCTCCTGAACCACCACCAAACCAATTCCAAGAAACCCAATCAACTTTTCCCTCCTCTCTTCTTCTTCCCCGAAACCACACACCACTTCCACCACCGTATATCCATTTTACTTCCACCCATGGGTCCGCCCCAGCTACTTGTTCTTTTCCACGAATATTTAATCCGATCGGTAAGTAAAACCTTTTTTTTTTTTTTTTTTTCCTTTTTCACATTCTTGTTCTGTGTTTTGATTTCTAATATATCCGTGTTTGTATTATTATTATTTTTTTGGCTTGATCCGTACAGCTAGATCTTTCTCTTTTATTATTGGTTATTTTTATTTAGATTTCTGATCAGTTATGGTATAAGCACTTGCTGCATTTACTAAGCCTGCAATTCGCTGAATTTAATTATGCAAATCAGAGTGTTGGTAGTGTTAGATTTGAGAGACTATTATTGTACAGGTTGCTGATGTTAGATAAATTTGGCATTTCTATTTTGAGTGTTTGATTGGGTAGTATATACAAGGGCTGATCTTGTCAATGTAGTTACTTGAGCATAGGGAGCACTAATGTTTTTGTGTGTTTTACAGGTGATTTATTAGATTATATCATCAAGTTGAGAAAGGGAGTTTGGAAGGGAGATTTTGTTGGATCTGATGGCTTCAGTAGGTGTAGTACCGGCTTCTGGATTAAGAGACCCCAATGGAAATACAGTTGGTGTTGATAGGTTACCTGATGAGATGAATGACATGAAAATTAGGGATGATAAGGTAAATGATGCTTGTTCTTCCTTGTCGTTTGGTCTTGTAATTTGTTTGGTGACATTGCAATATGAGTTACATAAAAGGTTTTCAATGTACATAGGAAATGGAAGCAACTGTGGTTGATGGTACCGGAACAGAGACTGGTCATATAATTGTGACCACTATTGGGGGTAAAAATGGCCAACCAAAGCAGGTTTTTTTTTTTTTTTTCCTTTTTAATTTATGTTTAGATTTGTGAATATCCTCTATCTTTTTTGGTTAAGATTTTCCCCTTTATGATTGTAGACAATAAGCTACATGGCAGAACGCGTTGTGGGGCATGGATCCTTTGGAGTAGTGTTCCAGGTAAAGCTAGTTTCCTCTGTTCTTAAACAAGTTAAGGTTTGGGCTTTCACTTACTTTGCTTCCTTTGCCATGGTTATTATGTAGGCTAAATGCTTAGAGACGGGTGAAACTGTTGCTATAAAAAAGGTTCTTCAAGACAAGAGGTACAAGAACCGAGAGCTACAAACCATGCGTCTTCTGGAACACCCGAATGTTGTGTCCCTGAAGCACTGTTTCTTTTCGACAACTGAAAAGGATGAGTTATATCTTAACTTAGTACTTGAGTACGTGCCAGAGACTGTTCATCGGGTGATCAAACACCACTATAAGATCAACCAAAGAATGCCACTAATATACGTGAAACTCTACTTTTACCAGGTTAGAATTCACCATCAGAAATATGGTCTAAAGTTGTCTATTTTATGCTTCTAGATTCTAGAATGTAGTATAATTGGCCACATTTTATTTAAGATCTTCCATAATAGTTTATTTATATATTTTCTATATAGTAATTTTACTTTTGGAGTAATAAATTTGATCATCACTGCTTTGTTGTTTGCTTCTGACATGAACTTTCTCTATTATGTAATGGCAGATTTGTAGAGCACTTGCTTACATTCACAACACCATTGGAGTGTGCCACAGGGACATAAAACCTCAAAATTTGCTGGTATGTTACCTAGGATCCTCAGAGAATTTATTGGTGTTGTGTTCTGCTTAGATTTAAGCCTTTATACATTTATACGTCTCACATTTCTCAAATGACCTAATTGCATTTGTATTTGACTTATTGATGGATGTTTCTGATCTGAAGTGGTCATAATGACACAGGTTAACATTTGTAAGAATATATTAGATGATATAATCAAGCATGACAGCTTCTTATTGTCTAGAATCTACAATATTTTAATATTCAGTAGAAAAGACTATGTAGGCAAATCGATGTCTATTTACATAGTTACATGTCTCTGGGGATCTGTCAACATAGTTTAAGGTCTCTTGGGAGCACAAAGTTGGAGTTTCATGGTACTTGACCTATTTAGAGGTGCTGATGTTTTGTTGCACTTGCAAAGGATATATTACTATATTATAGCTTATAAAAATGTGTGCTTATGTTGAATATAAATGTAAGAAATCCATAGTATAATTCAAATTATCTGATTTTGTAGCAAGTTCTTAACCCGTATATATATACATTATTGTGTCCATTTAACTCTTTTGCACATCTAATTTCAAATTATCTATCTTTGAAACAGGTCAACCCACACACCCACCAGCTGAAATTGTGTGACTTTGGAAGTGCGAAAGTCCTGGTTTGTATACTAGCATCTTATGATTTACAATATGCTTTTTCATTGGATATGTGCTTATAATGATTGTGTTCTTTCTGGACAGGTAAAAGGAGAACCAAACATTTCTTACATCTGCTCTAGATACTATCGAGCACCAGAACTTATTTTTGGTGCAACTGAGTACACCACTGCTATTGATATCTGGTCTGCTGGCTGTGTTCTGGCTGAACTACTACTTGGACAGGTAGATAGCTCCTTCCTGTATGGTTGAATTCCTGTATGTTTGAATTTTTCCTTTTCCGTACATACCTAATAATATGTTTCTTTTGGTGCCAGCCTCTTTTCCCTGGTGAAAGTGGTGTAGACCAGCTTGTTGAAATCATAAAGGTATAATATACACTTTGAAGTTGCTCATTTAATTAATGCTGTCAAGTGATGATCTGTACTTGAAACTGCTTGAAGCTATTGTCAGACTTTGGAGTGGGTTAAAATTTGGGAAGTCTGATTCTTTCCTTACCCTGGAGGCTCATAAATGACTAATCTCATGGAGAATGATTGTTGATTATAAACATTTTATATTGTTATAAGTATCCCAATTAGATTCATTGGAGTCAATTCCTTATTGGCGGCCCCAAGAGACCTTTGTTTGTCCATGCTGAATGCGTATTGTGTCAACTCATTCTCTGGTTGTGTATCACTTCCTGTTGCTGATTTACCTGATTCTCATGCAGGTTTTAGGTACCCCAACAAGGGAAGAAATAAAGTGTATGAATCCTAACTACACAGAATTTAAATTTCCCCAAATTAAAGCTCACCCATGGCATAAGGTAATACAGATGCGATTTGTAGTTTCTCTACTGCGTAAATTTACCATGTAAGAAGAAATTTATGTATATCGTTGTTTTACAGATATTCCACAAGCGCATGCCCCCAGAAGCTGTTGATCTTGTTTCTAGACTACTGCAGTACTCTCCAAACCTTAGAAGCACAGCTGTGAGTGTACAAATTTTCTTATTATCTGACTGTATTTGCATATCAAATTGAGATTTGCATAGTATTTGCTTCAAATTAATTGTAAATAACTTATAATTGAGGGATTTAAAATTTATGTTCTTACTTCAGTTTTGAGGTTTCCTATTTTCTTTCTTATGGTTTCTTAAATTTTGTGGTGAATGCTTATTTTTAATGCAGCTGGAAGCTTTGATTCATCCCTTCTTTGATGACTTACGTGAACCTAACACCCGCCTGCCGAATGGACGTTTCCTTCCTCCACTGTTCAACTTTAAGCCTCATGGTAATTAACTAGTAGTTAATATGAACTTTCCGACTGATTCATTTCTTACCTTTAATATGAACTTTCCGACTGATTCATCTCTTGCCTTAACGCATTTACTAAGAATTGCTGTTGATGCTCTGCTGTTGTCCAGAACTGAAGGGAGTGCCCGTGGATATGCTGGTCAAGCTGATCCCTGAGCATGCAAGAAAGCAGTGTGCCTGGCTTGGGTTGTGATTTGGTTTTGTGTAGTTGATGCCTGCTCCTTGCAGAAAAATGTGGTCTGATGTAGAGATGTAGCTAGTGGCCTGTTTCAAGTAATCATATGGAAGCCGTGTTTATTGGTTTTGTATCTCCCATGTTCATTTGTTCCCTTCATTGATTTTTTTTTTTTTTTAAGAATTTATATTATTATTCTCTTTGTTTGTAGAAATCTGAAGTAGAAAATTCTGCTTAATATGTTCAGATAAGACCTCAATGGGTATTTGCTGACACCCTTATTTTCAGTTGACAGAGACAGACTGTAATGACATATTGGAAGCAAAGTTGTTTTCGTCCTGTGTTCTTTACTTCTCTTTTGTTCTCTCCATTTCTGCATTGAAGTGGTAAAATCCTGAAGTTCATCTCTGTTCATGACATAACGGCTAGCACCTCCCCTGAGAAATAAATTGTCCTAAAGTGGTGCCAAACGGCTCGACATACATTTTTTGCGTTAATGGGGAGTCGTAAGAAAATAAAACACTAGTGGTTTAGTGGAGGCATTGAGAAATTGATATATATTGAGAAAGCAAGTAATTTGAATAATTTAAGAACACAATTTTGCATCAAAACTAACGGAGACAAAAACTTTGTTGCCCATCGAAACTCTGGCCTCGTCAAGGCTTGTAACCGGAAAAGAAGTGTCACCCATCAAAGAGGAGAAAGGGTACGGGCAATTTTTCATGGATGAGGTGATTGGTGCATAAAAAAGGGTATTTGTCAACTTCTATAAAGTTGAAACGGTCAGCTGCATACAGCTACAGGGCTATCCTCTGAATATGATATGTTTCGTAATCGTGGCTATATGCGTTTCGAGTCACGCGTGGTGGCTGAGGAGGAGGCCTTATTTATGATGCAGCCGACATTTGATTGCATCACTCCACCTACTTTGGTTGGGTTGGACACTTCGTAAATTTACAATCCTAGTCTCAGAACTTAATCAAATTTTAGTTAGAGGAATGAGAAACATACGCAATCGTTGCAACTACATTCTCTTCAAAAATCTTTCAAAGTTATGCACCTTATGTCCACATCTTCTAGAAGAAAAAAAAATTGAATAAACATTGCATTCATCCATTCTTAGCAAACTTTGACTAATTGGGTTTCTTCCAACGCGCACCGATTTCTCTACCAATTTTGATATTCAATTCTTCTGATTTTTTGCTTTCCACTCCAAAAAAAAAAACAAAAATCTTCTGGCTTTTCTCTTGACGATTGATGGAGCTTTTCAAAGTATTACTATTACGAAAATCTGCAACTTATGTCTCAAATTTATGATGAAAATAGCAAGCATGCTCAAATTGTGCAACAATTGAAAATATATTCACTTATGACTTACTTTTTCAACCCAGTCCAATCCTTCGCTGAATAGCAGGCCTCTTGCGTCCAGTGGTTTCAAACATTATTAAATAATCCACTAACTTATGCGGTCACAATCCATGATAATGATATCCTAGCCGTCTTATTTCACCACTTTAACAACTTCTAATTCCATTTTTAACCTCTTTTTTTTCAGCGTTAATCAAAATTCACGAATACAAAATTCTTTCCTACAACTCTTGAATTCTTTATACGTGATTTTGCACCAAATGAATTACTTGTTTAACTAGCTTACTAGTTCGATAAAGTTATCTATCAATAACAACAATTAGATATTTTTCAATAACTACCTTTATAACCAATTTAAGAATTATTATTGATAAGTAACCTTACTCAACCAATAAAGTAATCAGATCCTTCACATTTTGAACAATGAAGATTAATTTTTAATCATATTAATGTTGCCGCATTGGAAATTCCATTGATTTGAAAATTTAGCAGTATTAGAGAGTAGAATGCATAGATATAGAGAATCAAATATTAGCAGCCAAATAAAATAAGGTAATCGGTGAAGAATTGGAAGCACAGTCATATTTTTATAGGCATATTTCAATTATACCACTTGTTGAGTTGGTGAAATGAAAATATAATTGTATCAAGTACAGCACAAAGAATCCATGTAGCACGACATTATTAAAAAAAAAAAAAATCCTGGACCATTAACTCTAATATGGAGTAAAACCAAAATGTCCAACCTAATCAGCAAAACAATTCTGACCATAGAAACCGAATATGTCAAGTACCTGAATCATAGTTTGCCCATGAACATCCTAGTCAAGAGAATTAACAATTGACAATTATGTTTATCGATTCTCACATACAAAAGTTAATTGAACAAAGAAATGGTTGTTCTTCATTTCCTCTAGAGGAATAAACTGGAGACCTAATTCAGACAATGCTATTTCACAGGATATACTCAAATTATTTCAACAAGTACAGATGTCACTAAAAAAGTACATAGTTAATATTTTATAGATCAAGAACAACCAACCTCTATTTGAAATTAGGAAATGAGGACCATGAATATGGTCGGTGAATAAAAAAGAGTGTGTGAAGAGTTCTAAGTGGATTAGCCACATTAACCGAAAGTGATATAGAAACCTTTTAGGGCAGGCCACAACTAGTCTCTCAATCAAAAACAATTTGAAAAGAAAGTAGTAATTGGTTGGTGCTAGATAATGTTTAAATTGTATTTTCTTCTGCAGTTGGTCACACATTATTTTGCAGTCAAGTTCCACTGAGCAATCAGCTATGTACTATCATAATTTAATCAGGCTTCTGAAGCCATATTCATCTGCTACTTGAATGTTGATGTACTTGATCAATTTCAAATTGCAATCAGCGTGTAAAGACTTAAAACACTGAATAATGATGCACATTGCAGATTTGCAGTCTTTTGTTTCACCCTTCAATTTAGTGCATACAGGAAAAAAAATGCTTTTTTTGCACTCTCTACTTGTTTGGTTTCCAGAAAAGGAAGCTCATTATTGCAATTTAAGAGCCTCGATAAGTTTCATTTTCCAACAATTATATTGATACCATGCATGATCATCATCCATAGTACTTAGTTTATTAGTAGACCCCAAGTATAATTCATCGACAGAATTTTATATCTATGTGTACCGAAGCGAACTACTTCCCATAAACTTTTTTTTTTTTTTTTTAATCATGATCATGGGGAACCACATTCAAATAAAATGTGACAATATATGCACATGGATATAGAGCTGTGTTGAACTGTACTTGGTCTCACTTGCTGAAATCTTCGATTTTGTTGATTTATCACCACTCTATAACTTGTATAAATCGATTAATAGCCAGTAAAACTTTTAGTGCCTACTATAAATGATTACAAAGTTGAAAGAAAACTAGATTGGGGATCGACGACGAAAGTGAAAGTTATGGGAAGAACATGGGGGACTTATGGACTGCCCAGTGGCATCCGATATCTGGTTATTCCGTTTACATTTTTCCAGAACTGGACATATGCACACTCCACATTCTCAAAAATAAGCCAAGGTCTATATAGAATTCAGGATTTACGGTAGGTTCCCGCCACCAAACCCATTAAAATATATAAAGTGAAGATGTTTCTGATAGCCCCCTCCCACTATAGTTTGCTCTTCTTATTATATATATAGTATCTCAGCCTTTCTGATTCTGCATGCATTCCAAACCTGAACTTAGTTTCAGTATTTTGTCAAGTTGCTCCAAGTGCCCTAAGAAGTCACTTGCACTGATCAACTCCCTTGCTTCTTCTTTCAAGTACTTCCCAATATCTAGGGTGCTTTCACTCTTAGTTGCATCTGCTCTCACAGTATTTTTCTGTTTAGTTGCTGACAGTGACAAACCAGTTTGAGCTGCAGAAGTGAGACTCTTCTGCAGAAGTGAAAAAAACAGAATTCTCTTTGTTTTACCTGAAAACAGAATTTTCCATTGTTTCCACTATTGCAGCCTAGAAAAACTATTGAGCTCAAAATGGCGTTTTCCCGCTTGTTTTTACTCGTATTCTCTATTTATTTCATTTGCTTCTTCCTTTCTAGTGAAGGTAGAAGGCATCACCATTTAAAGCACAAGCACACTCACCATCCCAAAATATCACAAATCTCAGAACCTCCTACTCTTCCACCACAGCCTACTGGTCCATTCAATGATGGCATTGCCTATAATTCTACTCATGCTCCTTCTCACCCACCTGAAGCATCTAGCTCTTCTGATGATGGAAATGCAAATAAAAATTCAACTGCCCACCCACCAAACCATGGTAGAGGCTATCCTCCTCCCTCACTTGAGCCTTCTAGTCCTCCACCTGAAAATGAAGATGACTATAACCCCACTGCAGCTCCATCACCTTCACCGGAGCCCACTTATCCTGCTAATGTTTTTGATGTACGTAAATTTGGTGCCATTGGTGATGGCATGACAGATGATACTGAAGCATTCAAGATGGCATGGGACTCAGCTTGCCAAGAAAATTCAACAGTCATCCTTGTGCCCTACGGTTTCTCCTTCGTGATTCAATCTACAATCTTCACAGGACCTTGTCAAGGTGACTTGGTGTTTCAGGTAATGAACTTGCTTGCTTTCTAGGATTTTATATATTATTGTTTTCGCTTTTTGAGGACTAAAAAGGACTGACTGGGATTTGGTTATGGGGTACAAGGTTGATGGTACTCTTATGCCTCCTGATGGTCCAGACTCCTGGCCCCAAAAGAACAGCAAGCGTCAATGGCTGGTCTTCTACAGAGTCAGTGAAATGTCACTGCAAGGAGGAGGTGTAATTGATGGCAGAGGACAGAAATGGTGGGATCTGCCTTGTAAACCCCACAAGGTATTGTTGACTTTATTCATTAAGTGTTCTCCATTTATGTTTCTATTTATATTTCTCATATCCTGTATCAATTGCATAGGGAGTAAAGGGAACAACAGTGCCTGGACCATGTGACAGCCCAATTGTAAGTTCTGCATGCAGACTCATTGGTACCTTTGTTTTCAAATTAAATGGAAAGCATTTCTTTATTTATTTTTTTCATTAATTTCAATGTGAATTTCACAATGCAGGCCATAAGGTTCTTCATGAGCTCCAACTTGACCGTGCAAGGAATCCGAGTTAAAGATAGTCCCCAGTTCAACTTCAGATTCGATAACTGTACGAATGTCCATGTAGATTCCATACACATAACTGCCCCTGCCTTGAGTCCCAACACTGATGGAATCCACATAGAGAACGCGAATGACGTTAAAATATATAACACAGTGATCTCCAATGGTTTGACCCCGAAACCAGCTAAAAATTTCTTAATTGCACAATTTACTGCTCTCACAATTCAATTAATTAAGCTCCTTGCTCCATGATCACTTGTGCAGGTGATGATTGTGTGTCCATTGGATCAGGTTGTTACAATGTAGACATAAAGAACATCACTTGCGGACCTGGTCATGGAATCAGGTATACTCTATTAGAAATTTACATACAATTTCAGTCTTAAACTTTTAGTTTTGCATTTTTCATGATATATCTTCCCTTTGGCATCAAATCAGCATCGGGAGCCTAGGCAACCACAATTCGCGAGCCTGTGTTTCAAACATCACAGTCAGAGACTCAGTGATTAAAGTATCGGACAACGGAGTTCGAATCAAGACATGGCAAGGCGGATCAGGAGCTGTGTCAGGAATAACATTTAGTAACATTCACATGAACAACGTTAGGAATCCAATTATAATAGACCAATTCTACTGCCTGAGCAAAGGATGCACCAACCAAACGTCAGCAGTCTATGTATCAGACATTCTATACGAAAACATCAAAGGAACATACGATATACGTAGCCCACCAATGCATTTTGCCTGCAGTGACTCTGTCCCTTGCACTAACTTGACACTCTCGGATGTTGAGCTTCTACCATCTAAAGGAGAGTTGGTTTTAGATCCCTTTTGTTGGAATGCATATGGAGATTTGCAAACATTAACTATTCCTCCAGTTTCCTGCTTGATGGAAGGCATTCCTCGATCCCTCCTGAATAATGAAATAGACCACTGCTGACGCATTAGATTTTTACGTTAAGCAACTTCAATATATAAATATGTATATAATTGAAAGAGAATCATGGAGGTATTAGAGTGTTGTTTCTTATAATTATGAGATGATTATGTAATTGTTTGTGGGATGATGTATTTTTATTTCCTCCCATAGTGGACATGTTTAATTACCATGTCTTTCTCTATATTTTCCACCTTTTCTGCTTGATAAGTAGACTAAGAAGCAACATTATACTATTAATTTTCCAACATACGATTAGTCCTAATACAGAATTGCAGCCATTTGTGCTTATTTCTTTTTTGTGGTTTTGGTTTCTTCTACATCTGATGCAACATAGTGCAAGAATTGGTAGACCAAAAATGGAAACTACATAAAGAAAGCATTATGCATAATCATTTTGGTTTCTATGGCCACCACTATGCTATCTAGCATTGCAAGTTGAGCAATGCTAGACTTCATCATTATTATTTCAGTTGGTTAACCAGTTTCATGCAAATAATCAATAATTACCCTCCAAGATTAATCATGTGGTTCCTCCCAAGAAATACTTCAAAAAAAAAAAAAAAAAATGATCATATATCACTAGTTGGTTCGACTTAATTGTTATCAATTTAATTTATTAATGGAAAACTTTTACAATAATATATGTATTGAAATGCTTGCTTTATGACATGATCATTAAATCGTATTATGACAGTATGATGTAATCCAATGTGAGGCCGCAAATGGATTGATGGATGAGACTAATTATTTAGTAATTTAAGCTGCCTTTTCTATGACTAATCTTGCAAATCAGAAAGGCAGAATATTCCAACTTTTTAAGACTTATTTTAGTTTATGAGGGGTGGCACATTGTGGGAAAGGATCATATAAAGAAATGCACTAATGCAATACCAAAGATCCGAATCAGAACAAGAATGGCAATTAGAAAATGTTGTTGTGACGGTGAAAGGAAGCGATTTGTAGAAATTTTGTAATTTCAAGAGGATTTGTGGAAATCAGGAATAACTTTTTAACAGTAAGTGGAGAGACAAATTAAGCAAGGCCTCTCAATATGTGGTGCACGCGTAGCAGCTACTATAATCATAATCAATGAGGATGTCTATCCATCAATATACTATATATGAAAGACTAGATTTGTAGACTTACGCGCTCTGGGAAAGTGCCGGTCTGTGCACAACCTAAAAATCCAATTGCCACCCACCATTTTCACCTTTTCGATCTCTCTCTCTCTATATGTAATATATGTCTATCTTCATGGTTGATAGAGACCAGAAATTCCTTGTGTGGAGTATATACTATTTAACTTTGTTTATTTCTTATATAAGATACAATAATAGATTTCATCGAATAAAACATGCTATAGACTGTCTGTACTTAATAATTCTCAATTTTTTTAATGCTATTTTCACTATGTTATCAACCATATATAATGCACATAGATGCCAATGTGAAACACAATAGGAGGAAGCATCCTCCTCACAAGGGTGAAGCATCTTCAAATTAAGATTAAATCAATATGATGCAACAAGTTCGTGAAATGAACGAAAAAGTGAAAAAAGGGGTACAAGAGGGAGACAGGGAAGATGTATAAGGCAAATAGATTAGTGGTTTATGCTTGTTTGTTTGCGGGTCCGAAAAAGTAAAAGGTCCTCTGGAACTCAAAAACTGCATAGAAAATAGACATGGAGTGAATGTCGCTCGATATGGGCGTGGAAGGCTGCTAATAAAGTTAACCCCACACAATCACAAATATTGAAGGAATCTAGGCCACTACCACCACCCCCCCTCTCTCATCCACCCACTACCCTGCTTATTTTCTATACTTTTCAATTTCATCTAGTGTTATATCTGCTGTTTTTTGTTTTTGTTTTTTCATTTTTTGCCTTTTGATTGGCTAATTTATAGCAGGTTTCAAGTCAAAAGAGAGAAGAACCTTTGTTGATCTTGGATAGTCTCCCATCACACACTACTATTTAATATAAAATTATAATTCATTAATCGTTCATGTCGGGAGTAATAATATGAGTTCTTTGTTTTAATTATTACTATAAATTTAATGTTTATGAGAGACTAGATGACTTGAATTCACTTCTTTTAGAATGTGAGTATCAGAAACAGGAAGGAAAAAAATAACAGATTTGTTATAACTCAACTAATTACACATTATCAAATATTCGTTAAACATGGATGCCCATGCATTGAATAAATCAAGGAGGGGTTTCAATTCAAATATTAGAGCATTTAATAACAATTGATAATTTATCAAAAAAATAACAATTGATAATTAAAAAAAAAATGATAAGTCAGTTAGAGAAATTTATTTGGATTATGTTGTATATATGAACTCTATCAGTTTATGGGTACAAGTAAGATTTACTTTCCTTTTAGATTAAAAAATATATATACAAATAAGGGATTTTGTAAACTAATAGATTTACACTTAATGATATGATCACTTCATTACCTTCACATATCTTGTATGGTAGCAGAAATCCAATTTATAGTTGGCAAACATCCAAAATTCCAAATAAACTCATAAACGACACGTCAGTCACTTCCCGTGCAAGGCAATACGATTTACAGTGCTCTCCGTACGCCAAAATTATGGTTTGGGCCAAACGTGGACCGTTGAAATAGACAAACACTAACTGTACTGGGCCCAAAAGTTGTACAGACCCTATTATGTTAAAAGTTGAAGATATTATCATCAAAACTATAATTTATAGTTTTATACATTCAAATTATAAATCCACCTATCATTCAAAATCTTAAAATCAACTTTACTATAAGCACCCAATCTAATACCAAAACTAACTTTATGAAAGTAAATTCATTTATTTTTTAAAAGCATCTAATTAAACTATTAGTACACTCAAATTTAAGTTTAAACAACTCTTTACACTTAAAAAAAAAAAGAAAACTATTATCATATTTATCAATCCTAAATTAAACTACAAAGAAAAAAATTTAAATGTATTTTAGAATTAGAAAATTTATCAATTTACATTTTTTGTTTTTTTTTTTGTTCTTTACTATAATGATTAATGCTTTTAAAACCAATTGATCAAGAAGAAAGCAAGTTCTTACAACTTTAATCTGCAATTTGTTTTTATTCTTAATTTTCTTTTTAAAAAAATTGCAATAACTATATACTCCTACTATTGTAAAATTTCAAATTAGGATTTAATATATGTATGATAAATATTTTAATTCAATTATTTAAATCTTAAATTGAGGTTTAAATATATTGGAAAGGATTAATAAATATGGAAATATTTAATTAATTTATTTTAATCAGATTATTTATAATGATAATTTTGTCTTAGGTTACTTTTATAATAAGATTTGGGTGTGTAAATTATAATTGTGGGTGGCAATATTTGCAATTATGTTAAAACACAAGCAATACTCAAATTATGAATGGTATTGAGTTGATAAAATAAGTCATAAAGGAGACGTAAGCCTGTGACCTAATCAAAATCTTTAAGTCTAAGCCTAGTCGCAACTTTTAACTTTACCTTTATTTAGATTTTGATAATACACGTATGTATGAGAAGTCTCCTCCACCATCAATTCATGTCGGCAGCCTGAATGTGCAGAGTTTAGAAACTGGATCACACGTTTTACTGTTACTATTTGATATTTATATTAGCTGCAAGTGTTTGATCTGACAAAGTCCTTGCAAAGTCTATCTAAACAAAGCTATCTGCGATGGTCGGAGAGTAACAACAGTCAACAGTGGTTACATAAACAAATATAAGTCTGCTATTTCAATGTTGGGTTCAATTTTGGTTTAAGCCCAGTAGAGAGGCCTGTTAAAATTTCACGGAAGGCCCAAAAGTCAAGACAATGGTCTCATCATTTTTTTTTTTAAAAAAAAAGGCTGCTTCCTACATTGTTATATACATATTTTATTATTTATTTCTCTGTTTTTGTACCTAACATCCTAGTGATTACAGCCAAATCTGACCTTTAAAATAACTTATCCTTTTTTTTGAACGTTAACTTATCCTGTTAACATGAGATACACGTTTAAGGATACAAAATTAAAATAAATATACACATTTATTTCATTTATATATTGATGTACGACATTTTGCAACTCAACATTTCTTTTTATTTGGTTTTTAAATAGTGGGAATAGATAAACATATTTTAAACGTATTTCTAGGTATCAATATTCACATTCTGCTAGTTTTGGCAATTAATTTCCCAACTTATATCTAGAGTTTAATATTCAATTCTTTATGTATTTAAAATCCACTAATATGTGAGTTTCAAGTAAACAAATAATCTAATTTCAAATAATAATAATAATAATAATAATCTACTAGTCTGGACAATCCGGCACTATCTCCTACTGGCCTAATATTTCAACTAAATCATATGATATTATCGAGAATCTGAACACTTAAATTAAAGATAAAAATTTGTCCAATTATGTAAGTTTATTTATAATGATTTAATTACATCGTTAAAATGGGTAGCTACGACAGAGTAAACCTCTTTTCCTAATACTTCACATCTTCGATTTTTATGGATTCTTACATATGAATCCGATGACTAATGTTCACCCATTTAATTAATAAAATTAATTAAATTTATAATTTTAATGATGAGAAAAAGAGGAATATATCAGGGGCATCATTTATTGCATTTCGTAATCGATGATTAAAGCGTAGTCGGTGGTGACGGGGTCTGTATTGAGAAATTCAAAGAGAAGCAACGTTCGCCAAAAACAAAACTCACGCCTCCCGCCTGCGACCGCGAGCGACACGTTGAGAACCAAACTACAAAGAAGCCCACCTTTCGTCATCGTATGTGCGTCATCTTTAGTAGGGATTGACGCTGTCATGTTGATTCCCTTCCACGCCACACTCAATACCATGAATTGACTCTAATATCACACTGAACAATATTTAATTACGACAATATGTCCCTGATTGTTACAATTTATTACTACTAATACACCCCCGAGTTTGATGATAAATCATCTTTGAATGGCTCCAATCATCTATGGTATTTCAAAAAAGAGAATCTCTCATTCTAACAAATTATCACATAAAAATCGTTTTATATATCATTAAAAATTATAATACTAATATAGCATAGTTGAAGAAAAATATACATTTATATTACCATACATAATTTATGTTCATGTGATTAAAATAATTGATTTGTTAATAGAATAAACCCTTTACTTGATAATTTTATGCATTAATTTCTTTCATTCCTCTGTTTTAGGATTTTAATCAATATGGAAGAATGGTCCACAAAAATTATTACACCAATAGAGTAGGAAAACATAAATAATAGAGTGAGTTGAGCCTTGAGGGGGGCGTATTGGTAAATGAGCAACAAACGTTAAAAAAGCATAAAATTGATAGAATAGTCTAACTAGGGCCTAAATAAAACGGAGGATAATCACCAAGAAGCAGCGAAGAAGCAACATAGAAAGCCTATTGTTTGTCCTTGTCTTTCGGTGTCTGCAGAGTCACTGCACAACACATGGAGAGTCATGCGTCTGCAACTGCACCTGCAACTGCAGGCAAGAAGAGGAAGCTTTCCCACCATCAAGAAGCGGACACCAAAGACAACGAAGACGAGGAGATGGAGGAGTTCTTTGCTCTCGTCAGAAGCATTCGCGAGGCTCGTGATCGTCTCAGGATCAACGGCTGCTCGTCTGAGAAGCAGAAGCTGACGGAGAACAGTACAAATATGACGAGAAAACTTGACGAAGAAGACAAGCGGCCGGTTGTTGAAGCATGGAAGCCTACATTTCAACGTGAAGATTTTCTAATTGAAGACCATCCACCTCAGCTCATGGTAAAAAACGTCTCTCTTGTGAGTCTACCAAGCTCTTCTCAAAACAAAGAAACTACTAAACAGAAGGCAGATCAAGAAATCAAAGATCAAGGTTTAGATCTTACGCTTTCTCTTTAGAGCTTGAATGTTCATGATGAGAAGATGCTCCATGCATAGATCCATCCGACGGTGGATATAATTAGTACAGTATTTAGCTAAATGTGTGATGTAAGTTGAAAAGACAACCTCCTAATATCCAATATTTAAGTTTCCTTTTACTTGCAGTTCAATGTGCTTGCTTTATTCTCGCAGATTATAAAAAGAGGTGTTGAAAATTGAAAAAGATGATTAAAGTGAAATTAAATGCGAGTAGAGTGAGTGCTGTTTTTAGATTATATTAGAACACCATAAATTAAGACGACCAAAGACTTGTAATCATAACATTATTTTATTTGATTGTGGACAGTTGGAATATTAAAATGCCCTTTTTCTTGACTTGTCTTCGCAGTCTAGTTTTGTTAATTTTTAACTATTCACTAGGGAACTTTTGTTGGTGTTCACGTCATGAAGTGGTTGCAGAGGACGCAAGCATCCTCTGGTTTCCTGTTGACTTCAGACTAGTTAGCCTAAAGCAGCTTTGGAGTGGAGTGTCTTAAGTGGAGCACTCTCACCTAACTTGTTTGTCACTCGGAAATGGAGCACAGGATGGGAGCATCTCCATCCACTAAGTGAACAATCTCTCAACGGTCGATAAATGTGAGCACTCTACTAAAAGATTCCAATAATGCGTGGACATTGGTTTTTCTAATATATGTCGATAAATTTTTCCCATTTGTTTAAGGAGCAATTAATAAGTTATAGTAGTAGCGTTGGTTATAGTTTGGATCGTTTTTCGGAGGCCTAAATCATGAAGTCACGGAAGTTATAACGTGTACTTAATTGAAAAAAATATATTTATATATATAGTAAAAGACTAGACACTTAAGAGAAAAAAAAAAGTAAATTATAATTTAATCTATTGGTTGAAAATTTATTAAAGGTAGAGTCACTTTTTATGATTTATTACAATTTAGTTTATTGTCATTATAAAATTCATTAGACTTAACCGAACACTAACAAAAAGATAAAATGCTCTCACCTTTTTAATTATTTTTAAAAATAAAAAATAAATTAAATAATTAAATAATATATAAAAAATTTTCATTAGATCTCTATCATCAATTTTAAGATGAACAATAAAGATTAATTAAAAAAAATTAAAAATTAAATAAAAATGAAATGAATCTTTTTCATTAAATTTTCACCGTTCATCTTAAAATAAACAATGAAGATCAACTTGAAAAAAAAAACCCTGAAATAAAAAATAAAAATAAATTTTAAAAAGATGAACCCATATGTCTTGTGTCTCTCTCTGTTTCTCTCCCTTTGTTGTTGTTGTTGTTGTTCTTCATCTTTCTTCTCTCTCTTCTTATTCTTTTCTCTTCTCTTTCTTCTTCTCCTCCTCCTCCTCCTCCTCTTCCTTCTCCTCCTTCTCTTCTTCTTTGACTTTTGGGTTTGTTCAAACCCAGATCAATCTGAGTTCATCTCTCTCTCCCTAACCATTCTTTGGTCTTGATTATTTTTGGATTTTGTTGAATTTGTGTGGTTGATTTTGTTGAATGTGGAGGTGGAGGTGGAGGTGGTGGTGGTGGGTGGATTTGAGTTTTTCTCTCTTTCTACCTCATCATTTTTTGGTTTTTGTTTTTTTGGGTTTTGTTGATTATTCCTGTGATTTTTGTTGATTTTGCTGATGGTTTTTAGGTGTTTTTTGTTGATGATTCTTGTGGATGATCTTGTATAATTGAGGTGATGATTATAAGTTCATCTGAATAATTTGGGTTGATAATGTTGTATGGTTGAAGATGAACTAGGTGGGTGGATGTGTGATGGACGAGTTGTTGTTGTATGGTTTGATAGATGATTTTGAGTTCATATGAATATTTGTATTGATGATGTTGATTGTGTTGTATGATTGTAGATGAATTGGATAGGTGGGTGTATGGTTAAAGATGGATGGAAGATGGTTTCTTCTTTTTTTTTTCCTTCAGTTGAAGGTGATTTTTTTTTTTTGTTATGGAGATCCAGATTAGATCTCCATTTTTTTGGAATTTTTTTATTTAATTAATCTCATTTGATTAATTTTTTTATTTTTTTCAAAGTTTTAAAAATTTATTTTAACATAAAATTAAAAATAAGATCAAAAGATAATTTTATCTCTGTATCAATTAACTTTAATAGAGATTTTTTAATAGTGATGACTAAATTGTAATAAACCATGAAATGTGATTCTGCTAAAAAAAAAAAAAACTAAATTTAATATTCTTAGAGATACAGTAACTTTTTAGGGGTTAATATAATAATATAACTTGATCGATACCTTCTTGGGATAGTTCTAATATTCTCCTATTGTTTGATCTTGTCACTAGTTTCCCCTCTATGGTTTGGACAAATCCCATTTTTTCCATTCTATTAAATCTGTTAGTGACTAGTGGATTTTGACAATAACAGTGTGCGAAAAGATAAAATTACCCCTCAAGTATAGAAAAGATAAAAAATTAACAAAACGAAAATGAATTTAAAAAAATGAACAAATATTAACAAAACAAAATAAAAAGATAAATGAATTTAAATTAAATTAAAACCCAAACATTATTTTCAAACACTTCTCCACTAATCTCTTACATATCATCATCATCATCATCCTTAACACCAAAATGATGAATCAATGATGAAACCATCATCATCAATCTTTAGACACGAAACCATATTTTACCATCAACCAAATACAAATACAACAAATGCATTCATTCAAAAACTCATTGAAAACTATTTCAACCAAAAAAAAAAAAAAAAAACTTCATTGAAAACAAAACAAACACAAAAACAATAAAAAGATCTAGGTTCGAAATCTAACCCAAATGTTCATCTGAATTCAATTTCAAATCCAAATGTGGGTTCACATTTGGGCGAAATTAAACCCAGACGTGATGTTCACATGGTTCGATTTTCAAATCTAGAAGGGGTTTGAGAAGAAGACGAGGGGAAGAAGAAGAAGATGATGATGATGAGAAGAAGAAGAGAAAAAAAGAAAGAGAAGAAGAAGAAACCAAAGAACAAAAGATGAATTAGAAGAAGAAGAAAGAGAAACCAGAGAACAAACGATGAATTAGAAGAAGAAGATACTAAAAAAAGTGGGGGGGGGGGGGGGGGGGGGGGGGGTGAGGGTAAGGAGAGAGAGAGAGAGAAGTGTTTTTTAGGAAATAGAATGTTTTTTTTTTTAATTTTTTAATTTTTTTGCATTATGTGGTGGATATGATTTTAAAAAATATATATATTTAATATTTTAATTATTAATTATTTTAAAAAAATATAATCTTTTACTATACATGTGACATTCATTTATTTGTTCATTTTTTTACCTATTGTGCAATGAATGAATGATTTTGCCCTTCCTTGTTAACGGTCAAACATTGATTTTTAGCATTCATATTAACAGTAAAGGGGTTTTTGACTATTTTTATAAATAATAGGGGTTTTTTAGCTATTTTTATTAACTATAAGGGTTCCTAATGAATTTTTAAGTATGGAGTTTTTTTTGCTATTATATCAAACTACAAGAAGGAAATTGGATTTATCCATACCTTTCTAAAAAAAAAATAAATAAATAACTTGATTGATACCACTCTAACCATACTTGTGATATGTCTCTGAATAGAGTGACATTGTTTCCTGTCACCTATGGCCAAGGTCTCATTAAAATTGGCAAAACCTTCTCTATTGGGTCTTGGACCGTGTAAATTATTGATGGTTTGGGTTAAAGTTTTGGAGTCCGGACTGCGTTGTTAATGACCCAACAAGGACAAAGATGACTCTGCAGCCAAGCAGAAACGTCAGACGTTTAAGTGAAATCGGTACATATATAGACTTCATGAAATAAAATAATTCAAAAATTAGGCTTTCAATTGCAAATTGATCCTGTCATATCTAACGCTTCAAACTTCAAATATATCATTATGGAAGAGGAAAAGGGGTATGATAATTATATATGGTGCAAGTCAAATCATCAATCCTGATGCCCCCACACAAGAAAATAGACAATATTTACTAGGGTCAAACTTGTTTGGAATTAGGTAGGGGCCTAGTATTTTTTTTTTTTTTTTTTATGCTTCTTTCAAAATTATATATTATGAAAAATTGACGACGAGTCTTCTCAATATTTATAAAATAAATAATTTCTTAATTAAAAACAATATATATACCAAGAGAATTCAATCACACAAATGCAAGTTTTATATGAATATTCAAAATAGAGAAAATCAGGACCATGATAGAAGACGTACTATGTAGAAAATTTTTATATCTACACCATCAATTCACTCTTTAACCCCAAACATCAATGGCAGTTAGAACCTTAAACTTATATTCAAGTGGTATCAAGTCTTACCATGCTTTAAGCTCAAAATCGAGCCTTTCCGAGCTCTTATAATCAAATCATATTAAGCTTTAAGCTCTAAGCCTTGTAATGCTCTAAACTCACAATTGAGCCACACTGTGTTTTAAACTCATAATCAAACCATATTGAGCTCTAAGCTCGTAATTGAACCACACCAAGCTTATTGTTCTCTCTGAATTCTTGTCGTGTCTCCCATGCCACCATAACAAACAGAGAGATGCTTATCGATTAAAAAACTTGGTCCTTTAAATCAAGGAGGCATATTTATAGATTAGTAAACTTGGTCCCAAGAGACTGCTCAAATTTTGATTAGCAAGCAATCCAACTTGATCACCGAGTAATTCAACTTGAACCCCAAGTTTTCACCCGCTTCAATGCTCTAGAAAACTTATGAGCCCCAATGGGCCCTCACACCCTTAAGACACAAAATTGCTTTCTTGGTCAGTTTACTTGCTCACTGACTAGTTTTTTTGGTCAATGATTGCATGTGCATCCAGTCTCCTTGCAACATATACGATGTTGGATTCCTCTCAAATAGACATTTCCTACGATACCCATTCATCTCAGTTACACATCAAATGGATCTAATTTCAAATTGGTTGAAATTTAATTATATGGATTTTTTTTTTTTTTTTTAATATGAGCCATATACCAATGGTATAAATGTAAGTTAGAGAAAAATATATAATTGAAATCCACGATTTTATGGATTTGTAAACAATTTTATTTATTTGGACTACAATATTTGAGAATTAAAATGAGTGATTAATATTTGTTAGGTAGCACTGTAGCAGTGAGGAAACAATATGTCTAATTGATGCTTCAAATAGTGGTTCTCTAACATCAATTTTACTTACCTAATTTTCTTGCCATCTAATAATTGCTTCTCTAACCAGGACACGACTATGATACAAATTGAAAGAAGCGTTCGTATCATATGAACTAGTAAAAAGAAGAGAACTGGACTGTTGGATAATGAAAAAGATATGTAATGGTGAGAAAATACGAAAAAAATTAAAAAGAAATTAAAAAAGATGAGAAATAGGGAACTGGCTAAAGAGGTTATTCTCTATCATTTTCTTCTCCCTTCACTAGAGAACACTTTCTCTCTCTCCTCTCTCACACTCTCTTTCTGTCTTCAACTTCATCGATGAAACTCATCTGGATTTTGATGGTGGTGGTGGTGTATTAGTGGTTTCTGTGCTGATCCCGGTGGCCGTCCGAATGTGTTTGATGGGTAAGTGTGGTAAGTGTTTGATGTTAATGGTGGTTGTAGGAGTGGGTGGCTATGGTGGGTGGATGGTTTCTAGGTGTGGTGGATGCATTTGACGGGTAGCTATGGATGGGTGTTTGATGTTGGTTGTTGTCCATGATTTCTTTCCATGGGTGGTTTCATCATCATCATCTTCTCTTCTTTTTCCTCTTCTTCTCTTCTTCTTATTCTCTTATTCTTCATATATCTGAACCCAGATTTTTGGGTTTGATGTTCTAATCAAACACAAAAAACTGGGTTCAGAATTGAACCTCTAGGTTTCATTCAAACATTGCACCCAAAAACCGGGTTCAATTCGAACCTAATTTTTGAATTTGAATCGAAACTAGAAAATTGGATTCAATTCTGAATCCAAATAAGTTTTTTTTTCCCCTAGTTTTATTAATGAATTTGTGTTTTATATAGATTTTGGTGATATTTACTGATTTTTATGTGGGTTTAGTGATTTTTGATGATTTTGGTGGTGGTGGCAGGTGGGTGGTTTTTGGGTGTTCAAGGTGGGTGTTGGCGAGTGTGGTGGGTGTTCAATGTTGGTGGCCATTCGAGTGTGATGGATGATTTCTGGGTTTTTTCTTTTTTCCTAATGTTTTTGTTGGTTTTTTTTTTTTTTTGTTAACTCAATTTTTGTTGTTGGGTAGATAGATGAAAATAAATTTTGTTTTTGATTTTGTTAAGCTAATTTTTTAGTGAGATGGACGAAGATTGATTTTGTTTTTGATTTTGTTGAGCTGATTTTTTTATTTCAGATTGGAAATAAATGATTGATTTCTTTTTCTTTTCTTTTTTTTTTTTCCAGTTGAACATGAATTTTCCTTTTTTTTTCCAGGTCGTGGAGATATCCAACCGTCCATCTTTAATCTCCAGCAATTTTTATTTGATTTTTTGGTGTTTATCTAATTTTTATTATTTTTTTAAATGAATATCTACCATCTATCTTAAGATGAACAATGGAGATCTAATTATTTTTTATTTTTATTTATTATTTAATTTTTATTTCACATTATTATCCATCATTCATTTTAGGATGGATGGGTAGTGAAGATCTAATTAAAACAAATTTTTTACTTAATTTATTTAAAGGTTTTTAAAATTTATTTTTAAAAAATTAAAAAGAATAAGTAACTTTAAAAAACAATTCTATCCCTAACTTAGTCAACTCTAACAAACTTTGACTAACGGGTTCATTGTAATAAAACGAGAAATTTAACTCTGCTTGTAAATATTTTATTTATAGTTAACTAAATTACAATTTACTTTTTATTTTAATTAAATTTAAGTCAGAAACAAAATAATCATTTATTGCTCTGGTCAACATTTTAGCGGAAAAATTGACGGTAAGGTATAAAATGTCTATTTATTAAACTAAGGAGAGACGTTTCAAATTAAGATAAAATGTTTGGGTGGATATTATAAATATCCCTTTATTATTTATACTGAGTTATACATAAATTTTATTGTTACAAAATAAATAAAAAAGGGGAATTCTGAATTTAATATAAAAACTTACATAATAATTTGTAATTTTTTTTAAAAAATAAATTATATAATTCAATTAGATTTAATTGCGCTATACATAGCAATATTTCATGTTGGGATATAATAATTTGTAATTTTTGGACATGAAATTGATCACATGAATTTAAATTTTCTAGTCAAGTTTCTTGACTTGTACCTTTTGCATTCATTTTATAAAGTTTTTTGCTTGGTTGTTATTATAATTTTTTTTTTCTTCTTGGGGTATAGATTGTATAGCAATAATAATATTCTCGTCTTATACTAATATTAATAACTATACTTAATACTATTTCAAAAAAAAAATTACTTAATACAAAATCTTAAAATCAAAATCCAAAATAATGAGTAATTTAATTGATCTATAATTACACAAAAACAAAGATAATTAATTAATTAATTAAAAGTGATTAGGTAAAAAGTCCTAAAAAAGTCCAAAAAATAATAAGCGTGACATGAGGTCTTATTGTAATGCTTGTGCCGTGAGAGAAGGTTTTATTATCACCTGTGCCATGGTAGAAGGTCTTACTATCACGCCCATAAGTGACTAGACAGCCTTAAGGGAAGGTCGTAAGAGAGCCTCCCATCTAGTATGACAGGAGAGCCTTCAGTCATGTCTTGGGCATGACGGGAAACCCCCCCTTCACGCACAAGCATGACAAGAAAAACTCATGTCACGTACAAGCATGACAGGACACCTTCCCGTCACGTCTAGTTTTAGCAAGTTGATGTTATTTAACTTGTTAAGAAAGACGTTCGGGTTGTAACTTCGATATTTGTTAATGTCATACATATATTTTTGTTAAATTCTAACAACTCCAAACATTGTCTTAACATCCAACTTGAAGATAGAACAAGTTCGACGTTGGTTTTAACAAGTTGATGTTAACTAACTTGTAAAGAAAAACATTGGAGTTGTTAAGAGAACAATTTCAACTTTTGCTGACGTCATACGTCTATTTTTATTAAATTTTGACAACTCTAGACATTGTCCTGACGTCCAATTTAACAACAAAACAACTTCGATGTTAGTCTTAATAAGTTGACGTTACTTAACTTGTAAAGAAGGATGTTGGATTTGTTAAGAGAACAACTTTGATGTTTGCTGACATCATACACTAATTTTTGTTAAATTTTAACAACTCCAGATGTTGTTCTAATGTCTAACTTAACAGTAAAACAACTTCAACATTGGTCTTAATAAATTAACATGACCTAATTTGTAAATAAGGACGTTGGAGTTGTTAAGGGAACAACTTCGACATTTGTTAATGTTATACGTCTATTTTTGTTAAATTTTAACAACTTCAAACGTTACCCTAACATCAAACTTGACAACATAACAATTTCGACGTTGGTCTTCACAAGTTGACATTACCTAACTTGTAAAGAAGGACATTGAAGTTATCAAGGGAATAACTTCAACGTTTGCTAACATTATACGTCTATTTTTGTTAAATTTTAACAACTCCAGATGTTGCCCTGACGTTCAACTTGACAATACAGCAACTTTGACATTAGTTTTAACAAGTTGCCGCTACCTAATTTGTTAAGAAGGATGTTGGAGTTGTAAGTAAACAATTTCGATATTAAAGTGAAATATTAATAGTAAACAAATTAATATAATATAATATTTTATAATAAAATATTATATTTATATATTAATTTAATTATAATATAAATTAATTTAATAATAAATTAAAATAATTATAATATCAATATATATACTATATTTTATAATAAAATATTTATATATTATTTAATTATTAAAATATTATTTTAATATCATTTATTATAAAAATTATAATTTTAATCTGCAAAAACTGATCGCTGCGGATTTTACAAACACTATTTGGTTGTCAAGTGCAGCCAAAGCGTGTTTATGTGGTAAAAACAACTTTGTACCACAACCAATCCCCTCTGACCAAAGCACAACCACCGTGCCTTTGGCGAGTTTCAACATTTGCTGTAAATTTTGTATGATTTTCTTTAATTTTGGACAATCTCATCTAAATATAAATCTCCCCATTATTTTTAAATCAGTTAACACTTCAAAATTTTCGAAGTGAGACCAAATATTTCACGTTGGAGTTTTCCTTTTATCAAAAAAGAAAATTCTTTCTCCTCTTATTAGCATCAATGGGATCGTAAATTCATCTAAATTTAAATATAAATCACTATTTTACATGATCAAAATATTTATCAAAATAAATTACGATTTTCATAATAAAAAAAATGGCCCATACATAATTGTAAAGTACATAATATGGTAAAATTTGACAAATGGAAAAGACACAATCACATGATTTATGAGAAAATATGCTTCCCCACAGGAGATTTTATTACTTAATCAAATACCTCCACGTGGCCATTTTCTCATTTTCTGTCTCTAAAAAACTAATGGTGTGTATTTTTTTTTAGTCAAATTAATACAATCATTGCTTGTGATATATATTAAAGCACTGTAGTTTTTTTAGGGCTAAATATGTCACGTGTTAATATATAAGAGGTAAACATCAAGGACAATTTTCAACTTGAAAATGATCATAAATATTAAATTTATAGTTGTTTTAAGAACATGTAGTGAACTAATTATGACCATCCATCCATGGAAGAGGCCATTAGAAATACACGAAAATAAATCAATATTCCACATTATCATAGAGTACACCTGAAAATTTAAAAACACAAAATATTAAATTCACTCGCTTATTCCCAATTTATTCGACACAATATGATGCTGTATGCATTATGCGTACCTTCTAGACAATATCAATGATCTACATGACATGTTTTGAATATTAAACTATGAATTAATTAGCATCCACTAAACTAAAGCCAAATCTGAACTATATGGATAACCTACCCTTTCGTCCACTTCAACTCATCCCAATAAAAAAGTCCAATTAAAAATCAATGTTCCCGATGCCCAAGGTCATCAATGCATGTTTTTCTATGTGCAGCCCAAAGTCTTGGACTCTAGGTCCACAGGATGCATTTAATTTGTGGTCAATACAATGTCGAATCAAATTGTATGAAGTGTATATTCCACAAAGAATGACATCACCTGCTCTACGTAATCAAACAGCGACATCGGCTCTTACGTTACAACCAACAAAGCGGATGACGCAACAATATTTTCGATTACGCTCAAGCCCATGGCTTCTAGATTGACCATGGGCTAGCCGTCGACGTCTAGTGGAGTATTTTAGTCTTTTAACATTCGACGGACCAATTCCCACTATAAATAGGCAACTGGAGCGGAGTAATGTTTGAGAGACTCGTGGACGTGATTTACGTTGAGTGCGTAGGAGTCAATTTTTGCGATGGAAAACGATAAAGCTGTTGAGGGGGGTGTTTGCAATGGTGAAGGGGAGGACCACCAGAGCGTGGAGAACGAGAAAATGGAGGAGTTCTTCTCTCTCATCAGGAGCTTTCACGAAGCGCGTAATCGGAGAAGACAAGAATTGAATCATGAATTGGAAGAGAAGAGGAATAAGAAGAACAAGATCAGGAGATTGAATGACGGCGAAGAGCAGCAGCAGTCGTCCATCTGGGTTCCGTCTTTCGAATGGGAAGATTTCACGGAGGAGATTGAGTTCAGGAGACCGCCCGCGATCTTCCCGAGCCCTTGTAACAAGAAAGAATTGGAAAAGAAGGCACAGCACCGGCAAGAAGATGACGGCTTAGACCTCAAGCTGACTCTTTAATTAACGTTGTTTATTTTATGTCGTAGTTCTTGTGTTTGCCAAACATGTCTTTGTGTAAGAAAGGAAAAGAAATCAGTGAGTGGTATCTGGGTGTTCTTGTTTGATTTGCTTGATTTAACAAATTTTTGACAATCTTCACCGAGTAAATTCAACGGTTAGTTTCCATTAAAAAAAAAAAAAACAGAAAAATCAATGGTTAGTTATGTTGTGTCTGGTTTAATGCTGGTTTCGAGATTTTGTCAATGGTGGCTGATTGTTGTTATTGTGTATTTTGTTTTTTTTTTTCCCTTTTACATGGGTAAAAGTTCTTGAATCAGAGGAAATCTTTTGCTTCAAAGATGGAATATGTGTCAAGTGAAAAATATAGGGAAAAAAAGCTGCAATATTTGATGGAAAGAGTTGGTGGGAAGGTTGTGTTGTGCATGTGTAGATGCTTCTCAAAACAGCAAGATGGGTCTTTTTTTTTTGGTGTCACAGTAATAGATGTAGGGCCAGTAGGACCCAGAGTTGGACCCCATAACTGGAGATATTTTATTGTGTAGTTGGTCTGATTACATTGTAGAATCGAATTCCTCTAACTGTGGTCGTCATATTTCTAGTCTGTCGCATTTGCCCTCTTTGAATTGCTGTCTAGGTAATGATTCAAACCAACAATTATGACTAATGCCACTAATAAATTTCAAAATATTCATTGGATTCCAGTTCATTGGATGATCATGTTTGCCGGTTCCCAGAGGACACAAACAGGTTCTCCATTTGGGGCCCGAAAGATAACTGAGAACACTAACCAGCCCAACGAATCAATAATCAGCAACGCCATTGACGCCCCTGTGAACCTTATTTATTTTTAAATCTAAGATTTTCTATTCCTTGTAAAAAAACACTTACTAAGGATAAGAATCAAGAACAATCACATATGTTCTTGATTTTTTTCCGTCTTTATGATTCATGAATTAACCTTTTGCTTATAATATTAAATGGGTTAAATTTTTATTTGTTAATCATTTTATGAATTATCTTTATTTGTATTGATTTTATGAATTGAATTTTTATTTATAATCGTTATTTATAATGTTTGAATTATATTTGATAATGTAATATTAGGAATGTTATTTGTAATCATTATGAATTTTTTGAAATTGCAATTAATGTTTTACCCAATTAACCTTACCCAACCCCACCCAAGGTTGAAAAATTACATAGAGTTTGGGTTTGATTGAAAAATTTTAAATCCGGTTTATATTAGGTTGAGAGATTATAAATCCAATGAAAGATATTCTACCCAACCCTATCCCATAAATGCCCACCACCTAATTATTTATAAGGTCATCTCCAATGTGGTGCACCAAATTTGACATCATTTTAGTGTCAACACCAAATTTTTTTTCACTCCAATATGTTGACATCAAATTAATGTAAAAGGTATCTTCAAAGAATATTCCATATATAATTCTTTAACCAATATTAATTAATTTATTTCATATAAAATTCTATTATCAAATAATTACTCACAATATATTAAAAAATTATTAAATATTCACAATTTTTTTTAAATTTTTTTACAATAAATTATTCTCATTATATTTTCACCTAATTTTTAGTCACTTAATATTTTTCAATTCATTTTTATTCAACTAATTGTTTATCCACATAATTTTTTATCCATCTCATTTTTCCAACTAATTTTTTATCCAACTATTTTATTATTCACCCCATTATAAAATCTTATTCTCAAATAAATTACGCATAATATATAAAAAAAGTTATTAATTTCTCACATAATTTTTTTAATTTATTATAAAATATTGTTATCATTAATAAAGTATGAACTCCACCATTGGATGAAAAGTTGTTTGATCCTAATCGTTAAACGATATTTTTATCTCTTCCACATTCTATCCTAGGTCTGACATAAAAATCTAACATGATATGATCTTCACTGTTGGATGAAAAATGATTTGATCTTAACCGTTAAACGATATTCTTATCTCTTCCACACTCTATCCTAAGTCTGACATAAAAATCTAACATGATATGATTTCCACCGTTGGATGAAATGTGGTTTGATCTTAACCGTTAAACGGTATTCTTATATCTTCTACACACTATCCTAGGTCTGACATAAAAATCTAACATGATATGATCTCCACCGTTGGATGAAAAGTGGTTTGATCTTAACCGTTAAACGATATTCTTATCTCTTTCACACACTATCTTAGATCTGACATAAAAATCTAACATGATGTGATCTCCACCGTTTGATGAAAAGTGGTTTGATCTTAACTGTTAAACAGTATTTTTATCTCTTCCACATACTATCCTAGATCTGACATAAAAATCTAATATGATATGATCTCCACCGTTGGATGAAAAGTGGTTTGATCATAATCGTTAAACGATATTCTTATCTCTTCCACACTCTATCCTAGGTCTGACACAAAAATCTAAAATGATATGATCTCCACTGTTGGATAAAAAGTGGTTTAATCCTAACCATTAAATGATATGTTTATCTCTTCCACAATTGATTTATAAATAATGACTCTTTCTTAAAATTAAAACATCTTTCTCTTTTAGTTCCAACCAGTAAACATATATCTTTACAAAAATGTCATCAAGCAAGAATTTAGGTGATAAGTCTAAAAATACTGTACGAAGTGCTTCATATTCAAAAGAAGAGAACCAACTCCTTTGTCATGTATATATTAATGTTTCCTAAAATCCAATTATAGGCATAAACCAATCTAGTCTTCAATTTTTGTCTCGCATAGAAATTGAATATCATATAGCGTTATCGACGCATATCACTCAAGTTCGACTTAGAAGATCTCTGACAACTCGAATGCAAGTAATCAATGCAACAATTAGCAAGTTAAAAGGATGCGTTCAACAAATTGAAAATTTGAATCCAAGTGGTGCTTCTGAACAAGATGTTGTAAGTATTTTCTAAATTTCAATTATGCAATATATGAAATTTGTTTTATTCTAATTTCGATCTCATTTTTTATATTTTTAATTTTTGGTCGCATTGTGCAGTTAAATCAAGCCAAAGCCTTATTGGCACATGATCTAAATTGTAGTAAAGGATTCAAATTTGATTATGTCTAGCCCCTCCTTAAAGATACAGAGAAATATTCTGATATTAATAGCATGCAAACTCTAAACCGTTGAAAAAGATATGATTGCACCGAAGCATCACAATCAGACTCGATCACGTCAAAGTCTGCATGGGCGTTGTCATTTAATATTGATTTAAATGCAGACTTTGAAATTGAAGAGCAAGTTAATGATGTTAATGACAATAATGATTCAACTGAGCGCCATGTTGGGAGGAATAAAGAAAAAATGAAAAAGAAACAAGGGGAGGAGATGTTACAATATTTTAAATCCATAAAAAAAGATAGTGAGCAAAGTATGGGTAAGTTTAATGAAACTCAGTCTATGCTCCTAAAGAGTTATGAACTTCAACTGTTGCAGGCTCAAAATGAGACAAAAAAATTAGAGTTGCGAGAACGACGCAAAGAGAATAAAATTTTACTAAAGAATGTGGATTCCATAAAAGATTCAATTCTACGTGATGTTCTTCGAAGTGAACAAAAGAGAATTTATGAAAAAATGTCTTATGAGCAACAATTTCAAGAAGGAAGCGGATCATCCAATGCATTTGACAAGTATTTTGGTGGTTATGGAGGAAGTGGAGATGACCTTCCAAATTTCTAAATGATTGTTTAGAAGTATTTATGTCAAATATTTTATTTTTAAGTTATGTTGTTGTTGTTGTGGTTTTTTTTTTTTTAATCATGTATGCTTAATTTAAGGTAATGGTAATGTTAATGTTATTGCTATTTAAAAAATTATTGAGTTTTTGTATTAAAAATATTACCAATTCTATCAAGTAATTATTAAAACAATATTTTGTATGTACATTAAATAATTTAATTCATTTTATATTAATATATTACTTATAATATATATTAAAAACTTAAAAATATATTAAAACATATTCAATATTATACTCATTTTAATATCTCAATAAAATATTTTTAATTGTATAACGTTTTTATAATAATTTAATTTCTATTTATAATTATTAATCAAATTATATAAATACATTAAATATGGTAAATGATGTAAATGAAATAAACATTGTTTTAGTTATTTTATGAGAGGTAGAGTTGGAATTTTGAAAAAAAAAGGTTGCAGTTGGGCTAACACCAAATTTGGTGTTGGCTACAGTATGACATCAAATTTGGTGTCATAATGTAGCTTTAACATCAAATTTAGTCTTGGTTTTTGTGCACCAGCACCATTATGGTGCTATATTGGAATTGATTTTGCACCAATTTGATATTTTTACACTAATTTGATGTACGTTGGAAAAAGCCTAAGGCTCCATTTTGTTAAAACTTAGGAGCACCAATTTCAAAATTATTCTTGATTTGATGTGTTATTGAATTATTAAATTTCAAACGAAGAGGAAAATTTTCTTTGAAATATTATAATTAAATTGACGTTTAAAAAGGGATATCATTAAATTGACTTGCTTTATAAGATAATGTAGTTAAGATAAGAACATTTTCTTTTCTTTTTTTTGAAAATAGATTAGAAAAGAGCATATGCCACGTTATTTTGACACATAACATATTATTTCTTATATTAAAGATAAAATGACACATAACAAAAAAGTCCCTATCATCTATAAAAGTCCTCCTAATTGTAGAATTAGGTTGAGGGTTCGCTGTCCTTGAACAACCATAATAAATTAACTCTTTTTTTGTTTGACTAGTACGTTTTACAAGTACAAGTACTACAATCGGAGTCTTTTAATATAAGTTTTAAGTTACAAGCCAGAATAAGTTATTAAAGTTTAGGATGAGAGATCCACACACATAAATAGAAATTACTTCAAACTGAACTTACATGGCTACATAGAGGTGCAGCTTGAATCCTGACACTTAAAATAGAAGAGAAAGGTGGTGGTGCAGTAGCTGCAGAAAATTTTACTCTTAAATACTCTAGATGAAGACTCAGATCCATTAGAATCTCCAGAGCCAGTTTTATTGCCATAAAATTCGCCAATATCGAAGGAACAAGTGCCATCAAGCTTTTTACTCAAAAGCAAACATGGCTGACCCGTGATTCCTTAAAACCCCCCACAGGATCCATACTGAGTTGTCCTTCTAAGAACAGGTTACCATGAGAAGAATAAGTTCCAGTATTCGTAATTTGAGCATTTTTCTTGGCCAGAAATTTAATTAAATTATTAACATACATCACAGTCAGAAGCTAATATTACAGATCCTTGGGGAAATTAATTATGTATTGACATCGATTTTTATAGATTAATCAACGGCCTTCAATCCTTTAAAAAAAATAAAAATCAATGGACTTTAATCAATTAAAACTACTGGTTGATGTACTTGTTGGATCTACTTCTAGGAGATTGCATTTTCACTTTTAATATCAACCACAAATGACGAGATTTTTATAAAGAGCCCACTAACGGTGGCAACAGGTGGTCTTCATATTCTTTACTTTTTGCTTCTAATTTTAATTAAAATTTGATTTTGAGAGTAACATACAGATGGATAAGAGTAACTTTGAGATCTTTAATTTTTGCTAAATGAGCTTCTTTCAAACACTAAATACCCTGATTCTTGTGGGTACACGTGCAATAGAAGAAATTGGGCCGTATTGTATTGGGCCTGTTCTTGTTGGACCTTGGTACCCATTTGATAATACATGCAAACAGCTTGTCAGGACAGGGGCTGGAGAACAAAAGGTCTGTTTTTACATTAAAAAACAATGTAGACCTCTTTATTCTCCTGTACTCTTCTTATTCTTTAATTTGAAGTGTCATGTTAGCCAATCAGAACAGAACATACCTTATTTTTTTACATAATAAGAGTGTATTTATTTAAGTAAGCAAATGCCAATATGTTGTTGAAAAATCACAATCACGTAGCCAGAACCTTTCAGCAAGTTTCAAGTTAATTGTTGTCTACATAACTTTAATTAACTTTGGCAACAAAAGCCATGGCGGCTAATGCTTTCTCGATTAAAGCTTCTCTACTGCACTGCACTTTTAGTATCATCTCCTATGTGTAAAGTTATTCCCACCCGTATAAAAAGTAGTCCGGTCACTACTCACCAACTCAAATAAATGAATAATATATGCATCCAGTAATCTGCCTTATCTAATGCATTAACACACAGTTTACGTAATCACGCATCTAATACTCAACTTGTTGATGACAACTTGTTATCTCGGATCAAGCATAAACAAAGAATTTATGCCTGTGCGAAAAGTGCCGCAATAGTTATGACTGACGGTCACTTACAACATCGTTTACTTTTGTGCAGTAATTTATATGTGATGTTCACATGCATGCCTGTGGATGTGGCTGTGAACGAAGTAATATCAAATGGAATGCGAAAATGAGTAGTTTCTTTGATCTGATGACATGCACTATAAAAGTATAAGCGACATATGAGGCTATGGTCAGCTTACATATCCAATCTTTCGGTCAGGTTTTCTTTTTGGATAGATCAAATGACAAGATGATAAGCTGAAATCTATGGAGTGCACAACGACAGAATCATTAGAAAGTGACCTTAAATGTATGTTCATGATGATGGAGGCCATGAAGAATGAAACCTATCAAGTCAAATGCTATGAATATGACAAAACACTTTCTCCACCCACACTTCCACCTGAAATGAAAATTATACAATGCATTGAATTTGGGACCCCAGCCTCTTCATTTCAATCAATAGTACTTGCTGCAGCAAAAACTGGTGGCCACTCCTTTTTTTGGAAACTGTTCCAAAAGCTGCCTTTTTCTCTCCAAACTGGCGTTCCAGAATTGGGATCATTTACTTTTTAGGATTGATTTTTTATGTGACGGTTGACTCTTCTTCTGGATTATTGTACTGATGATAAGACTAGTCCTGGACAGAATGGCACTCTAGAAAGTAACTACAGTGACAGCATCATGCAACAGGAGCACTACCAATTTCTATTGTAATATGTTGGTATACTAATATTTTCACCATGCACACGTATGATGAATAAACAGTGACACTAAGATATGAAAATTTGGGTTATGGCACAATTTCGTGGAAAAGAGATTGTAAATATTTTCAGCTTTTTTTTTTGGATGGTGGTCTATCTTTGATGGAAAATTTTCTTAGCAAAGGAATTGAAACTATACACTGGAAAGAACAATTACTATTGGCTAGTGTAATATATTGTTACAAGGAAAACTACTCAGTTTTAATGTTACATATATATTTGCTTAGCAGAAAGGAGATTTTACAGCAGAGAAAGCAAAAACAACACGCAGCACACGCAGCAATCTTAAAGGGACAAACAACAAGCCATCTTAAGCACCTTATGAGTAGATAGATCAAACTAGCCGAATTTTTTTCCCATCGATTTGACTCTTAATTTTGAGGACTCTTCCGCAAAGTGGACAGTTTTGGTTCTCCAGTCTTCGGACTACCTCTTGCACCCACGCTGGGACTTCTTTCTCCTCGTAATTCACTGACACGAGGACTGTATGGGACTCGGGGGCTTCGAAGGCTTTGAGGATCATTTGCGGGTGTTGCAGTGGAGCTTGTAATTTTAGGACTGCATGCATGCCTGAACTCACCGCGGCTTCTAGTAATAACCTCATCTAAAATCTCTCCATCCTCTGCATAAGTAGCCCCAGCACCCAGCTCTGATTCCTGTTTCGGATAACATCAAATGTTTGATAAAAATTAGATTAATAATTTTATTTTTTTATAAAAATGTGGGAATAAATTTTGATTGTTTTGGTAAGAAATCATACTGTTGCAAGAGTGAATGGCAATGCTGGTGCTTCTTCATACTCAGCGGCATCCAAGTCCTGAAGGTGTGCCCCTTTAAAAAACTTGGGCAGCAAGTATTGTCTTACAGGAACCAGTAGCATGATCATCAAAGGAAACATAACCCCAGCAATTGGGATCCAAGTGAGTCCAAAACATATGAGCAAATACATTGTTTGGAAAATGGTAAATATTGCTATTGTCTTGAATGGCACAGTTTCCACAAAGGTGGCATGGTACTCCTCAAGCACTCTGCAAGAATGATAGATATATAAGACACTTGGTAGATAAGGGGAAAATGAAATAATTGAAAGATAAGGATTTGATAAATTTACTTGTATCTTCTACTTGGCGCGGTGAAGAGCAGTAAGATTCTTTCCCAAAATTGGTTACCAGGCAAACTTTCAATGGCCATGAATGCAAAGTAGCCCCAAAGAACTGAGGTTGGTATCATTTTTAAGAAGGGCATTGCTGCAACACATCCTCCTACCATTATGGCTTGTAGCAAGTTGCTGACACGTTGTTCTTTTACCTCAACAGGCAGAAGGTCATCAATCTCCTTCTCAATATCGAAAAGAGTCTCATCAACTGGGGCATTGATGTTACCCGTACTTGAAGCTGCTTGAATGGTTGATTCTTTAAATTCCTTTAGGCCCTGCACAAGAATATATGTAGAGTTAATGGATTATGAGGTTGAGCATTCTTGACTTTGCTGTCTTACAATCAAGAACTTCACACAATACTATACTAAATTTAATTTTTAAGTATACCATTGAAGTTATTTGACAAATAGAAAACATGCTTGGACACAATGAATCAACTCTAATAGTCAGAAAATCCAGTTCTAGAGCACAAGAATATGTGTTGGTTTCACAAGAAAGCAAATCGATCAATGTTCAATTAAAAGAAAACCAACACATTTAGCACTCATACTTGAGACGTGGGCTGCTGGTAGATTAGAGGTGTTTGCATCTGTTGATAGGCTTCTTGCATGTTTCCATACAACTGTCCCAGGCTAGCATTCTTCCTCATACTTCTGCGTGCTGTGGCTACAAGCCGGTTGCGGAGCAACTGAATAATGAGCAATAGCATGATCTTCATGAGCAAATCTTATATGCACAAACAATCAGGGAATAGTAATAAAAAAAAGAAGCTACTTCTCTGATAAATGGTTCAAAATCTTTTAATATGATCAGAAAAGAATTGCCATATTTCATAGAGGGGGCTTAGGAAGCAATACCTGATGTTTAAGAGTAGCCAGACTCTTTGTGTGCATTGGAGATTGTGGGATGACTCCATTAGATGGAGGGATTCCAATAAGTCCACAGAGTAAGGTCTACCATTAAAAGAAAATAAAATAAAAATGAACATAGCGAGTGCAAGGAAAACTATATAGAATGGGAAAATTGTATTAGGCAGGGAGGAGTAGAAAAATTTTCATACCAAAAATCCCAAAAGAAGTAAGTCATAATGATAACATGATGGCTTTCTCAAATTGAATTCTTTCTGCTGAGCAAGTTGGGATGCTACACTGTGGTCAAAATAATAAAGCACAGCTATCATTGTTGCTGGAATGACAGCTCCAATTATGTAGAAAACTGGAACATCTAGCATGTCCTGTCATTTCCAGTAAGATACAAGTCATCAATCTAGTCATCTAAGGGAAAAAAATTTCATTAGTTAGACAACTAGGAATTAATCAAACTTGCCTTAATTACAGTCCAATTCTCATATGCACCAGGAGACCATGGATTCGGGCTAAAAAGGCGTCTAGGAATTCCTTTTGGAACACTTCCAGACGGTATGTAAGAAACAGCAGTCCAGACAAGAACCATAAGTGGTACACCATAGTCTGCTATCAAGCTTCTTAGCCAACCTGTCAATTATACACTATATGTTACTGAAATGACAAATATTTTTATCTTTTGAATAAGCAATATATGGTGATGTCTGTTTTTCACTACTTACCAGATCCATACCGCCATGACCTTGCTTTTCGGCTTCTTAATGCAGTGTGCAGAAGACCAAATGACAAAACCAAAGCAAACATGCCATTAGCAAACCTCCATGAAGGTATAAACTCTATTAATTTCGGATTCTCTCGTTCTGGAATTCGAAATTCATCAACAAGTCCCTGAACAAGTAAAATTAAAGCTTGTTATGCTAAATACATCTAAGACACTAAAATGACAAAGCAGTCAATCACATTATGGAAAAAGTAGATATCAATTGACAAAAATAGAATGAACTAAGAAGTAATCTTTACTTTGACGGCTTGCTGCATGAATAGCATTGCAATAAGCAGACCAAACAATTCTCCAGCCACACGGGTAAACCTATTGATGATGGAGCAAGCTCCCAAGATGGACAGCAAGAACAGCAGGAATGCAGTCCAAACACATACCCTACAAAATCATGTGATCAAACAAGCTGTGTCAGATACTTAAGGAGAATTTAATGGGAAGAACAAAAACATGAACAAAATATTGGCACTCGGAAAAAGTTCACCATCCAGTCCATGCTAGAAATAGATGTTGACCCAAATCTGGTCTCTCCTTGACAAAGTTGAACATAAATGTGTACATGATGACAGTAGGCTCTGCCACTCCTAATATCAGCAAAGGTTGACCTCCAATGATCGAGTGTATAATCCCACATAGTGCAGTTGATGCTAAGGTCTGAACTGCTGTGAGACATCCCTCTGCATGTACAAGGTAGAGATTTCAAATACTGAAATAAAATTACATAGAAGTGCTTAAAACTAAAATTTCATGTACTATTTTCATTTGGATCTCCTTTTCTCTAATTTTTTTGTCTAAAGGTAATCTAAAAGTAGTATAAAAAAGTGAATAAATATAAACATTTAAAAATGATTCTTCTCTCAGTTCGAGTCCAATACCAGTATTCCTCTCCAGTTGTTCACCGAATGAAATGACAGGAATCGCTGAAGCAAAGAATATGTATGTGGTGGGAGCCAGAATCCTGAAAACAATATATATCAGTCACCAATGATCATATATAAGGTCTTGTATGAGCAGCAAAAAGCGAACTGAGTGCATATACCTGAATCCTGCCTTAATGCCACCAATCCAGTCTTGCTTGTAACACATCAATCTTCCTCGAAGATCATTTTTGATCCCACGAAACGGCACAAAGGTCTCCTCCATTGTTTGGTCTCTCTCTGAAAAGCCAACTGTGCAGAACTTATATTCCGCAGTGGTTTGTAGATAGTGATATATCAAGATAATTAAGGACTCGAAAACGATTAAACAAGATCAAGAATGATCTTACGGTAGAAATGATATGATATTGCCATTTGAAGAAACTGATAAAGAATATACCTTTATAATTACATGACTTGGGTACTCAACAACTTTGATATAAGAATTCAAAAAAGAAAGGCCATGACCATTTAAATATTTATATATATAAATTCCAATAAAAGTCCAGATAATGAGAGAAAAGTATCGCAAGAATGCTGGATACTCGGATGGATCAAATCACATGTGAGGTTGACTTATGCATTCAAGATTCAATGGACAATTCAATTACATGATTTAACAAACCTTGGGAGGAAGTGGTGGTGTAAACAGAAGAAAGACAAGGAGCAAGAACAGATATGTAGTGCTTGAATACAGGAGAGAATCAGATAAAGAACTGTTGAACACTATAACAAGAGCAGACCAAAACTTTTTTTGTGCATTGTGGGCAGGGAAGAGTGGAGGAAGGATCCAAATATATAAGCAGCTACTTCTAGTCTGGAACTGGTGCAGGTCAAAATACAATGTCGCTGACATTGTTTGAGGACGCAAAAATCCTCTACATCCTTGATGTTTCCCACTTCTACGCCCTCTTTATCATTTCTATGTGGCCATGTTTATCTGCGTCCAGTGCATTACTTGGACCCACTGACACGTCGGGTCCTTTGCAGTACTTGAGTCCTGACAGGATCAGGACCGTCAAATGACTTATCATGATCCATGACAGTGCTATACTATACGTAAATACTTGATACGAAATGATACGCTGTACTCAGCCTTAATATAATTTTGTTTTAATGCACAAAAACGCCACCTTTCGTTGACTTTTTGATTAAATTTTCAATGTATCAATTATACTGGAATTATATAAAATAAACAAACAAGCCCAGTTGTTATCTCATTTTAACCACGAAACAGGCTGATCTCAGGTTCTGTTATTGACCCATCTGGGTTTTTTGTTTTTTAAAAGTTTTCTGGTTTAGTGTTGTCATGCTACTAGATAGGGTTGAAATGCTAGGTGTTCTCTTCAGCTCTGCAGGGAACCTGAGTTAGTGGTGTCCTAAGCTTTGGAGCTTCTGTCGGATTTCCAGTTCTCTAAGTCGGCCCTGTCAGTGGTCCCTCCTGGTAAGCCTGCTCTATTGCCTTCTTCCTGGTGCCCCCCCTGATGGTTGTCTCAAGCTCAATTCGGATGTGGCCTTATGTCCAGCGTCTCTCTCGATGGGGCTGGGAGTGGCTGTTCGAAATCATAGGGGACTGGTTCGTGTTGCCTTGGCAAAACCGTGGAAAGGTTTGTGCAGCCCGGAAGTAGGGGAATTAATTGCCCTTAGAGAAGGCCTTCTGTTAGCTTTCTCTTTGCAACTGAATGTTGATTTTGTTGAGGTGAATGCTGTGGGGGTCGCTTCCTTGGTGAATGGTGCTGTTATTCAAGGGGTGAAGCCTACCCTCTTGTTTCTGATATTAAGGCTTTGCTGTGAGTGTCCGTGGTTGTCAGGCTATTCCCAAAAATGAAAATCGTTTGATATATAAACTAACAGCTTTAGTGTTGTCCTCTCCAAAGACGCTCTATTAGTATGAGATCAATGTGGATTGTATTTTTTCTAATGTTTCTTCTATAAAAGTCTCTTTTATTTCAAAAATATATATATCCTACCCAAAGTAAAAAATTCAATGAATATATTATTAAGCCATCTCTTGAAATTCATCAAACCGGATAACTATTCTCATATCCAAGAGATAACTACTTTTATAAAAGAATACTCACACTTACACCTTGTATTTTAATAGAACAAGGATGAGATTTGAACCTTTAACCCTAAAACCGTGACCCAAACGATTATTTTCACAATCGGAAGATGACTGCTTCTATAAGAAAATATTCATATTCAAACCCTGTGTTTTAATAAAATAAGAGTGAGACTTTAATCTTTGACATCTTAAGGTTAAGGGGGATATTTATCCACTCCTATTAAGGGATAATATATCAATTCAAGCTAATAGGATTATTACATCATAATAGTTAATACCACCACGAGGTTTGTTGAGTTTTGACATGCTAGTTTCATAAAATACGGAGTAGTACAATAATATGAATTTGTTGGTTTCAGTGATCGTGCAACAAGAACCTCATCTTAATTCCAACAATCCTGTAGCTGGAATTGGACGGTTTTGCTTGCGCACATTTAAGATTAGAGGCATTGACCCATTGAGGCAAGAATAATTCTTTTTTCTACAAATTTCTTGATCTGGATTTGCATTAATGATGAGCTAGCGGAATCAAGACCGCCCATACAATAATGAATGTTGAAAGGATGATCTGGGAACTTTCAAGTGGACCTTTCTTGAATCATAATAAAACCAGTTGACTTTACATTTTGCATCCTTATTGGCCCCTTTACACTTCAACTTTGTTTTGGAGCAAATGCCTTTGAAAATTGGAGGATCAACAGACTCAAAGATAAGTAGGTAGTGCTTATTTAAATTAATATTTCTATAATCAAATTGTTTCGCATGTGCTTTGTACAACTCATTTTGGCTGTCTTCCAACTTCCAACTCCTTGTATTACTCCCCCACTAAGCAGCACATCTCTTCTTCTTTTGTTATATCCTTCTTCTTAAGTTTCCTTTTTGGAATTCACTTGTTAGTTTCGTCCATTTTTCTGTTATTATCATTATTATGAAAAGTATATTCTAAAAATTCGATGCATACAAAATGTTGGGACATGCCGTATTATGTACATGTTCATTTAATAAAATATTGACATATATGAACTAATATTTAAAGCTTCATTTTTTGAATATTTCAATTGACACCGTAATTGTTTTAAAAATAGATATACATATAATAGCGACTTATTAAATACATGTACAAAATTCCTAGTATGTAGGGTAATTTAGTAGACATGCATGTCAATGGTATAATCTGTCCATCCCACCAACCAGTTTGTCATTGTTAAGTAAACAATTTGTTAAATAAATAAATATTACAAATTCATGATATATATACAAGACTTTTTGAATTTTATTTTAGCAAAAAACTCTTACAATTTTTTTTTTCAGCCTTTTAGAAGATTTAAAAAGTGGTTTATTATAGTTCATATATATATATATATATAAATTACTATCCAGATGTATGGATGGTTTGATATGTCAATTTTTCTAATAACTTTTTCCATGATCAAAGAAGATCAGTGTGATTCTTTCTGTTCGTCACTTGATGTTCCATTAACGGCTACTACCCTACCTTTGGCTTACATATGTCACACCAGTAAAAAGCAAATAATTAAGACCAGAAAATTCAGGAAAACCTAGTCGTGTTGGAATAGAACTTGTGATGTGGCCAAATTGGGATGATCGTGTATGATTTCTGTTACAAAATGGTCATTGCTATGGGCTGGAAAATAAAATCCGAGAATGACTTCCCTTTTGGATTTTAATGGAACTATGGATCTGCCACCGTTGATAAAAACTTGAACTATCATTTCTTCCATCATTGATTTTTTTCATCAATCTCAAACCATCTAATTTTGCACCAATTACCAAAATATTATGGATGCTATTCACTGGCATGAAAGAAGCAATGAAGGCAAAGTGATTTCAAATGATAAAAGGAAATAATATATTTCATATTTGCCACACTATCATCAACTCCATAGTCGCAATCATTCAAAGCACCATCACCATTACAAAGAAAAAACAAAAGATTAATTAGTAAAAAAATGAGAACCAGAGAGAAAATTAAAAAGAAAAGTGTTGCCATTATTATTTTATATTATCTACTTTAAATTAATTATATGGCAAAGGGCACACTTTGAGATTCAAAAGTACCTACCAGCCACTCATTGCAATGTGGAATAACTTTCATCATCAAATCAAAAGTTTCGTAGTGTTTAATGAATGAATATGTATGAAAAAACATGAAATGAGTATTTTTTTTTCTCTCAAAAAACTACTCAATTCATGTTTTTTCATACATATTCCTTTATTACACACTGCAAAAATTTTGATTTGATGATGAAAGTTATTTCACATTGAAGGTGATCAATTTATAATTCATTTGGGTTGAAACAAACATAATGATTAACAATAAGTTCATCAATATAATGTCTAGAATCCTAGATTCTTCTTTTATAAATCGAAAAGCCAATCGATCTTGGCCCTCCCTAATAGCAATTAGCAACCAATGAAATGGTCTTCTTTAAGAAACAACCCTCCTCAGTTGTGTTGGTTGATTTCGATTATGTCTGTGTGTATATATATATATATATATATATTGCAGTAATTTTAAATTCTTTTTACATACTGTTTACAGAATTTACAAAAAAAATTTAAAAAATCAAAATCTATACATATATTTCCCAAAGCACCCTTCTAATCCTTAACCCTAAAATTCTTTTGAGTGCGGACACAACGTTTGGTGTACAGACTAATAAGTCCAAAATGTAGGGCTTTCGATTAACCAGGTTTCCTTCGAAGAGATGCTCTCCCCTACCCCCCCTAAATACAACCTCAAAAACATATACCGAGAGTGCAACATGATTATAAAATACGACGAAAACCAGCTTGATTATCTGTCCTTTTTTTTTTCCCACTTTTTTGACAAACAATACAATTTGTTTGGTCAATGACATTACTTTTTTGCTTGGTGAATTATCATCTTAGAATTTAAATATTCACAACGTCATGACAAGAGACCTCCACGATCAAAAGTGCCCATTTAATACATTCTTTTTCTTTTTTTTTTTTTGGAGTAAAATATATCCCTTCATGTGCTTGCCAAATTAATGTTAACAATCAGATACATGTTAATAAAAATTCAACTTTATTATTATTATTATTTCTAATTTTTGTGGAGGGTAGTTTCAAGGCTTTGATGAAAGCAAATCATAAGCCCACTAATGGCCACGTCTCAGCGAAAAAAAAAAAAAGAAAAAAAAAAAGAGAGAGACGAGACGATGAAGAAAGAAGTTCACACGGCACACCAAAACTATAGTCTATCAGACTTCTTTCATTTTTTTTGTGTTTTTTTTTACCCCTTTAATATAATTATACAATTGAAGTTGCATCCAAATCAAATGATTTTGTCTAGGACCGGATTTTATTCTTTGCTCATAATTGAGGGATTGTGAGGCAAAGACAAAAGCACTTGTCGAGAAAGTTAGATCTATCATTCTCGTCAACCTCACCATTGCCTTAGTGGTAGGTCCATTCATCGATTATGGGCCCTTCGATGGATTCCCCCTCCAGTGCACATTTAGCATTCTAAAGTTCCTGCATTCTAACTATGACACGTGGCTCATGAACCACTTTGACTGTTCCTACCACAAAAAGACAATTCCACAAGCACCTGTTTTTACCATTTTGTTATTAGACATAAGAGACTTAAATTCCAAGAAATCATAAGTGGGTTGGATCACGGCTTATGGGTGTGTGATTGTAGTTGCATCTTTCCAACCTTGATTATCAATTTGGGATTACGTTTCGGTGCATTTCCACCACAAATTTAGCCAAATTATCACCACTCTAACTTTTCTCTTTAATATAACCACTAAACAGAAATTTGACTAAATATATGATGGTCTTAAAAACAATTTCAGTTTCAGTACATCATAAATTGCTTGGTACATATTTGATACTGCATTACAAAAAAGTATTTTCCTTTTCTCATGTGTGAATCATGTGATAGTGACAAGCATTAGATATCTTGACGACATAGATAATTTCTCACTAAGAAGAATTGCTAGTCATTTATTCAACTCTCCCAAAAGTTTTCGAGCTTGATTGGAGGTGTAGAGTAGCGGGTCGATAAAATACCGGTTGCAACAACACGATTGGCGGCTTCAGTGTAATGAACTCCATCCCAAACAACGGACCTCCATACATTCTTGCAGATGTTGTAACCAGGCTGGCCACACGTTGCTTTGACGTTATAATTATTTGGAGGGCCCCCATAGCCGCAACACGCTATGAATGGATCCTCGAAACCTAATAAAAACAATCAAAAACAAATCCGCCCACCCAAGTGTGCGAGTGAGAAAAGAAGTTTTCTAATCCTAATTATTAAGTTTGACTTCAAAGTTATTTCAGTACGTACTAGTCTTACCGTATGTCTTGTATTTAGCGAAGAGATTGTACTTGATTGTGTAGATGTCGACGTGCACAATGGTGGCATCTTTGAGAACCGATCTCATTTCGTTACATATATTGAGTAGTCCCCTGTTAAAAGCTTTGGCAACTTTATTATGGACACGAAGACACCCAATTCGATCGAGATCGGTGTCTTTATGGGGATGTAGTGCAAGTTCTTTAGGTGCACACCCATGTGGACCAGTGTTGTGTATCATGAATTTTCTGCCACCATATAGATATAAGTTCTGCATTTACTCCCAAAAAAAAAAAAAGTTCTAATCAGTGAAACTGAAACAGTACTGCCTTGGTTTTAAGTTTTTACACATTTAAAGAGTAAATTGTAGAGAGTACACAACAAGTACAGGGTACAGACTCACCTGGATGGCTAATTTGACTTCTGCAAGAAAAGAAGGGATTTTTTGTGCAACTGGAGCATAAGTTAAATTTGACGCATACAAGGCCACCAAGAGGTCATTTTGCCCAATGTCAATAATGTAAAGTGCATCACGGAACCCCTCTTCATTGATGAAGTTTCCTGGACCTACATGAAATTAAGTTTCCATCAATTTGTTCTGTCAAAAGATTACTCACATGGCATAAAGAGCGTTCAAAACATTAAAAAAATTGCACTCTGATATTTCCCTTTTTTTTTTAAGGCAAAAGGATGAAGTTATAGTGCGTTCGATGTCGAGTTACCCATTGAAAGGAGCTCTCGCGAGCGATTTCTGAAGCGAATGAATTGGCGAACTTGGACATCTAATGCAAAAGGCACAAATTGTGGAAGTGTCGTAGCCCCAGTTACAGCAAAGTTTACACCACTAGTGAAATTTGGAGCCAATGAGTCCAAATATGGGCTCAAGTAACTCAACTTCAAGTGCTCACCTAACAGAGGGACATACATAAACCAGCATTACTATGAGAGATTTTTTTTTTAAAAAAAAAAGACAAAGACTCCAAAAGCTTATCAATTATACAAGAGGAGAATTGTGCAAGGTGGATGGAGAAATTAATACTGAACTCACAGAGAAAGTCAATCACAAGCCGTCCATCACCTAATCGGCCTGTGCCCCTGTGAAAAAATGTTATGCCATGAGGAAGGCCGATGGGGAGCCCGGCGCCTGCTAGTACGCCTCCAGTGTCCGAATTCGAGTCCCCAAAGTTAATGAGAATGGGTCTAATCTTGCTACATTTTGATGTTGTAGACATGCCAAGGAGGATGCATATCCATAGAAGCCATATCAACCGTTGAGAAAATTTTCCACAACCCATTTTCTCTACCCTCGCCCTCACTCACCAAGATGGACTCAACTTCACCATAACTTTCCAATTTACAAAGGCTAACAGCCTGCGTCTGCAATTTTGTCACTGATCACAGTGACACAAATTGATTTAGCATATTAATTTGTTGCATTGACTTTCCGTATACTTGCTTAAGCCAAGTCAAAGTCCAATCTAGAGGTTTTTGGCAGTATCTGCAAAATGAACTTCAAGTCCACGTGACAATGGCAACTCTCTAGGAAGCATTGTGTTTTTTTTATTATTCTTTCCATTATTTTTAGCAAATGATTCCTTCATTCGCATGCCAATAACAGTGAAATTCAAGTTTTATATGCCAACTTGTTATGGAATCAGGATTCCATGTTCATTCCTAAGAAAATTGTAAAGATAAATGATGCGTGTAAGCTGTAACTGGCATTTGAATATTAAAATATAAATTGCAACTTGATTATGCATTACAAAAATAATCAAACTTGGTTGGAGGAGTAGAATAATTAGTAGAGAGTATTTTGGAAGCAAAAACTGAGTTTGCAGCTTCTGTGTAGTGAACTCCATCCCAGCTTACGTATTGGGATCCTTCCTTGCACACGTTGTAACCCGTTAGCCCACAAGTGATGTTGGGGCTGTAGTTATAAGGCGGTCCGCCATAGCCACAACATGCCATTAACGGACTATCAAAACCTGTAAAGATCAATTCATCAAGCAGTGCATAGTTTTTATGTAGCAGAAATAGCAATGAGATCTTACCATATTTTGCGGAATTGGCTATAAGATCGTACTTAATAGCAAATATGTCTACGTAAACAATGGTGGCATCCTTCATTTGTGATCTCATTTCTTCACATAGGACTTGCAATTGTTCATTAAATGTTTTTGCAGCATCATTGAAAGACTTAATGCACCCATGCTCATCAAAATCACTAGCGTTTTTGGCACTGGTGACAAGTTTTTGCGGCAAACAACCCAATGGTCCAGTATTGTGCACCCAAAAATTCTTCCCACCATGTTGAAGTATATTCTGCATTTGAAATTATAAAATGTGAGACGCGATAATGTGGCTGGAATTTCTAGGAAACAAAAGTTAATCAATGTCTCTAATAATAAGTAGTGAAATCTTACCCAGATAGCATATTTGATTTCAGTAATGAAAGATGGAATTTTTTTTATAACTTGTGCATAGGGGAGGTAAGTGAATGAACCGGCCAAATCATTTTGTCCAATGTCAATTGTGTACAGGGCATTCTTGAAGTTCTCCTCACTTAACAAATTTTTGTAACCTGAGCAATAATTTTATTTTACATGTTACATGAACCAATCAATGTCACATCATGAATTAACTGTTTTCCTTGGAGCTATGACATTATTTCTAGATAGAATTGATTTTTTTAAAAAAAAAAAAGAAAAAAAAAATCCATCAAATTATATTACCTCTTGCTATAAGGTTGAGAGAACGGGCACGAAACCTAAGGAACTGTGAAACTTGAATATCCAAATTGAAAGGTACATACTTAGGCAGAGTTGATGAACCACTAATAGCAAAATTAACTCCATTGGTGAAATTTGGCCCCAAAGATTCCAGATATGGGGTTAAATGACTAGTATTCAAGCTTTCACCTGTCAAAATGAAACAAAATATACACACTAACTACATGAACAAATACCATTGACCATTGTGTCCAATAGTCTTGGTAATAGAGAGCCTTTACTAAATTTGATGCCATGATAAATAATATCTCAAAAAATAAAATAATAAATATAACTGGAACCCCATTGAACTGTCCAATGGGCTCGAGGCCCATTGGACAGTTCAATTTGTACTTTCCTGAATCGAACAAGAACAAGAACATAAATTCCCTGCTTCAGGGAAACAATAAATCCTACGAAGGCTTTTATCAATATCAATTTGATACAACAATATTTTTTAGTACTTGGTTTGTAACATCACATGCAGTTAATCTTTCTTTATAGCTGACCAGTTTGTATGCAAAAGTTGCAAATGGGACTAGGAGTAAAAAGATCTGATGATGAACTTACAGAGAAAATCAATGATCAATCGTCCATCACATAGACGACCAGAAGGTTGATGGAAGTATGTACGGCCATTTGGGGGTCCAAAACTTAATCCCAATCCGGCTGTAAGACCGCCTGTGTCAGAATTAGAGTCACCGAAGTTGAAGATTACTGGAGTTTTGCTACATTGAGAGTGGACCGAAGAAGGGAAGGAGAGAAATAGAATCACAACAAATGTGAGGAAAGGAAACAGAAAAACGTCTCTTTCCTGCAAAGCCATGTATGTTCACTGTGCTAATATGCTTTCGTTTATCATGAAATTCTGAGAGGTCCATTTATATATGTGTAGTCACGAGGATGCTAAGAGTAATAATATATGGAAATTAAAATAATAATACCTGTCATTTTTGTGATATTGACTGGTGTCATTATTCCTTGGCAAATCTATGGTCTTAGTTTTGGCGAAGCCAATTAATATTCCTTGCATGTGCTGTTGATTTATATATATTTGCTGGACGAGTAGTCATCCTAATTAATTACCTTTTATTTTAAAATGGGCTGTCCTACTTCAACAGTCACAATCATATACTATTTTCAAGAGAAAAATAGAAAAAAAGGTGCAGCTTGGTTCTTTTATAAAAGATCCATACATACATTTTGAAATTGGTGACAAGACTTGCAACGAGTGTAATGTTATCCTAAAAAGACCCGTATCAAGACGAAATGAGGTAATTACTAATAGGTTACATTTGACATGTATTATTGGAATGAAATTGATTGGATTGAATTGGAATAAAATGACTGGATTGGATTAATGTCTACATGATTTTCTGGTCGACGAGAATTCAATGTCCAGTAACTGCAATCAATGTCGAACAATACAAAAAAACCAAGAACAAAACAGAAAATAGAGGGGCAAGAATAAAAACAACACACAGATTTTACGTGATTCAGCAAATGTGCCTATATTCACGACTGTCTCTCTTCAATTCGGTAGAGTGACGGTATATTATTGGTTGTCTCCTATCCTTTACAATGAATTTAGCCCTTATTTATAGAGGAAGAGTTACAGTTTTGGAAGGATTAAAACAGGTAAATAATTTTACAGTAAATACACTTCCTAATATGTTGAAATAGAATCAGGAAATTGCCCCGTATATCTCAAGATTATATTGACTGAATTTGAATTTGAATTAACTTTCGTTTCTAGTGAGAGAATCACGATCAAATCGTGTAACTGCCTATTATGAAAGATTTTGTATTAACTGACCACTAGCGAGCTGTTCGCTGTCTTGAGCGACCTCGAGCCGAACCTCGCTGAGTAACAAGCTATGCATTGAGCGAGTTGCATAACGATTTGTAGCCTAACTGAGATGAGCTAACTGATGCGAGCTGTAGAACTCGCTGGGGCGAGCTGTAAAGTTTGCTAAGCTTGGAGTTGATAACTGGACCTTGTTTGTTGGGTCTTTGCATTGAGTTAACTTAATGGACTTTTATCAGGTTTTTACCAGCCCATTTGGTGAGTCCAAAAAATGCACACAATAATTAGAAAATTACTGTCCCATGTTTGATGGAGTTTGAGATTTGATTAAAATTATATTATATTATATTTGATGTAAGTTGAAATTATATTGAAATAAAATTAATTTAAATATTTTATAATATACTTAAATTATTATTATTTAATTTCTCCAAAAAATTTGAAAAAAAAAATGGAGATGAAATCTTCATTCTCAAATCTATCAAATCTCATCATTTTAGTTAGGAATGAGAATTCCCATTAAAGAAGGATTGAGAAAGTTCGAGATTGAATTTGAAATGTCACTCATTACTCTCCAAATATGAAAGTTAAGAGTTCGAAATATTTTGAATTTTAAACCTACCTTAAATCTCATGTTCCACATATCGTCATAATTCTTGGTTGAAAGCCCGTGATAAACAAGACATGAACAAAGACAATGATGAAACGGAGAAGAATGAGTGAATGTGAATCCAACAACTGGTTTTGGCTATGCAAATCTCTAATATATAGTACTAGTAGTGAGGAAATCATTAATTGATTTTTGTTTGTCACATGTTCAACAGCGTTTGAGGTGTTGGCAAATTGGTTGTCCACCAACTTGTAGGCCATAAAATGAAGATGAGATAAGAGATACATAAAAGTTCATTTAAGATAAATCTCCAAAGCATATGAATAATCATCAGAGACGAATTGATAGGCGGACGATATCAACTCACCAAGCGGTCTTCAGGGTTGAACATGTCCAAGGGTAAAAATGTAATTTCAGGAGTTACAAAGGAGGAAAGGTTTGTGAAGTGAAGGGTATAAATGAAATTTCATCGCAGGTGACAAAGCCATAATGTGTGAGGGTAAAAATGTAATTTAATAGTGCTGCCAAGGAAAAGGTTTGTGAAGTAAGGGCATAAATGTAATTTCAAAGAAGGTTGAAAAGGTCAAAATTGGATGCGGTGAGCGTGGATCGAACACGCGACCTTCAGATCTTCAGTCTGACGCTCTCCCAACTGAGCTATCCCCGCGCGATGGATAACAAGCTCACAACATAAAATAATATTACGGTTTAAAGTAATTCGTTTGGCTTCCGCTCTAGCTATCGAACATGTAAGCTAAAATCGTTTTAGTAAAATAAGTGAAATAAAAAACGAAATTGAAACCTTCACTTTATTCAAAAAGACAAAAATCACATCATCTACACATTTTCCATATCTTTGAGCCTTGCCATGGCATGATTAAAGAGATTGGACTGTAATTGTTACCACCCCTAAAATTCCATCTTTCCAACCATTTATCATAGGAGAATGACAATTCAACTGGAAAACAATCAAAAGAGAAGGGATCAACGATCAGGTGCAGTGATTATTTATTTCACATACAAATTGATTGTAACATGGACCTTTTCAAGTTTTAGCATAGTCTCGTACATGGTAACATGAAAAACACAGGACCACCAGATCCTCACAGTGTATATCATAATCAGTCAACATTTATTCTTTTGCTCATCCACAAACCAGAAAATCATATTGAACACCAACTCAAAGCTACTTGTCGGAACCGACTAATTCAGGAAACTGCAACTGAATCTACCATCAGATAAAGACAATTTCTCTGCTTTCCTAACTGCATCTAGTGGAAGAGGAGCGAAACTTTTAGACGGGCCATAGAAATGTGGGAAGCTATTTGTACCATCCACAAGTTCATATATCAATCCATCTCCGAGCTGCAGCACATATACATGTAATAGGAGTAGAAGGTCAAGTATCATCACAGGTATGATATAACAATGCCAGCCAAGTAATAGATAGTTCAGGCTTTTTCATTTATAATCGATTTAACCAATAGATATGTATTTTACTTAATCATGCCTTCATCAAACTCTCTAGTAATTAGGGTCTACAAAATAGTGTTATCGGCATGTTACATGTCACCCTTTTCTCCTTTTCACGTTCTGTTAATACCCTGGCTGCTTGCAATACATCAGATATGCAAGCCTGCTCATAGAATTATAACATTCAACATTCAGTTAAAATTAGCTAATTTTCTTGAAACTAATTCACTTGCAGAAATGTAAGAAACAAATCTTCCAAATCCACCCAATAAACTGCTTTCTCAAGGTTCTATGATTGTCACCCATAAGCAGAAATAGTTTCCAACACAGGGAAACTTAAATTGTTCAAAGACTTCTAAACTAAGATGATATGGTCCAAGATCTAACACATTATATATTGTAAAAATTTTAACTTATTATTATTTTTTTTTCCTCATTTTATTTTCATCAGCTGAATTGGATAACCTGTGATGGTCTCGTAAACATAACTCACTACCACTGGCATAGACCAGACTTCTAATCACTTGTTCTATAGTTTAACAAATACAAAGTAATAATGAAAAGCGAAACAATATATTAGCCAAAAGTTAATGCAAAGAGCTTTATACATTCAAAACAATTTGCTTTCTAAATGATACCTCTAGAAGAGGACCATTATAGCAAACCCAGTCTTCCTAGTTACTTCTTTCTCTATTTCTATTTGAAGAATTCTTAGGATAAGTATTTTCTTTCTCTTGAGCCAAAAAAAGTAGAATATGAATGGACCGATGTTCTGTAAACCAAAGTATTCTTTTCCATTTAATAATTAAAGATTTAGTTACGATCCGAAATAGGCTTTTTAATATATTCGCATAGGTAAATAAATTAAATGTTCATGATCAACAACTACTATTTGCCTCCAGATAATTAGATAGTAAGACCTATATATTTCTACAAAATACTAGAATTTCTCCAAGGCCCACTATGTCTATTTTAACTTCAATGGTTCATGCCTAAATCCCAAATTAAATACCAAAGTTGAAGATAAGATATATTGGAAGAATAAGCTCACCTTTTTAGCATCAATTTGGAGCAGGTACAAATCAACCTTCGTATTTAAGAAAAAGTTCTGTAATGTTGACTGCACCTGCAAATAAAATTAAAATAATAATAATAATATGGGCATTAATATCAGTTGAACCAAAATACGGCAATCAGCTTTAGACCTTAAAACAGAGTTGAAACTACATATATAGTAAAAATCTTTGAAAAATTAAGCACCCAAGTGAGGCAATTAAAACAGATTATAAAGTAATTGCAGTTTAGTGGATTAAATTAGAGTTAATTTGTTTGAATGAGGCGTGGAAAACAAAATAAATCAAAATTCGGTAAATAAAAACGAGATGCGAAATAGGAGGAGGACCTGATCGAGGTTGCTGAGGTGGAAGCAAGCGGTGGACTTGTCAAGTTCACCGCCAAAAGTAGATCCGTTTTTCTGCAATTCTTCCCACTCTTGAGCGGTACTGATCCTATACACGAACTCTTCACTTTTTTCACTCATTCTTTTACACTTCACTACTAATCAATGCCACCAAACTCACAACTAGTTTGTGGGCTACGCTTGTCTTTTGACTGCGTCTGGCTAGTATACTCGCACCAGCGTACTCGATCGTTTTCACTATTTGGAGTTTACAATGCACATAAATATTAACTCTTTTTTTTTTTTTTTTATTTTACTACCATAAATATTCACGCTTGTTGATAAATCTAAACAATATGTGTAATGCTTTATTTTGAATTTCTTAAACCCTTTGTGTATGTTAATTGTCTTTAAATGAATATTGATGTGACCAATTTGGAAGAACTTGGATGGAAATTATTAAAATATCCCAAAAGATAAGTTAAATTTGTTTTAAATCAAAAAAATTAATCAGTTCTGATCCCAAATGAAACTTCAATTTTTTATGTCCATTTTCAATTCGCACAATTGGACCTACAATATTTACCTACAAAAAATGTTATACGAAGTAAAAACAATTGAAGCTTGGTTTGAGAGGGGTTTTTAAAAAAAAAGATATATATATATATATATATTTGTTTTATTTTGATTAAAACTTAATTTATTCCTATTTCCAAAAAACAAAAAAAAAAAAACTTGATTTATTCCTAACTTGATCCCAAATAAATTCTTAAAATGACATTTACAAGCACAATGTGAGCGTAAAATCCATCTTTTAGTAGAGGACAATGGGTGGCCTAATGGAAAGATATACCTCATCTATTCATCAGATAGCAAATTCGAACCTCATCTCTTCCATCTTTATGTGACAATCTTTTTTTATTTTTAGGAGCAGTAATGCGAATTGTGCTATTAGAGTCTCTATCTAAACTTATTTCAAAAGTAATTTTCTTAGTAACAAAATGTGTCGATTATTGAAAAAAAAAAATCCATCTTTCACCAAAATGAAACAATGTGGCCCAAAAACAAGAGAAAGAAGTTAAAAGAGAAAATGTTAGTAAATGACACTTTCAATTATTGGATTGACAATTTTATCCAATTTCAATAAAGTTAATAATTGAGTCTCAAACCCTATTTTTTTGGACACAAATATCATTTCTAAAAGTTAAAACTGATGACTTTCTTATTTTATATTTTCTCTCTTCTGCTGCTCTTTTCTCTTTAATTTTCTTGTCTTTTATCTTTCATTTTCTGCACTATGAATTCCAGCCACCATCCACCGTCCACCTTCATTCTTTTCTGCACTACGAATTCCAGTCACCATCCATATTTATTTTCTTCTTCACAGCCACCATCCATCATCAATCGTCATTCTCTTTCATTTTCTTCTCTTCATTTTCGTCTTCACAGCCACCATCCACCATCGATCTTCATTCTCTTATGCACTACAAATTCCAGCCACCATCCATCTTCATTTTCTTCTTCACAGCCACCATTTGCCATCTATCGTCATTCTCTTCTGCGCGACGGATCAATTTGTTCCTCACTATCCAACCACTTTCATTATTTCCATCCACCATCTTCAAAACTAGTTTGTTGAAATATCGTTGCTTTTATTTGTAACAAATGCAAAACTATCTTTATTTACTGTAATAAACTAGTTTGTGTCTGTGTTCGATGATATTTTTATTAAAGAGAGTCACATTCTTAAGACTTTGTATCAAAATAGTGACCTAACCACTAGTCACACCACACCATGAGTGTTAGTAATACCAGTGGCCTTGGTGTGATTAGTGATGTCATGGGTAGATGAAAAAACCAGTAACGAAAACACTAGTCACATCAATGTATTGAGTGTTAGTAATATTAGTGACCTCGGTGTGACTAATGGTGCTATGGGTAGATGGAAAAAATCAATAGCGAAAACACTAGTCACACCAAGGTATTGAGTGTTTGTGATACCAATGGTCTCGGTGTGACTAGTGGTACCGTGCATGTACGACTAACACAGAAAACTCGATGGCAAAAGGGAGTGGAGGAACGACACTACGTGGCTCTGTGTAGAGAACAAACAGACGACGGCAGCAAGACAGAAGCGGCTATTGATTTTGGGGAGGCAAAGACTATTGATTTTGGGGGGAATAGGTTTTTTTTAAGGTTTCAAAATGCAGAAGCTTTTGATTTTGGGGGAACAAGTTTTTTTCAAAACCCAACTACTATTACATATTTTTACTGAAAGGATATATTAATACTTTTACATATCATTTGAGACTCAATTATTATATTTTTTTAAAAGAGACATAAATGTTAACTCAATAGTTAATTATGCTACTTTTGGCCACGTCCTCAAGTCAAAATGGTATTTTTGCAAGCGCTTGAATTCCAAATTTCGAAACCACGTGTCTCTCCATTTCAAGCCCCAAACTTTGGAGTTGCTGAATTTGTTTATAGTTTCCAACAGGGGTGCGTCGTTACTTGGCGATGCGAGGTTGTAGTTCACTTTCACTTTCGCTTTCATTTTCGATACAACACAAAACCTCTGCTACCAACCAAGCCCATGGCTGCATCAACAATTCCTAAACCAGCCTCACTTGCTTCCCTTCAATTCCATTCCAATCTCAACCACTTTCCACTCCTTGATTCCACTTCGATCCGCCTCATCTCCACGCACTCTGGATTTCGTCAGCTTAAACACACCACTACTGCTTCCAATGTTCCTGTTATCAGAGCCCAGACTTCTCCTGGTACATGGGTTCTTTTTTTTTTTTTAAATGCGTTACGTATTTATTTACAATTATTGTTCTACTCTCTCAAATCGAATGTTGATACTCTTTTTTTTTTGTTCCGCCTAGATTATATCCCGGATTCCGAATTTTACAAAGTGGAAGCGATTCTCAGGTATCTTGTTCGATTATTCCTATTTGATTTATTAGTATTTTGAAGTATTGAGTTTCTTATATGCAATCGTGTTGCCCTTTTTTTTTTTTAATATTCTGCTGATGAATTTCGAGATGAAATAGGCCATGGCGAGTCCAGCACGTTTCTTCGGTAAGAACTGATACCCATTGACCATTTACTTTTTTTTTTTTTTTGGGGGTATTTTAAAATATATTTAATTCATTTTCTTATTATTGTTTTTGTAGTTCTTGTTGCAAATTTGCAATAACATAGATTCATTCATGCATCATATTCTACTTACAGTAGTAGCTCCTTTGGTCTGCTTTCACCTGTGCAGTTTCAGTATTTCTCTCTCAGTGGCGTTGTCTTTTAACTGTGTTATCATTTTGGATTGCACGTGGGAGACATTTTGTGATCCATAATCAAGTTTAGTATAATGTAGCGAGAATAGCTTTTGGATGCATTATAATTTTTGAAATGCTTATTTGTGTTGAAGGTTGTTGATTGTTGAGTATGCAATTATGTTCAATGAGGTTGCACTTATAAAAATTTGGTGTCAATTGTGAGTTTGGATCTACATAGCAGATCGCCTTACTCGGTGTCATGGCACTGAATCATTTGGAGCTTGTGCTTTCCTCAAGTTCCACTAATTTCTTGTTATTTATCCACCGAGTTTTAGGATTCTAAAGCTCCAATGACTTTGAAGGATTCTTGACCGTGTCGGAGCAGCCAGCTCTACTAAACTTTTTGCTTGTCTCAGGATTTTGTTGAGACATTTATATCAATTTATGACAGCTGTGAGGCATCCTCAGGAGCTGCAATCAAATGTATTAATTGACTTAACATAATTAGTGCCATTTCCCTTTCAAAGAAGTGGCAGCAAGATGATTACTGAGTTAAAATATCAGATGATAATTTGCATTTCTTTTTGTGAGAGATGGAACGACACACCACTTACTGACAGAGGCAATCAGCTAAAGTCTCCAGATTTATTTTTCTCTGCCAAATTGAAGTGGAATAAGATAGGTGAAGAACTTCAAAAAGGCATATAGCTAGAGAACTGTGTAACAAGAGGGCAGAGTGATGCCTTTATAGAAAGATATTTAGCCTCTTTTCTCTTCTCAAAGTCAACTGTTTACTTCCTTGGCTTACCATATCTGCTAAATTCTTAGTCTTATGGTGTTGGTACTAATTGTTGGTTTCTTTTGTTAAAAGTAAAGGCTCTGTTGAAAATGGGAATTCGTGGTGTCACAGTTTCTGATGTTCGAGGCTTTGGTGCTCAAGGTGGCTCAACAGAGAGACACGGTGGTAAGTTATAGCCATTTAAATGTAAAAGTTTTATTCAAATGGTTAAGGTTCGAGCTAATTAAATAAGGTTGACTATTGTTTAGATCTTAGTGCATTCAGATTCCCTCTCCTTTATTTCTGGATGCAATACCTTTTTATTGATTAGAATTACTGACCTTTTGCCATTTATTCTTATGAAATACCTCTTTACCTTCGCTGTGCTGATGTTGGGGGCATTTGCTAGTTTATTTGACGTGTCTTATTTTTGTTCTCAAGATTGTTTAGAAAGTCTTTAGTTTTCTACTTGCACATTCTCTTCTCCTTTATATTGATTTCATGCATTCCTGCACAGGCTCTGAATTTTCTGAGGACAACTTCGTTGCCAAAGTGAAGATGGAGATTGTGGTGACAAAAGACCAGGTATATATGATGACACATTCAGCTTTTGATTTTAATTGCAATTGACATTGACGGAAAAGTATATTGTTTTGTCCATCGTAAGTTCAAAGTTGTTTTGCATACTGCTGCAGAAGGACTAGATATCTGCAAATTGCAATATGTTTGTTGCTAAATGATTGTTTGTTATCCTGTCTTAGGTTGAAGCTGTAATAGATAAAATAATCTTGGAGGCAAGAACTGGAGAGATTGGGGACGGCAAGATTTTCTGTAAGACTTCAGATTTCTTTTGTGTTTTAAATAGTTGTTTTGAATCCTTCAATTTCCTTTTGTTAAACTTTAAAACTATGAAATGTGATTAAGTACAATATCAAGCTCTTGAAAATTTTGGATGAAATCAGTATATTTACAACATTTATGATGCACAATCTTTCTATGCATAAATGAGTTTGATGTTCAATTATGTAAGCCTGCAGTCTTGTTACTTGTAAGTACATCTTTATAAGGAAAGTAAAAATACAAAAGTAAGTTTCCAAACTGAGATTGCTGTATTCAGACCTCCACAGCCAACCTGTTCCTTTTGCTTTTCAATGTGCAAGTTCCAAGTTCGATCTGTGGAAGGGGAATGTCTGGCAGCAGGGTTGCCTACTAGAATTATATCTCTGTTGTAATTAATTTAAGTTCCTCTAATTTGGCCATGTAGCTTTGATAGCTTGCACTTTGTAGACGCTTTTCAAGAATTTTGTTATGTGTGTGCAGCTATGTTAAACCAGAACTTAAAGGTTTTGTTATTTTCACAATTAGTAACTGGCGAGGAAGTAAGTGAAAAGAAAATAATGTTATTATAAAACATACTGGTGAAGATCATGTCATCTAGTATTAACTGATCCTTGGTGATGTACTTACTGATCTGCAAGTAGATTTCACACACTGAACTTTTCAATTGCTCGTCTGTACTGACTACGTTGAAGCACTTGCTTCTTCTTTCTTTGAAACCCTACTTCTCCTAATAAACATAGATTACTTATAATTCTGTGGATGAGATTAACTATTTCTTGGGATTTTAAAAATAATGTATTAATGACTAGTCAAAGCCTTCTGATGATGTATCCTCGATTTTGCAGTGGTGCCTGTCTCTGATGTCATAAGAATTCGCACTGGTAACTTACCCTCTATTGCTGCTTTTGTTTCCTTGTCTCCATTTTACCTTCTAAAGAGTGAATGCAACTTGAAATGTACCTAAACAGTCTATATAAAATTTTCAGGTGAGCGTGGAGAAGAGGCCGAGAGGATGACAGGTGGGCGATCTGACATTTCTTCTGCTGTATGATCTTGTTGAATTTGCAATATCAACAGGGTGCAATATGAGGCGTCCAAACCTCCTTTAAAAATTGTAGATTGTAGAGGATTATGATAATCTTGTTTGCCATGTATTGTCTTGTGGTGGATAAAAATAAGAGCAAACATTAGCTATTTCATTGCGAAAAAGAAAAGAGAAAGTTAAATAAGCTGTTGCTTCACTAGTTTAATTAGCTTTCACTTTAACATGCTTCTGTTGTGCCTAAAGGAAGTCACAAAAGTAGAAAATCCACAGGGGAAGAGACCAAAGTATTCATGATGGATTTTGGCTGGGAAAAAATTTTAAATTTGCACTCTTATGTGCGTAAGGGGACCCATGTTTCGTTTCTGAGTTTATAATAATCGCTGGATGTGTACTCTTCTCTTAACATTGATCGCCTGGCAGCGCGTTGCAATTTCCTCCACTACGGTTTGATTGCTGCTTTTTATGTCATTGGATCATGGGCCTTCTTTGGGTTTTCAAACGTTGTGTGCTTCCGATGCTGTCTGGGTCCATGGGCCAGAATCGTGATAATTATTTCCAGTAGGGGATATCCATAATATTTTATTAATATTCTCCTCAGATGGCTGTACTGGGAACGTATTAGCTTAAGGGAATAAAATAAAAACAGAAGCCAATTACTAATTTAAAGTAGGAAAAAATTAATATATGTTGAGGTTTGAAAAAGTAATAAAAAATTTTAAAATTTGTCCAAAAAAAAATTAAAAGATTAAATACAAATTGTTTCATGAAATTTTAGTTTATTAACATGTGTTTTTTTTTTTTTTTGAAACTAACATGTGTTTTTAAATCTCAAAGACATATGTTAACATTGTCTTGTAATATGTTCCAATCACAATTACTTTTGAGTTTATAGAGTATTATTTTCTCTTCATATTTATAATACCGGTTTGAATTAATTTTTCCTTTCTCTATAAAATCATAAAATGTAAGAGATTCCTAATTTCTAATGAGAGTTAGCTTTTGGGCGTACATCTTATCAAGTTTTCCAAATCTTTCATTTGTAATAGGAGTTATTTCCTTACTTCAAATAAGAGTTTGCTTTTTGGACAATGCAGTTCTACAAGCTTCGAAAATCTCTCTTTTGGAGTGGGAGTTATCTTGTTGGTCATGCCTATAGCAATTATTGTTAGGTTCCAAAATCCTCTCCCTTTTAGTAGAAGTTACATTTCAGACTGTACTATGATGATTGATATCATCAAATCGCAGAATTATTTATAGTGAAAGTTACATTTCAATCATACTTGTAGCAGTTAATACTATCAGATTGTAAAAAACTCCTAACTCAACTAATACAAAATTGAAAAGACGAATAACAAAGTTAAAATGATTACATTTATCTTGACGAAATCAGTGTTACTTCTTAATCCTCACTAGGGATATAAAATCCTTGATTTCCCACAAACAGCGTTAGAATCTTCAAAGATGCAGGCCAAATGTCGGGGTTACGACGTGACCAATTACCAACAACTTAAATGTGAGAAAATAAATTATAATTGAAAAAAAAAAAAAAAAAGAAGGTAAAAGCTGTGACTTTTGAATTGTGATTATATTCAAGCAAACGGAAGAGTTGACGGCGTGAAAACAGTTAAAACGCTGTTCTGTTCTATAAATATACAACGTCCAGAAGCGCGTGAAAAAATTGAACTGCAGCTCTTTTTTAGAGAGAGAGACAGACGTAAGGCCAGATCTTTCACCCAAAACCGCTCTCTTCACGCAGGTTCGTCGATTTTTCTCTCTAACTTTCCATTTCTCTCTCTTCTTCAATTCCATGTTTTCTCTATCACGTAACTCACTCTAAACTCAGATCGCTGTTCTTTTTATTCATTATTAGATTGTTTTCGTTTTTGAATTTGTATCGGTTTCATTGGTTGCGTTATTTCGTCTGATCTGCTATTGTTAATGCTCGATCTGGAATTTTTTAATTGATAATAGTGGTACAAATCTGAAATTTTCATTTGTGATCTCTCGCTTTAATGTCCTTAAAAAATTATTATTTGGTCGAAATTATATGTCGATTTGTTAGATTTGGTTGTAATATATGATTCACTATGTTTGATCTATAGTAATTAAGGTTATTATAACGAGATTTGATTTTGTTGCGGTGGATCAGCTTTTTAGTAATTAGATTCATAGTAGGATTGTCGTAGGTTGCATGAATCAGATTAAAAGATTTCATTTATGTTACCAGGGCTTTGAATTGAATTGACAGTTGTCCGTAATTGTTTGTGGCTGTAATTTGTTATTTGATTTTTTCGTTGATAAAGATATCTGACTTGATGTTGCATTTTGGGTGGTTGTAGTTGCAAAAAAATGGGGTTGTCTTTCACCAAGCTTTTCAGCAGGCTGTTTGCGAAGAAAGAGATGCGTATTCTAATGGTGGGTCTTGACGCTGCTGGTAAGACTACCATTTTGTACAAGCTCAAGCTCGGAGAGATTGTCACCACCATCCCTACCATTGGTAAAGTTTGACATCACTATAAAATGCATTTGCGGTAATCTTGCATGGAGTTTTGTGTCAGAATTTTCGTTGTTCATCTTGTTTTGCTTCGTGCTTATTATGTTATACGGACCATAGGATACCTATTTGCTCGCTCTCGTATCAAATGTTATCATGCTGTAGAAGTTTCTTTCATGAACACGTGCTAATACACTGATTTTGACAGGATTTAATGTTGAGACTGTTGAATACAAGAACATTAGCTTTACCGTCTGGGATGTCGGGGGTCAGGACAAGGTGAGTTGTTTTCTTTTGTACAGAACCGAAACTCAAGTTAAAAGCTTAGATCTTAATTTATAGATATGATGTTGATGATTTCTTTGATTGCCTTGTTTTGTTGCCTGTGTTGGGATTGTGAGGGAATCCTTTTTTCTATGGTTAACTGTCTATGAGTGTTTTTAGGGAAAATTGAAGTCATGCATCGTCTGACTTGTTGCTTGCTGGTATCTAGCTTAAACTTCCTCTTTAATGTATCTGGATCTATTTGAAAAGGAAGAATTCATCAATGGTCAAGTGCTGGTTTGATGATTTCTGCCATGAGTGAAGGATTTTGTGTGTGTGTGTGTGTGTGTGTGTGTGTGTGTGCATATATATATATATATATATATATATATAATCAGCACAGTTCTCATTGGTTATCAAAGGAAAAACTGTGTAGCATTATTTTCTTTGTCAATTTATAAGGTTTGATGATCTAGTAGTCAATAATGAAAGTCTATGCTATCCTCTTCTCTTCCACCCACCCCCCCCTCCCAACAGGAAAAAAAAAAAAAAAAAAAAAATCTAATGAAAGTCTATGAATGTCCATGTATGCATCACTGTGGTACAGAAGTGTAATGTACATAGTGTACATATGAATGGAGTTAAAGATGATGTTATCGAAGTCTTAGTCTAGTGGCAAGAGAATGACCCATGAATATTGTGGGGTTTAGGATTGAATTCGCAGTATCAGCCAGAGCTGGGAGATGTGTGTGATTCCATTTCCCTCAATTTTATTTTAGTTTTTAACTGACTATAATTTTGTCCCTTCAGATCCGGCCTTTGTGGAGACACTATTTCCAAAATACACAAGGACTTATCTTTGTGGTTGATAGCAATGACAGAGACCGTGTGGTTGAAGCTAGGGATGAGTTGCACAGAATGTTGAATGAGGTAATATCATTAAGGTCATCATTTATTATATTTGATAAGAAAAAATGAATGCAATGGGCATAATTTGTGAAATCACGAAAAGTTACACACTCAAAGTAAAATATTTATTTTGTGTAGGATCTTGATATGTTGGTTTATATGGTGTCTTCTAGTTGTAATATTGCTTGTTCCATTGATAGGATGAGTTGAGGGATGCTGTGCTGCTGGTCTTTGCAAACAAACAAGATCTTCCAAATGCAATGAATGCTGCTGAGATAACTGATAAGCTTGGCCTTCACTCGCTCCGCCAGCGCCACTGGTAAGATTGCTTTTGCTTGATTGCTTCCTGCCCCCACCAATTTTCTTCTCACCTTCTGTCATCTAATGAATGCTTGTGCTGTACATTGCAGGTATATTCAGAGCACATGTGCCACTTCTGGTGAAGGGCTGTATGAGGGACTTGACTGGCTCTCAAACAACATTGCAAACAAGGTGTGCAATAGTATATGATGTCTATGTTTTTAACTAATACTGCTGTACAGATATTATATTATGATTTGTCATTGTGAAATATCGTGAAATATCATAACTGATGCAAAAATTTTTATATTCAATTGCAGGCATAGGCGTCAAATTCTGAGTTTTGGATCGCAACAATTACAGAGTTGACATTGTTCCTCAGTGTAGCGTTTTCTACCCTGTTTAAGTGTTGGCTGTTTTATCCTGTTTGTCTTTTTTCAGAAACATGTCATTTGTTCGTTGTAGCTTCAGAATAATTCTTAATTTTTATCTTTCCTCCTGGTATTGTCTTGATAGCAAATTTTCACCTATACTTTTGAGACCAATCTTTCTTTTGTCGATCATTAATTAGAGGTGATGAGACACATCACTTGGCAAACGATCTCTGAACTTCCCGCTATTAGTTAATTTTGCCTTATGGTCCGATGTCTTACATTGATGAGAGGTAAGAGGGTTCAGTTAACATTTGGGAATGCCGTACAAGCTGTTTTAATACTCGTATTTTACTAAGAATTTAACGAAGGTTTCCATCATATAATATTAGGTGTTGCTAGATACTTGTTTTCACAGTTTAAAGACAACTCAGTTTATGAGCATCGCATTTTACTAAGAATTTAACAAAGGTTTCCATCATATAATACTAAATGCTGCTAGATACAGGTTTTAATGGTTTAAAAGACTAACTCAGTTTATCTTCATTGCCTAAATGTCAATGTAAACCAGCGGAGCTAGCTAAGCCTTCAAATTTACCGAACGGTTGCATTCTGACATTTCATTGGCACAAACTGATAGTTGTCATGAAAAAAATAATGTCCAAAGTGCGGAGTTTCTGATTCGAAAACCTAAAAAAAATGTTGAAAGTCCGGAGTTATCGAATGAAAACGAAAAGCCATAGAAGTGGACACGTAAATCTTTCCAATATAAGGATAAAATGTTAGAATGTCCCATTGGACTTGCACGACGATATTCAAGAACATAACTACATTGAAATCACAAGTTAAAAGCATATTTATAATTACAGAAATGAAAAATGGAGGGTGGTTTAGACCCGTTAACTAATTATTCACATTTTTTTAGCATTGTGAGGAAACAACAAATAAACAGAATGGGTGAATGTTTACTCCACAAATAATGAAAGGCAACATGAGGCTGATCAACAAAAAGGATGGCACTCTTACAGCTTTCTGGGTTCATTACACAGCTTCCTTTTGATGGACAATCACATTTCAAAAGATGAACTGGCTTGGAAAAAGATGAACAAACCACCTTCTCTAGGGCTAGAACTTAGAAGCTAATTAAAAGTTTGTCAGCACAAAGAGAATTTCTAATCCAGCTAGTGATGCCAGAAGACGATGTTTTCTTGCATGAATCTATTTTTCTTTGCTCCAATATACAAGAAAACACATACAGAACGTGGGATTAACATGACTAATACTGGCAGAGGATGGATTCATTTTTCAAAAGAGAAATTACACTTCCCTCCAACAGAACAAAGTGAATCTACACCATCCTCACCAAGCCCACAGGAGCAGCGCTACCCATCAGTAAAATGAGCAAAGGACATTATAACCTGCACCTTCAATAACCAAAAAGCACCTAAAAAGTTGCTTAGTTTTCATCCATCAGCAGGTCTCTTCTGATTGATTCTGACCCACTTTTTTGCATGATCCCAGACAAAACGGAGTAAAATCAGAAAGGAAGGGATAACACCACACCACAAGAATGTCCCCAAGAAAAAAATGAACAAATTACGCCTTAGACAAAATTTATGAGGCCTCAAACTGCCACATCTGCTTAGAACTAGCCCTGAGAGAAGAGTACAAAAGAACACCAATTTACCAGGTCTGATTATTCAGTCTTTGTACATTCTTTCTACCAGACTAATTATCAAAAATTGTTTCTGAGGCCTCTTTTGTCAAGCCAGTGCTAGCAGTTCGGTTTATAGGATCTCTAAAGCTACGATAAAAGCAACCATGTGATTAATGTGGAACAGAACCTGCATATGACATCTCTGCCGGGCTCCCTTTGTTTTCAGCAACTTCAACATAAGGCCCAAAAATGGTCATCTTCTGTGACAAGTTCTGAAGGGATTCTTGCTTGTTGGCTAGTTCCATAAGAACCTTGATCCTCCTAAAAGAAACGCTGCTTGGCCTGTGCCCTTTCTCTATCATCTCCAATAAACACTTCTCTGCTTCCACCAACTTTCCCACATCACAAAGAAAATCAATCAACACATCAGATACCAAAGTATAGGACCCAAAACCCTTCTCCACCATGTCATTCCACAACTGCAATGCCATTTCCACTTTTTCCTGCCTCTTAAACAGCCTAATCAGAAACATACAAGACTGTGTGTTCGGGAGGCACCCTGTACCCATCATTCTCTGATACAAATCCCATGCCCTTCTCAAATCATTCGACCAGTAAAAAACCCTAAATAACAGATTGTAAGTAGTTGCATTTGGGCTCAAACCCTTGCTCACCATCTCATCCAACAACCCAAACGCATCACCAAGCCTCTTCGCTATACAATAATTCCTAATAGCAGCATTATATGCTGCAACATCCGGGTAACATCCATATTCCTTCATTTCTTTCAAAACATCTCTGGCCTTATCAGGCTGACCAACCAATCCCAAACCCCCAATAATACTCGTGTACGTGATCACATCAGGCGATATATCCTCATCCCTCATTCTCTCAACCACTTTATAAGCCTTCTGCACTTCCCTCCCCTTACAATACACATCAATCAAACAATTATACGAACAAACATCCGGCTTCACACCCATCTCACTCATCTCCTCAAAAAACCCCTCGGCTTCCTCCACGGACTTCCAACCAGACAAGAGTATATTAAAAGTCTGCAAATTAGGCCTGAAATCATACTTCAAACTATGGTACACATTTCTAGCATCCATCATACTCTTTTCCTGACACAAAGTCCTCAACAAAGCATTAAAGCTAGTTATATCGAACACTGGAACCAGTTTCTTGAACTTCTTAAAAGACTCCACAGTCTGCCTCACAGAACAAACCTTGGCAATTCTAGCTAAAACCACTTGCATAGTTCGTGGCGATATCAAAGACTGATCCTTTCTCTTTATATCAAACAAAACATCCCATATCAAATCAAACTTGCGACCTCTACCTAATATGTAAAGCATTGTATCTAAAGAATACGAAGAATGAATAAACCCTCTTCTATTAGAAGTATAGTTATAGAACTCTAATGCTTGCAGAGGATTTCCATGGCTAAACCTGACCCTTTTCAACACTTTATCAATCAAATTGTTAGAGAAGAGCACCCCACTTGATTTCAACGATTTTTTGAGGTTTTTAGATGATGTAGAGCTAGTTATTATGCGAAAAACAGTTTCAACATCGTCTTTTTGGGCATCAGAGCAGAAAAAATAGAGCTGAGAGAGAATTGAATCTGCAGTTTTTGGATAAATTGTGTTTCTTGAAAGAGATGACGTGAATTTAGAAGCGTACCTCGACGAAAGTGGTGTATGGATCATCATTGTTTCCTCGATTTTTTTTTTTGTTATCAGAATCCCAGAAGTCGATACCAGACAGGAGCTCCCTGTTACGTTAACTACTGGTGTGGGCAATACCCGGGTCGGGTCGGTTTCGACTAAAACCGAATCCAAAACGAAAATTATCGGGTTTTCATCTACACCGAACCGATTTGACCAACGGAAAATTATCATTTTTTATATATTTTTGTGAACACACCATGAATGAATCAATTTAAATATAAGCATACAGATGGAGAGTAAGGAGATCACATGTGAAAGTGTCGGAAATTTACTTAAAAATAATTAGTAAATGGACGAATAATATAAAGAAAAGGTGAGGAAATCAAAGGTTTGTGTATGTAAGAGTTGACAGTTCAAACTTCAAACTACTTGTGTAGTGGACTTTCTATCCCACCTAGCTTGTGGATGTAAAAGGATGCTCTCTCCACCTCTGTTTATTGTCATTCCATGTTGCAAAGCCTTTGTATCTCATAACAAAACATATCGAATGAAACACTGCGCTTGTTAAATACAAAAGAACATATGCTAATTCATTACATTGAATTTGATATTCTTAAGAAACAAAACCTTATCAAACCTGTTAACCTGTAATGTATTGGCAAAGACGCAAAATCATATGGGTAAAAAGCAATGACTGATCTTTATTATAGTAATAATGGGTTGGTAGTACGCAAGACCATGATATTGAAGTATATAAACAATCCAAACTCTTTATATTGTAATAAGAATTTCAAGAACAGTATAAATAACGGTGAATAACTTGTTTGCTGTATCTTTGTTTTCAGCATAAATCAGTGATTCACCTTGTTGATACATAAATTCAGAGTCACTAACATCATGACCTCCTGCAGTCGCCGTAGCCCTTGCAACCAAGTAATTGTTTTTATCCGTAAACCCGAAAGCGCTTCTAAGCAAGCCAACAACATCAGCATATCAAGTTTGGCACCTGACAAGTCGATAGTGACCAACAGGATTGGTTGTGTTTCTTAACAAATCAGAAATTCTATGGCCGATTGTATCTTGAGCTTTGTCTATAGTTGTCTGGATTGCAAACATGGCAAGGGTATGCACGTTATATGTCACACAACGAGGGTCCGAGAGAAGAAGTGCAAGGCAATAATTAACATCGATTGTTTTGCTGCATATGTTCCTGATTAGTCCTTCATCGGCATTGGAATTACGGCTGGTAATTTGGAACCCGACACGACGGGTCGACACGAAACCGACACGATTATTACGGGTTAGGATTGAGCATTAACGGGTTGGATAAATAAACGGATCAACCCGTCTAACCCGTTTAATTATCGTATCGGGTTCGGGTTCTATTTAACGAGTTACGGGTTAACCCGTTAAATAATGGTAAAAAAAATAATTTTACTTTAGAGGGCTAGTCATGTAATTTTAGTGATAAATATATACCTTTCAAAGTTCAAACACTAACCTAAACATAAGTCTCCAAACTTCATCTCTACACTTCATCTCATCACAAATTGTCATGTAGTGATAAAATTTTATTGGCTTTGATAAAATATTTGTTAAACTATTTTTTTCATGTACAAATGTATAATTTCCTAATTAGTTAACTTTTAATTATTATCTTTTGACAAGTTTAGTTTGGCAGATGTAATCAACGCTTGATGTTGTTTTTTTATTATAAAAGACTACATCAAAAAAAAATTTATGTTGTTTTTTTTTTTTTTTAATATTGTTGATGTTCAAAAACGGTCAACCAGAGATTCTGGGGCCCAGACGGCGAGCTTGGTAATTAAAGGTTTTGGTCGTACTGATGGAAGGATAGTAAATGAGCAATTAATGAAGTTCAAGGTTGGTGGTGATTAATTCAGGTGAAAGAATGTCGGTCCTGGAGGTTGGATGAATTCAATGAGGTGATCAACGAGGAATTAAAGAGAAAGAGAGAGAGAAAAAACAAGGATTTTTACGTGGTTCGGTGACTGCACCTACATCCACGGCCACTCTGGGGTCATTCCGGCAGAGTGACAGTTCTCTAGTCTATTTTTCTTTTCGGTATATTAAAATGTCTCCCATCTTTATAGAGGAGGGGAGATGACAATAGAAAATACAAAAGAAATTTATACACGTTACTGGCAACGGCTAGTTTCAACTAATCCTGACATTGTCATGCTGCATTAATTGTAAAGGTAATGATGATTCTCTTCCTGCACGAGTCTGCATTTAATATACCTGAAGAGACCTTTACTTCATTAAATGTTTCTGGGTAATTGTGCAGACAGTTTTCGACGGGGAATCATGAGAGTTGGTAATTTTGACAACTTGCTATACACGATATCTCCTGGGTAAGCTCTTCGGTCAGCCAGGTGATGCACACTGGAGGAGAGGTAAGACGGTCTGGAGGTTCCCGCGAGCTCGCGACCTGTGCGACCTCGCGAGCTCCACGAGCTGAAGGTACGAGCAGGAGGCGCTCTGGGAACTGCTGTTGGCTTGCGATCTGTATGGCCTCACGAACTGGGCTTGCAACAGCTGGTTCCAACCTTGGGCCTCCTGGGCCCTTTCTTCTGTTCAAGTTAATAAGGCCTGTACTGGCCCATTTGGACAAATCGAGAAAATGGGTATAACATCAAGCCCCCCAGCTCTCTGTGCGTTCTGCGGATTGGGAGCTGATTCAAACATATGATTGGCGCCCATTTTCAAACCTTCTGGTGTCGTTTCAATCTTCGCACTGTAACCGTTGACACGTGGCGTCCACACAGGCGCTGGAGCCGAAAAAACGTGTCTCGGGACCGTATGCATTAAATGTGCACGTCTTGTAACTGACAGGTCATGACGGCACGTGACCGAGATTGGTGCCAAGCCGTTGGATCTTTGACGGTTATGCCTTTATGTTGGATCGGATGGCTGGGGACGGACGTCCTGACCTATATAATCCACAGGTCTTCTCATATTCCCCTTTTTGCTTTCCTGACACAACTCCAGCACTCTTCTTCCCATCGTTTCTTCTTCTCTGCCTCTTCTAGTTTGTTACTCGCCGTCGAACAACCTCTTCAGGCTCCGTCGCTTCAGGAATTTGCTGCCGTTCTCAACAAGCCACACACACAGTTTGAGTAAGGTAATTCTTCTCTCGTTTTGCTTTTTTGTGTTATTGTAGGGTTGGCTCCTGGTTTGTGTTGCTAGTTTCTGCTTCTGTATCACATCTGTGGGTCCCTGTGTGCCTGTTTGATCTTTAGAGATTTGTCGTGATCGTTGCTTGAGTACCTGCATACGCTAGGGGCGATCTGGCTGTTAACCGTGTCCCATATTGTTGTTGCTTAGGACTTTTGATGAAAGTGTCCCCTTACTGTCTGGTAGGGTACCTGTAAACATAGGGTTAGCAACACACATATTTAGGGTGATATAGTACCTGACGGGCCCGTGTCCCTGGGCCTTCCCTTGCCTTTGGAGGCCAAGCGTGTGACCTGACGTATAAGACAATAGCTCCAGGAGTTCTTTTTCTGTGTCTTGTTAGGCTCAACGTGCTGTAGGCATTCTGATGTCATTCCTTCTATGTTATAGATGTCAGGTCGCTCACGCACTGGTCGAGGCAGGGCTTCTGCTTCTAGGAGGCAGGCAGGGCGTCAGACTAGTGAAGCCGAGGCTACGACCTCGCGAGCTAGCGCGTCCACCGAGGAGGTCGCAGGAGGGGACGAGGTCGCCGAGAGAGCGGACCCCTATCCTTTTAAACACATGCCCTCGCTCATTACTCTTTCGAAGCTGGAGGCTTGGGCTCAGGAATTCAACTTCCCCATGGGGTGTCGAGCTAACGTCCCCGCGGCCAGTGATCGAGCCGCTTATCCTCCTGCGGGCTTTGTGGCGATCAGCCGCGAGCATATGGAGCTCGGCTTTAGGTTCCCTGTTCCTGGCTATCTCAAGAATCTCCTGAACGACTTGAAGCTCGCCCCATTCCAATTAACCCCGAATTCGTATGCCTACATAACCACCCTAGCTGCGGCGTTCGTTAAGTACGAACTCGGGCTCCCTACACCTCGCATTCTCCGCAGCGTTTTCAGCTTCAAGGGGATCTCCGGAAAGGACGGACTCTACTACGCCACGCCTCGCCAACATTCTCATTACATGGCGTACTTACCCCAGAGCTGCACTAAGTCCAACGTGGGAGAATACAAGTCGAATTGGGCCATGGTCACGTGCCCTTCGCTTGCCGGGCTGAATAATAGGAGTTTCGTACATGAACCTAGTAGGGACACAAGCACTTTAACGATAGTTTTTTTTTTTTTTTTTTTATGAGCTAGCTTTTGCTTTGCAGGTGTCGCTGCTCCTGGTACAAGCTCAGAAAGGACGAGCTCGCTATTCTGGATGCTTATGCAGCGGCTAAGAGACCAACCGAGGATTTTTTCCCCTCCGATAGTGAATTGGTAGAGTGGGGTCTCGCACCATCTGCCATAGGTCCTCATTTGAACATAGTTCAACACTTGGGAATAAGGGGGGAAAGGTGCGAGGTTCATTCTGTCTTTGCTGCTCCTGCACAGTCTGAATCAGATCCGCAGCCCCTGCAACGAAGGTCCCCGAGCACGAGCTTCTCCACCAGCCCTTCTTCAGGCAACATGGGAAAGCTTACGATGTCTGTTCCTCCTCTCAGGTCGGTTCCACCTGCCGGACCGACCGAGGTCGTCGACGTGGACGACACTTCCTCAGACCGCTCACAAAGAGCACCCTCTCAACCTGCTGCAGCTGCTTCTTCTCCGACCAGATCAGCTGTGACTCCTCAAAAGCGGGCTGCCCCATCTGGAGGGCAAAGTCCTTCCCCAGCAAAGAGGGCCAAGGTCTCTGTCAAGGCGGGCTCACTTGTAGAGCCGGAGCCCGAGGCCTTGATCAGGAAGAGGAAAGGGAAAGCCATAGCTGCGCCCCCAGCCCCAAAGTAGAAGGGTGCCATTGAGGTGCGTAAGGCCGGGGCAGTTGTTATTGGCAGGGAGCCGGGCACTGAGACACCTGGACGGCCTGCGAGGTCAGTGACGGGGGAACAGACAAACTCTGAGCTCCGCTCTGAGGCGGCAAAGGAGATGGAGTACTTAAATAGCTTCATGAGCTCGTGCCCGGAGTAATGGGCGCAACCCGAAGCTGCAGAGAGCTGAGCTTACAGGCCGGCACCTCGTAGGCTATGTAGCTCGTCATGCTGCGTTGGTAAGGTTCACACCCCTCTATACTTTGGCTTTCTTCTTTTTAAAAGATCTTTTACCATCTCTTCTGCTTTTTTAGCTTGGTATGGCGTCTGCGAAGCTGATGAGGGAGGTAGATTGTCAGCTTGGCGAGAGGGAGGCCTTTAGGGTGTCCCAGGTACAGTTCGAGGAGGAGAGGAGAATATTGCAGGATGAAGTCAACCTCCTCCAAAAGGAACATGGAGAGCTTTCTGCCAAGCTTCGAGATGCTGACGCGGCCCTGTCACAAGAGACTGCTCGCAGGGAGGCTGCGACCTCTGAAGTCAGCAAGGCCCATAGCGAACTGAAACAGGTGAAGGGCGAGCTAAGTGCTGCACGGAAAGAGGTAGAGGTTGCCGAGAATAAAATAAGTCAGCAACAATGGGACCTGACTTCAGCCAAAGGGAAGCTCGCGAGGGTCGAGGAGAAGCTCGCTGAGGCAGGAGGGAAACTGGCTCAGATAGAGGGGAAGCTGGCTCAGACCGAGGCGGGCATTGAGGCCAAGTTAGCTCGGGAGCGGGACAGGGTCGAGGAAGAGGTCGAGAGGGCATTTTTGTTCAGCATGTGGGAGCGCTACCCGGACTTGGACTACTCATTCTTTAGGTCAACCGGGGTCCAAATGATCCGGGAGTTCGCGGAGCTCACTGCAGGTGCTCAGGGCGCGCAACATGCAGATACTTCCTCTGCTCCCCCAGTTGATCCATCTGCTGTCCCGATCCCTTTGCCAGAACAGGTCCCCGAGGTACCTCCAGCTTCAGAGGATCCTCCAATGCCTGAGCCCCCAGTAGAGGCCCTTCCTGATTTACCAGCTCCTGAACACGTCCCTGCGGTAGAGCCCCCAGTAGAAGCCCCTGCTGATCTTGCTCCCTCGGACGAACCAACTGGTGTCTAGGGCGTTTTAATTTTGTTTGTTTGTTTCATTCCTTGTAATTTTTTATTCGCTGGAACTCGAACAGTGAGCTTAAAGCTCGAAGTTATAATACTGGATTCTCTGCACAATTCCAATACTTTGTCCAAGTGTAGATATGCATATTTTACTTATATGATGGGCAACTAGCTGACAATAAACGCACCATTATAAGTATCAAAATTTGTTAAGTAAATCACAATCGTGAAAATCATGCTAACTTACGAACCCGCTAACTGCAGTCAGCGATTATAATAATACATTAGCTCGTAAGGATTTGAATTCGGCGAATAGCTCGATCGAGCAAAGTATTTGATCCTGCCTGTAACATAGTTGGACAAGCCTTAAAGGATTGGCAGGAGCTTACAGTTAGTGAGGGGCTTGGAATTTCCTTAACTCATATGTTTCAATGACGTTGAGTGCGCTTGATGGCGGCATTTTCCCGAACTTTGAGATTCCAGCCTGTGGCAATACTCGTAGTTCAAGGGTGAACCCTTTTCGCGAGTCCGCGGGCAGCTTTATATTTGAGAGGCGTGGCCTTACCCCCTCCCGCGAGGTCGCGGGGCAATGATTCGCGAGGTCGCGGGCAGCTTTATATTTGAGAGGCGTGGCCTTACCCCCTCCCGCGAGGTCGCGGGGCAATGATTCGCGATGGCGGCTACGAACTAAGAAATGAACTTGATATTTGCCGACGTAAACCTCTGTTAGTGAGGATAATATGGGTAAGTCGAGCATCAACTGATGAGGCATCCTCGATTGAGGCTTTTTATGGACACTTATTGCCGGAACATGCTCATAGCTTTGGCCAGCGATTCTATGCGAGCATTTTAGTTGCGAATGATTCTTTGGATTTTTGCACAGATATCTTCAAGGAATAATATATATATATATATATATATATAGGCATATATGATGATAGATCGCAGCTCCATTTCTTGAGAAAGAGATTTCATTAGCTTTGCTCTTTTTAGCATGTACATTTGCTGATTCAACTAGTTTGCTTTCTGCATCAAACATGACATATACAACAGAAAACAAGTGAAAACATGTTTACAGACAATCGTCAAAAAGAATCATGTACAAAGTTAGAGCGGGCTGACAGTTCTCAAGTGTAGTACGGCCGCAGGTGTTCAGCATTCCAGGCTCGGGGTAACTCTGATCCATCCATGCTGGCCAAGTGATAGGCTCCATTCTTCAGGTTCTGCTTGATGAGGTACGGCCCCTCCCAGTTGGGCCCGAGCACCCCGTCGCTTGCCTTGCGAGCCCCGGGGAGGACTAACCTGAGAACGAGGTCCCCGGCTTTGTAGCTTCGAGCTCGCACCTTCTTGTTATAATACCTGGCAACTCTCTGCTGGTACACCGCTACCCTCAGGCGAGCTGTCTCCCTTGCTTCCTCGGCTAAGTCTAAACTGGCCGCGAGCAGCTGATCATTGTCTTCAGGTCGGAACGAGGCCCTTCGCTGGCTGGTGACTTCAAATTCTGCCGGTATCATGGCCTCCGTTCCATATACCATGAAAAATGGGGTTTCATCCGTCGAGTTACGGACTGTGGTCCTGTATGCCCAGAGGACTTTCTGTAGCTCGTCAGCCCAAGCCCTCTTTCTTGCTTCTAGCTTGGTCTTTAAAGTTTGCTTGATGATCTTGTTCACAGCCTCGACCTGACCATTGGCCTGAGGATGGTCCACAGCCGAGAAACTCTTCACGATTCCGAGTTCATTACAGAAATCTATGAATTGCTCGCTGGTGAACTGAGTCCCATTGTCTGTGACGAGCTGCTGAGGGATCCCGAACCTGCAGATGATGTTGTCCCACACAAACTTTTCTATCTTCGCTGTGGAGATTTCTGCTAGCTCCTTAGCTTCGGCCCATTTGGTGAAGTAGTCCACAGCGACCACAGCATGCCTGCAACTTCCTCGAGCTGTGGGCAAAGGTCCGATGAGGTCCATCCCCCAGATTGCGAAAGGTCATGGACTTACCATCTGTTGGAGGTAGGCTGGTGGAGCTCGCGGGACCTTGGCAAATCTCTGGCACTTATCACACTTCTTCACCAAATCCAAGGCATCTTGCTTCATAGTTGGCCAGTAAAACCCCTGTCTGAGGGCCTTTTGGGCCAAGGATAATGCTCCTGCGTGGTTCCCACAGTGATCTGCATGAATATCATTCAGCACCACCTCACAGTCCTCATCATCTATACATCGCAGTAGCGGGGTTGAGAACCCCTTCTTGTACAATTTGTCATCATAGATGCAGTATCGGGCTGCTCTAGCTCGTATGCGGCGAGCTTCCAGCTTGTTCTCTGGCAGCTTCCCTTCCTACAAATAACCCAATAACGAGCTCATCCAGGAGTTAGGCCGAACCTGTATGATCATCATTGCATCTTCGTCCTCGATGCTCGGAGTTGGTAGGAATTCCACAGGGATAGATTCAAGGAGATCTGCATCTTGGGAGGTCGCTAAGCGGGCCAGGGCGTCTGCGTTAAAGTTCTGTGCCCTGGGGATCTGGTTCACTTCAAACCCCTTGAAAGCCCCCAGTAACTCCTTAACCTTTTGGAAGTATTTCGACATCCTCCTTCCCTTGGTCTGATATTCTCCCCTGACATGGCAAACAATAAGTTGAGAATCGCTGAAGACCTTTACCTGCTCAGCTCGTACCTCTTTTGCCAGGCGAAGTCCGGCAAGCAACGCCTCGTACTCGACCTCATTATTGGTAGCTCGGAATCCAAACCTTAAGGCACTCAGGATCTTGTGGCCTTCTGGACTGACCAGCATTATTCCAGCTCCTGAGCTTTGCTTGTTAGAGGATCCATCCACATAAAGCTCCCAAGTTTGATCACCGGCTAGTTCCTCCTGCTCCGGTATTGGCCCTGTGAATTCCACAATAAAATCTGCAAGTGCCTGGGCCTTGAATGCCGTTCTGGGCCGAAACTCTATGTCGAACTGAGCAAGCTCGATGGCCCACTTGAGGAGCCTGCCTGAAGTGTCTGCTTTCTGGAGGACTTGCCTGAGAGGGTACTGAGTGAGAACCTCTATCTGATGAGCTTGGAAGTAGGGACGTAGCTTCCTAGAGGCGGTTACCAGGCAGTATGCGAGCTTCTCCATTTGTGAATATCGGGTCTCCGCATCAACCAGCCTTTTGCTGATGTAATATACGGGCAGCTGCATCTTCCCTTCTTCTCTCACCAAGGCCGCACTCAGGGCGTGTTCAGAAACACCTAAGTACAGGAATAGCTTCTCCCCATCCTTTGGCTTGGATAGGAGGGGGGCCTGGCCTATATACTCCTTCAGCCTCTGAAATGCTTCTTCGCAATGCTCATTCCATTCAAAGTTCCTGGACTTCTTTATAGCTTCGAAGAATGACACCCATTTGTCAGTAGCTTTCGAGATGAACCGGCTGAGAGCCGCGACCTGTCCGTTGAGACTCTGTACGTCCTTGATTTTAGAGGGGGACCTCATTTCTATAAGCGCCCTGATCTTCTCCGGGTTGGCCTCTATCCCTCTGCTATTTACCATAAATCCAAGGAACTTACCAGACGCTACCCCAAAGGCACACTTCAGGGGGTTTAACTTCATCCGATAATTTCTGAGGACTCTGAATGTCTCATGCAGGTCGCGAACATGATCTGCTGCTTTCTGGGATTTTACCAGCATGTCATCTACATATACCTCCATGATCCTCCCAATCTGGTCCTGGAACATGACGTTGACCAGTCGCTGGTAGGTGGCTCCTGCGTTCTTCAGTCCAAATGGCATTACCCTGTAACAGTATAACCCTCTATCAGTGACAAAAGAGGTGTGCTCTTCGTCCCGCGGGCTCATGGGGATTTGGTTGTATCCTGAGTAGGCATCCATGAAACTCAAGAGTTGGTGCCCGGCTGTCGCATCTACCAGCTGATCAATCCTGGGTAATGGGAAACTGTCTTTCGGGCAAGTCTTGTTCAGATCGGTGAAGTCAATGTAAGTCCTCCACTTCCCATTTTTCTTCTTCACCAGGACCGGATTTGCGACCCAGACAGGATAACGGGCCTCCCTGATGAACCTGTTAGCTAGCAGCTTCTCGACCTCCTCCTTCAGAGCTGCATAACGTTCCGGGGTCATCGGCCTCCTTTTCTAGCGAACTGGCCTGTGCTGGGGATCTATGTTCAGTCTGTGGCACATAACATCAGGATCTATCCCCACCATGTCTTCGTGGTTCCAGACGAAGACGTCAAGGTTCATCTTCAGAAATTCTATGAGCTCAGTCTTCACTTCTGGTGACATGTCTCTTCCTACCTTCACACATCTCTCCGAATCTACTTCACTGACCCGCACATCCTCTAGCTCTTCAATAGGTCCCGTGGCCCTGTCTGCATCCACCTCGCGAGGGTCGAGGTCGTCGCTTACCCCGGCTTTAGAGATAACTCGTGGTTGGCCACCCGAGACCACATTTACTTTCCTTCCTCGAACTCTCATCTTCATTGCATCTTCATAGCATCGCCTGGCCAACTGCTGTTCTCCCTTGACACAACCTACTCCGTTGGGGGTTGGGAACTTGACTGTCAGTGATCTGGTGGAGGTGACCATGTCTAGCTCGTTCATCGAAGGTCGCCCCAAGACCACGTTGTATGCTGAAGGACTATTGATAATCAGGAAGTCTGCAAGAACTGTAACTTGCCGGTCAGGTTCTCCGAGGGTGAGAGGTAATTTGATCTGGCCTATCGGTATCACTGCGTCTCCTGTGAATCCATAGAGGGGCTCTGGTGAATGCGTTAACTGCTCAGTCCCTAACCCCATCAGGTTATAGCAGCTTTTATACATGACGTTGACTGAGCTGCCAGTGTTGATCATTACCCTTCGTACTTCGACGTTACTGATCTGGGCCCTGATTACAATCGCATCGTTGTGGGGCCAGCGTACTCCCTTCTCGTCCTCCTCCTTTAGAGCTGCATAACGTTCCGGGGTCATCTGTGTGTAGATCCATCTGTACATTGAAAGCGTCCAGATGGTCGTAAGGATCTGTCCTGCCGCCGTATGGAGGGATATTGGGGAGTTTAAACTTCGCTGGTAAGGGTACTGTCTCGATCTCCCAGGTGAATGGTACCCTGCGATTCTCCCGCTCTTCCCCGGTCCGGCCTCCAGGTCGAGCTTCTAATTGCTGGACCCTCTGTAACAACTCTTCTACTATTGGGTCCTGGGTCAGAGATCGCCGACTGGGGTTCCATCTACTGGTACTTTCCTGCTCCCCAAGGTGACGGTTCTGCGACCTGCCCTCTTCGCAGAAAGTTTCTACGCGTCTAGGGGCCCTCTGCGGCTCGGGCTCATAACCTGCACGGTATCCGCGGACTCGTTCTGGCCCATAACTACCCTCTTCGCACCTGGCGCCCTCGATGCTCGCCCTTGCCCTTATCCCATTCTGGCGAGGTGAGATCTCCCGCTCTTGGTTCCGCCCCCTAGCTCTTCTTGGGTGTAAGTTCGAGGAGCGAGCTGATCCTTCGGTCAGTGACCTTTCCCTGGCAGCTACTCCTTCCGGGGTTGGGATTTCTTCTGAAGGTCGACGGCGAGCTCTGCCTGGTGGTGCAACCTCCACCTGTCTTTGCACCGCACGGGCTTGGACTTCCATCAACGCTCTAACTGTCGTCGTCAACTCCCTTACTGTATCTTCTAGAGCTCGCTGGCGCTGCTGCCATTCCTGAGCGACCTCGTTTCCTGAAGGTGAGGCGCTCTGTTCTTCTCGAATTTCATGTCGCTCCTCTGCCACTCCGACACTCCTCGTTGCCTTGATCCTAGCCATGGTAGACAAATATAGGTGAACGTGAAATAATAACCAAATGGAGATTACCAGGTCGCTGTTGGGCCCCCCTTCTAGCGCCAAAAAGATGTTGACGTTCAGAAACGGTCAACCAGAGATTCTGGGGCCCAGATGGCGAGCTTGGTAATTAAAGGTTCTAATCGTACTGATGGAAGGATAGTAAATGGGCAATTAATGAAGTTCAAGGTTGGTGGTGATTAATTCAGGTGAAAGAATGTCGGTCCTGGAGGTTGGATGGATTCAATGAGGTGATCAATGAGGAATTAAAGAGAAAGAGAGAGAGAGAAAATAAGGATTTTTACGTAGTTCGGTGACTGCACCTACATCCACGGCCACTCTGGGGTCATTCCGGCAGAGTGACAGTTCTCTAGTCTATTTTTCTTTTCGGTACAGTAAAATGTCTTCCATCTTTATAGAGGAGGGGAAATGACAATAGAAAATACAAAAGAAAGTTATACACGTTACTGGCAACGGCTAGTTTCAACTAATCCTGACATTGTCATGCTGCATTAATTGTAAAGGTAATGATGATGCTTTTCCTGCACGAGTCTGCATTTAATATACCTGAAGAGACCTTTACTTCATTAAATGTTTCTGGGTAATTGTGCAGACAGTTTCCGACGGGGAATCATGAGAGTTGGTAATTCTGACAACTTGCTATACACGATATCTCCTAGGTAAGCTCTTCGATCAGCCAGGTGATGCACACTGGAGGAGAGGTAAGACGGTCTGGAGGTTCCCGTGAGCTCGCAACCTATGCGACCTCGCGAGCTCGCAACCTGTCGCAAGCTCCACGAGCTGAAGGTACGGGCAGGAGGCGCTCTGGGAACTGCTGTTGGCTTGCGATCTGTATGGCCTCACGAACTGGGCTTGCAACCGCTGGTTCCAACCTTGGGCCTCTTGGGCCCTTGCTTCTGTTCAAGTTAATAAGGCCTGTATTGGCCTATTTGGACAAATCGAGAAAATGGGTGTAACAAATATGAAGGACTATATTTGTAAAAATATTTTTATAATCATCTTTGTAAACATTTTTATTTTTATGGTTTGGATTGTATTTGTAGATGATTATATTTTTTAGGTCTTACGTATTTTTATTTTAATTTTGTTTTTTATTATATCTATATTAAAATTTAAATGTATTAACTATCATTAAATGAGTCATAAATATGTCGATTAAACGGGTTATTATTCGTGTCGGTTAAACGAGTTATTAACGGGTCGTTCAACGACCCGCAAAGAAACGGGTTAATCGGGTCGTTTTCGTGTCGACCCATTAATAATCGTGTCATGTTCGGGTTAAAGGGGTTCAACCCGTTTCCTTATCATGTCGTGTTCAGGTCGTGTCAAAAATTATTGGTCGTGTCCAACCCGACCCGTCAACCCGGATTGCCACCCCTAATTGGAATGGACAAGCAAAAGAGAAATGACAGTGAGTGAGCGAGTAAGGACAACCAATAACTTGCACAGGGGCGGAAGTAGTTTAGGGCCAGACAGGGCACTTGCCCTCTAAAATTTTATAAAAAATTATTAAGTTTATAATATTGGTTATTAAAAATTTAAATACACAAATAAATATTATATATTTTACAAAGAAAATAATATTTTTAATGGCATTTGGTATGAATGATTTAAGATTTCCTTTTCTATTCTTGTCAATTGTTATGTCCGTTTTCACGACCTAGGCAAATGGGCCGCTGAAGGCCCAAAAGATGAATACAATAGCGAAAGGTTCGAGTAAGGACAACCAATAACTTGCACAGGGACGGAAGTAGTTTAGGGCCAGACAGGGCACTTGCCCTCTAAAATTTTATAAAAAATTATTAAGTTTATAATATTGGTTATTAAAAATTTAAATACACAAATAAATATTATATATTTTACAAAGAAAATAATATTTTTAATGGCATTTGGTATGAATGATTTAAGATTTCCTTTTCTATTCTTGTCAATTGTTATGTCCGTTTTCACGACCTAGGCAAATGGGCCGCTGAAGGCCCAAAAGATGAATACAGTAGCGAAAGGTCTGAAAAGCCAATTCCTCAGGTCGCAATTACGAACTCGTTGGACCCTCAAGCTCGTGCCCATGTTAGATTTATTAAAGCGCATCCTCAGCTCGCGACCATGACAAAGTTTACCTCAGCATCTCTCCAGCTCGCTTAAGTAAATAGATCGATGAACTCGTGCCAGGCAGTGTCTTGAGAAGCTAATACCAGAACGTCCTGATTTCCAGATTTCATGCCAACTTAGTCTCTATAGTTCCTTAGAGGCATTTAATACGATGACTATGCATTTAATGCAAAGAAAACTTTACCTGAAGCATTTAATACAAGCATGAAAATGTAAGAATGATTATGTGCAGCAGCAATAAATGCAGTATAACTCATGTCAGATTAGTTGAAAATAATGATGATTTTTAGCGTGTAAAACACTTCATTGTATCTCACCTTCCTATAAATAAAGGGGATGTTCATTGTAAAAAGGAGTTTGAACACTAGTATAACCGTTACTCTACCAAAATATATTCAGGGTGACTCGTAGACATAGACACACTTATCGAACCACGTAAAAATCTTGTCTTTGCATTCTTCATTCTCCCTTCTCTTGTTATTAATTGCTTCTTTATTATCACCCATCAACCTTAACTAGTATTCAACCGTTTTTTGTTGTCATTTACCAACATTAAACAATATTTATTACCATTTATTGTCAGAATCGCAATTTGGGCCTTTGGATCTCCAGGTCGACTGATTCTGAACGTTGACATCAATCAAAATTCAAATCTCACAATTGTTGTCTTTCTCTTTTACTTTTTAACTTTGTTTTCAAAAACAATGATAAAAACTGAGTGTGTAGAGGTTCAAACCAGGACTTAGAATTGTTAATTTACATTGATGATCTTCTTGTTTCGTTATTGTGAGCTGTCCATGTTTTTTTTTTTTTTTTTTGTAATGTCTATTTTTTTGCCTTTTTTCCAACATTTTTTTTTTTTTTTTTTTTTTTATATATTTAACTTTTTTTTAATTACTTTTCTAACTTTTTTTCTCTTCTTCCTCGTATGGTATCTCTTCATCTTTATTTGACATCTTGTCATTTATAATACCAATTTAACCTACTAAATTTATTACTTTTTTTAATTTATTTATTTAATATACTTTAAATTTAACATACATCTCATCAATAAATCTTAAAATCTTAAACTTTAAGATTTATGTTGTTGCATTAAAATTCTCCATATATTGTTATGATTCAATTTTTTAAATGTTTCTTTTTTAGCTATATAGCTTTACTTTATCATAATTTCAGGTAGTTTATGTTAATTTTCTTTTTCTTTTTCTTTTATATATTTTAATAATTTATTAGAATTTTTAAGCGTAAGACTACTTGCTTTGTTTAAATATGATGTATGCTTTCATTTTATTTGAACTATATTATGCTTTTTTTTAACAATTATTATGTTATTGAACTTTTTTTTACATAAAAATATTATATGTTTAATATGATATTAATTTTTGATGTTTTTATTAGTGTATTTATGTGCCCCCGTCAAACCAATTTTCTAGGTCCGCCACTGCTATAAGGTGACATTCTTGATTTTGCATACAGAGAATTCTAGTGAGAATTAATGTGAAGTTAATAAATTGTTGACCATTATACATATTGTAAGAAGTGCAAAAACGTAAATTGATGGATTTTAATTTTCCTATAATGAGAATGTTATTTATGTGTTTAACAAATTTTGAATGAATAATCATAGTGGATTTGTTTGATGATGAATTATGCATCTAATTTCTCTTATTTGGATGGTAAAGATAAGTCATTACATTACATTACATGTAACAATACTTAAAAAGGCGATTAACTGAAAAATTTACTCAGTGTGTTAAGTCTACAAATATATATAGGGATATTATGAAAAACTCTCTAAAAATAAGCTATTCGAGATTTACCTCTTTTTTTTTTTTTAATTAGATGAACCACCCCTTACCGATTAAAAAAATCGGGTGCTGTTAAATTAAAGGGCATAATGGTAACCGAATAGTAATTTTATTTATTTTAATAAAATTAAATAAAAATTGAAAAAAACTAAATAATTAAAAACAAAAAGATAAATAAATAATTTTTCTAGATAATTTTTAAACTCTCTCTCTATATTCTCTCTCTCACTCCATCTCTCTTTACCATTCTTTCTCTCACTCTACTATTTTCTTCTCTCTCCCGCTCCTCTATCTCTCTTTTTCTCTTGCCCCTCACGTTCTCCTCCATCATGGGGGACCAACCCACACGCTGCTCCTCCATTTCCTTCCTTTTTTTTTTTTTTTGGTTATCTGGTTCTGAGTTCGAAATCAAACCCTAGTTCTGGGTTCAACAAACCCAAAACCAGGTGTCTCTGGGTTCGATTCAACTGTTCTGGGTTTCGAACCATAACTAGACAGTTCTAGGTCAAGTGTGGTGGTGGGTGTTTTGTAGTGGTGATGAGTGGGTGTGGTGGGTGGTTGGGTTAGAATTGTTCTGGGTGGTGTGTGGAACAACAACACCTGTTAGGTGGGTTTGGCTAAGTTGAGTTTCTGTTGGGTCTTAGTTTTTTTTTTTTTTTTTTTCAAATGATTAAGGATGATGCTACTGATGTTGTGGGTTGATGTTGTTGATGTTGATGATAATGTTGGGTTGAATATTGTTGATGTTTTGATTATAATGGTGGTTGATTTAGGGTTTTTTTTTTTTTTGAAATAAGATGATTTGGTTTTAATGTATTGTTGGAAAGATCTATGATTTTTCATTTGGTTTTTAATTTGAGTTTCTAGATTTAGTTGTGATTTTGGTTTTTCTTGGATTCAATTTTTTTTTGGGCTTTTGCTGGTTTCAACCTGGAAACTAGAAATTTTTTTTAATTAGTTATTTTTTTAATTTGGTCATTATATAAGGTTAAAGGGTATAATAGGAATTTTATGGAATCTTAATAAGGGTATTTTGGTCATTTCATGATTTTAGATGGAAAATGTTAATATTTTGGATGAAAAGTTAATAGTATGGAACAATTCATCTAATTAAAAAAAAAAAAGGTAAATCTCCATTAATTTACTTTTTTGGGAGGTTTTTCATAATATTCCCCATATATATATATATATATTTATATATATAAATTACTTGTTTGAAAAGAACACGCATACATTAACAATGATGTTGTGCAGCGAAGTTGAAAACCGGGGCAGGCTATATTTTTTCTTTCAATTATTTGATTAAAACGCCGTTTGATTGTAAATTAATCTTATTAGCTAAATTAGAGATTACCAGCCATTCACGACACTAATTTCTAATCGAAGTCTATTTGTCCATTATGCAATAAATTAACTCGCATGTGAAGTTCTCCCATTGCAGACTTACAGTTAATAACTTGAAGCCGTAATTAATGATTTTAGCGATTTGTCATTTTTGGGTTAGACTTTAGAGGAAAAGCATGAAACAAGCGAATATTTTATATCAACCAAAAGAATGAACTATATATTGAAACTAAATGAACTAATATTTTATATCAACCAAAAAAATGAACTAGTACTATAAAAAAGAACTGATACTATTAATAACTTGATGCCGTAATTAATGATTTTGGCGCAAGAATTCGAGATAGCGAATGCTTTGTCAGTCTAGTTCGTCCAAGTCTCCCGTTTCTGGTGGCATTCTCATTGCTGCCATTCCCATTAGCATGGCCTCCGTTCCGACAGTGAAAAGCAGGCCATCGAAGACCTCTAAGGGGAAGGATCCGGCTCCCAAGGATCTTGTTGGCACGGCTCAAATCCAATCCCTAATCGATTACTTCACCCAGTACGCTGAACGCGATTGCTTTTCTAAGATCAGTTTCAGCTTCCCCTACTTGTGCGTTGGACAAGGCTGCCAACCTTGCTTGCTTGGTAAGCTCTCCGCTGGTTTGTGAATGCCCATCTCTGTTTGTGAGCGTGAAAATCTTAAATTGAATACACATCCCTTACATGAAGACAATCTATTCATTATATACATTGTCTCGAAAAAAACAATGATTGGCCTAACTTACAAACTTAGTCTTCATTTACGATAATAAAATTAATATATATATATATTAATATATGTCTTTACAATCTATATTAAAAATTAAAGAAAAATGTATATTTATTAAAAAACTAATAAAATTGGTGTTGATATGTTGAAAATGAATAAGTATAATATAAACTGTTTATTTCATTTTTTAATAGTGAAAATGCTCGTACATAGGGCCTCGATATCAAAGCCAAGTTTCTTATAAATTATAACATAAGGTGCCTTTGTTCAAAGTGAAAACTAACATATGTATTTAAAAATTTAAACCTTAAAACTAAATCTCAAATAGTAATTTTTATTTTATCAATTATTAATTTATTTTATATAGAATTATATTTACCCGGAATGCAACGATTATTTATGAAGAACAGCCAAAACGAAAAATAGATACGCCAAAAGTGTGGGATATGACATTCGAATTTCATATTAAATTATAGATTTTTTTTTTTTTTTTTGGTAATTAAAATGCTTCTTTTTTTATCAAGAGGAAATATATTCCATGTTTATAACAATTACGTTGATGTATTGGTTATCAAACTTTAATTTAATAACTTTTTAAAAAAGTGACAAAAGCATTACTTGGAAGCATTAATTAAATAAAAAAGGGAAAAAGAGATCTTTAATTTACATCATATATTGCCATTCAATACGACTTAGGCTTCGTTTGGTACAGCTTCTCTAAATAGATCTACTAGAAGTAGATCTTTTGAAAATAGATCTTTTGGAAATAGATCTTTTAGAAAAAAATTATTGGTTGTTTGGTTGTCAATTAAAAAAGCTCTTTTAAATTGTAGAGTGTTTGGTTAAATTATTTTTAAAGTACTTTTAGATTATTAATTTACCAAAAAAGGTATAAGAGATATGAGTAATATGTTCATTCTTGAAATATAATTGCTTCAACCTTAACCATAAAAAATTAATTAATCAAACAACTAATAATTATTTGATGTAAATATATTTTCAAAACATAGATTTTCAATAAATAAATGTAAAATTATTTTGTTTCTCTATTTTTTATTTTCAAAAGAGAAGTATTTATTTAGATAAATGTAAAATAAATGTATATACAGTTTATATATATACTGCAGTGCAGTATACAAATACTGCACTGCAGAGTGCAGTATATATATATGCAGTATATATACTGCAATGCAGTATAGTGCAGTGCAGTATAGTGCAGTATATGTACTGCAGTGCAGTATTGCAGTATATATATAAATACAATGCAGTATTGCAGTTTATGTACTGCAGTGCAGTATTGCAGTATATATATAAATACAGTGCAGTATTGCAGTTTATATACTGCAGTGCAGTAAATACTGCAGTGCAGTATATATATATACTGCAATTTTGAGTATATAATTACAGTATATGTATACTCTGCAATTGCAGTATGTATACTGCAATTGCAGTGACCAATTGCATTGTGCAATATATATATATATTGCAGTGTATATATATATACACTACAATAACAATGTGTCAATTACAGTATATATATATATATATACCAATTACAGTATATATATATGAACCATAATAATAAAACCAATTAAAATCAATTACAATATATATATGTCAATGAACCACGATAACAAAACCAATTGCAAATTACAGTGTATATATATAGGTATCTCAATAAACCAATAACAAAACTAATTGTAATATATATATATATATATATATATTAAAAATATGACATATAACATTTATGACAATAAAATAAAAAAATTGCAATATCAACTAAAACCAATTGAAAAAAAGAAAAAATACAAAATATAGAAAACTTACCGGTTAGAGAAGAGTTCTCAGAAGTTTTGATGAAATAAAAAGTGAATGAATGTGGAGACTATATATTTATATTTATAATGAAAGTGTAATAGGGTTATAAAGGTTTAAAGAAATTAACAAAATAAAATAGGGATATATTAGACATTTTAATATTTTAAAAAAAGCTTTAAAAGGTCTACTTGGAGAAGCTTAAAATTTGAGCTTCTCCAAGTAGACCTTTTTCAGCTTTTTTAATTCTCCAAAAGCTCTACTAGGATGTCAACCAAACGACGCAAAAAATATCAAGTAGATCTTTTGGCATTAAAAAAGTACTTTTAGCCAGTAGATAAGCTGTACCAAACGTACACTTAATAGTAGAAAAATGCAATCTAGTAGTTTGAGTCATTGTATTATAGGTGACATTAAAATAATAATAATAATAATATAAGAATCTTATCCACGTTTATAATTCATTCTTTAATTAAATGCGTAATAAAATGAAATCTTCATTTATTTCAAGCACAATATATTATTTGAAAGTAAAATAATAATAATAGTAGTAGTAATAATAATAATAATAATAATGTAGAGTCACATGGTCTCTTTTAATTCAGATGGTTGTGTGTCCGATTGTTTACTATAGTGAAGATTCTAATTCATTATGTATCATATTTTTTTTAAAAAAAAAGAATTGATAAATTATATTTAACCTAACAGCGAAGAACCAAAGTTTAACATAATGTATAATTGTCTAATAAAGATTACTAATGAATTTTTTTTTTCAAGATCTCTAATTTTCATCATTCGTTCATACGAACTTCATTACTCATTATGATAATGGTTAAGAATGAATGGTGAAAATCAGGTAGTGTTGAAAAATATCTAGAGCCAGACTTGATCTTATTAGAGAAGGATCAGACTTGGCCAAAGAGTAACCTTTTGAAGGAATAAACAACCATTGTTTTTTATAAAAATAAGAATTTTACGAAATTATGACTTTTAAAATTTTTATAAAATTAAGAACCCTAGATCCATAAAGCAGTGAAATAAAATAATATATAGAAATAAAAATCAAATTTTTACCTTCTATATCGATCTCTGTGGATACTCACTACCTAACCTTTTTTTATATGTTTTTACACCAAAAGATAAGTGAGTAGATAAAATTATATAAAAATGTGATCATTTGCTATTGATTTCTCTTAGGAGAAGCCAAAATAGCTCCTCTCTCTCTCTACTCCAAAAAAAAACTATTCTTTTTCTATTTATAGGCAACCCATTGGGATTTTAATTAACTAAAATTAATATTGAACCCAAGTTTATTAAAATTAAATTTTTGTCATCATATAACATAATTAATTCAAAATTAATTTATGTTATGTTATGAAATCGAACTCGTGATCTTTAATAAATTAATTCATAATTAATTTATAACAAAATCACTAGTAAGAATCCAATTCAAGACATCTTAAAAATCGATTAAATAATTATTAATTCATAATTAATAAGTAACTAATTAACTATTAAATAATTTAAATAATCAATATTATTCATATACGAAGTGAATACAAATTTTGCTACTTATATAACAATTGTAATTGGACGGTCCAATTATAATATTCTATATTAATATTCGTTGTAGTGAAATGAGCTAGTAAAGAGACCCAATACACCTATAGTTTTGAGTTCCAATAACATTGAAATTATTAATTAAAATTTTTAATTAAATAATTCACTATTATTAACCTTAATGCTATTTCACTAAAAACCTAATATTGTACTCTCAAAATTACAGATGTTTTTATATAATCTGAAATTTTTAATGTCCACTGATTTAACTATTACATATAATTTGATCCTCCACAAATAGTTCATAATTAAAGCTGGGTCAAAATATCTGTTTTACCCCTCTAATTATATCTTGATCCTTTAGCACCATTGATTCTCTAATTATATTTTTTCATACAAACAGAAAGTTAAACACTTTTATTGTTTAAGACCTAAATTAACCTTTAAGGAAACTACTATTTACTTCTCATAAGAATGAATGAATTTCACTATTGTATAGAATGTTCTCAACTACTTACTAAATCATATCCCTAAAATATGAAGTTATAGACCGAAGATCTGTACTGATCTTACCCATGTAAATCAAAGGATACTACCTAACAAGCAGAAGTTCATAATACACTTAGGATTAAGATCAATTCATATATGATCATCTGGTCGATAAATATAAATCTTTAAGTTTAAAAAATATTAGTTAGAAACTTATGTTTATCGTGGTTTAATCCTATACAATCTTCATTATATAAGATGTCTCTATTTCCATATCACCACATGAACAGTCCCAGATAAAATTGTCATATCAAATACGAAATGGGTCGCAACTGTAGATTTACCACAAACAGAGTATTCAGTTTTGTTTACTTTCTATAAACTTTTTAGATTACTTATCTCAAATTAAATCTATTTATGTATAACACTTATATATTTAGTTTGAAATTATATCAATAATAAAAAATGTTTCTCACGAAATTTAAAATTTTTGCAAAAATATATAAATTGAATTAATTGAATATTTTATTAATATTTATAAAACCGTTTATATAATTACAAGTTCTTATAACACAAACGCAAACAACTTTAACTAGAGAAGGACCCTAAACATATAATTTACCAACATGGATTTTCTTAATTAAAAGTTGAATATTCTTACTTAAAAGTTTGGACATCTAACTAAAGTTACCACATAATTTCATGTAGGATTGTGCGTATCAACATGGATGAGAAAATTCGTATAAGTTGACATAGCTAATATATCACCAAGTTTTGATTTTTTGTTTTTTTCTAAATGTTATAAATACAATTATAATTTGATTTTTTTTTTTTAATGTTACAAATACGGTTATAATTAATTATCAACTCTCTAGATATTAACTTTAAAAAACAACCCAAATCGCAACATTTATTGGACTTTACTCCCTTTACGTGCAAGGAAAAAGGGACCTTACACCGAAGAGAGAAATCTAACCCCCCAACTGGAGGGACCTCTATGTAATTAGCTTCCTATAGGAGGGTATGATGCAAACTATCCACCATTGGCAGATAGGACACTCGAACCCGCGTTGCACTTTTACAAAAAGGTGAAGCAGGTGTGTTGGGGCCAACACGTTACAACCTTCTGTTTTGATTCTAACAATATACTTTAATATAATAATAGTTGTACCAAAGTGGAAGTGATCAAAACTCGTTGCTTTTATTTGCATAACTAAAAACAGAACCACATATGGAAGAGTGAATTAAGTAGATATGAAAATGAGATCATCATATTTGAGAAAGTGATTCTTCTCTATTCAAATATCATATGCAAGATGATAAAGGCTTCGGTGATGGCCTTTCAATGATACACATCAAGAGTGGATGATGAATCACAAGATGGCAGATTTGGAAATAGTTAATTAATATCGACACCCATGAATGAAGTAGCACATATCCACTCATGTTATCGATATAAATATACATAACTTACTCTTTATCTCCTAAGAAAATTATCAATGCAAGTTAAAATAATTCCGAATAATTTGATTGCTATGCCACGGTGTTTTCCATTGATAGCAATGATTCAGCAATCGGATATTTCCTTCAATAAATATCTTGACAATCAATGACACCATTAGCTCCTTTTTGAACCCAATCAATAGCGTTCCAATAAGCACAATTAATGGTAGATTGTAATCTGATTTGTAAGCCAATAAGTCGTTGCTTTCCAATAGGATCAGTTATCCTTTTAGCCAATTCGAGGAATTTGGTATCGATAGTGTTTTGTGCTTTGATCATGGTTTCTGAATTGTGATTAGGAGGCCTCGCACGCCTATATTGTAAGAGCGATGGTCTCTGAAGAAAACTGCAGTACTTATAGTCATTTGTTCGACGGCAGATGTTAGTAGTAATCAAATTTTCATCTGCAGATGAATGAATAACGAAGAGAGAGCTGGCATTGTAAAAAGGGAAAAGCTTAGTTAAAACCTAAAAAATTGTTACAAGGGGCCATTCTTTGATTTTGAGGGATATTTTTAATGAGGAAGTAAAGATTACTTAATTGGCACAAAACCAATGACTCCGTCCATGTTAATACCTACCATAAGAAGTTTGACAAGAGAGCCAGAGATGTTGATGAGAAAGTTTTTGGCCTTCCATGGAAATTAATGGCATTACCATTATCAAATATATAACAACAGTACAGCTCAAAAATGTAGATGATTGAAGCCAAAGATGCTAGTATGGAGGGTCTGGTGTCATCCTGATAATCAGCTTCAAAAAATCTAGCAATTTGTATAAGAATAGCGGGCTACCTTGCGTGCCGGTCCAAGTTAGAATATGAAATAAATAATAGAGATGTAGAAGAGAAGAGAAGAACGTACAACCAGAATTGTGTAATGTCGTTTGACGAATGAGAAAACGAGGTTTTCTGAGATTGTAGGATAGAATTCGATTGCGAAATGCCCACTGGTGGGACTGAGAGTATGGGTGGCAATCCGTCGTGCAACTGGGGAGATGAACTAGTTGGGTGTCTGAGAGGACGTTAGCAGAATGACGTTAGGTCTCTGTTCTTCTGGTTGCTCCTCCTTTTATAGGCGGGGAGAAAGCCATTGGGGGAAGAGTTTTATGCCAGCGGGGATTAAGAAATCAGTTCGTCTGATCCACGTCTCTATGATGGGGGAATCCTCTCATTAAGTTGGTCAATCCTCCCTTCAATGCGGTCAAAAGTGTCATTAATGACGCCATGAGCTGGCGAACATTACAATGGCTTCTGGATTATTGGCCCCTCATTGGCCCTTGTTGAGCTACGACTCTGGGCCTCTTTACTCATCTGTTCAACTGGGCTTAGCTTCTACACTTCTTATGGGCTTGAACCAATAATGACTTCATATGTTAAAAATCAATGGATTATAGGAGATGGACTTATCTTGCAACAAAGGAGTAGTTCACGTATAAACAAAACTGTTCGCATGGACAAATACGATCCAATCGGGTTCCATTTATAAAAATCCTCAAAATATAAACTAATGCATGTCTAATTTAATTCAATTATTAAAATCATAGAATGCAAATTCTTTTATTGCAAAGTTGCAACTTGATTTTATACTTTGCCTTCGTTTAAAGCGAAAAGAACTTTTATATTAAAAAATTGAACCTAAAGGTAATATTCAAATTTAATTCATATTTTAACTATTATTAATTTGTTTTAAAGATAACTTTATACACACTATACATAACCCTGTGAAAAAACAAGCAAAATAGAAAGATATAGACAGCAAAACCGTGGATATGACAATCCAACTTCTTATAAAATTATATTTGATAATTGATGGATTTGGCATCCTCTTTTCAAATTATCTTTTTTTTTTCTTTTTTTTTTAAATCTTTCTTTACTCTAGCCTACACATTAATCTATTTCCAATGAAAGTATGTATAATTACTTCGGTGGACAGTCCTATGTGCTCCCTATCCACTTATATTATGTTGTATGAATTATTATAGATATAATTTCACATCATCTGATGTAATATAAATAGATAAAAGCATATAGGAAATAGGATCAGTCCAACAAAATTACTCTCTGATTTACATAAAGTTTTAGTTCTCCAATTAAAGGACACTATATACAAACCATTCTCAAGACTATTACCTAGGGTTTTTTTTTTTTTTTTTAATCATCTTTGATTTGGAAAGATCGCACAACAAGTAATAATTTACACCAACTGATAAAAAAAACATATGAATATCACAGTATTTTTTTTTTTTTTAAAAAAAAAAACAATTTTCTTTGAGCTTTAACGACAAGTCACAAAATTAATTAATTGATCTTATAATTAGTATTGCTTATAAGAGTAAACTGTGCGAAATAGCACTGAATAATTGCAGTCATGTTTAATTAATATCAAAGAACTGAGTTAGATTTTATTAATATCTAACTGAATGAAAATATACTAAAACTCTTGTTGAAAAAAAAAATAAAAAATAAAAAAATTTCCATCTCTTCTACTATTTTCTTCTCTCTTGCACGCCTCCATCTCTCTGTTTCTCTTTTGTGTCCTTCTCCATTGTCGTCGACCAACTAGCAACCGTCATTGACAAACCCAACAACAGTAGTACCTTTCATAATCTCCTTCAATTTTTTCTTGTTATAGGTTTTGGGTTTGTCGAACCTAAAGAACTGTATGTCCCCCTCTTTTGATTTTTTTTTTTTTTGGATGTTATTAATAGACGTAGTTGTTGTTGATGATGTCGTTGTGGGAGAAGAATGAAATAGATCGTTGATAATGTTGAAAACAGTTGATGATGTTGAAGACATATTTACAGTGATTAGGACGTGATTTATGCTCTTTTTTGTTTTTTTGGTTTTTGTTTGCGTGGGTTTTTTTAATACTTTAAAACATGAGTACTTTTGTTATTAAAAAAAAATGAAAAGTGTAATGGTACTATAAAAACTCATTTCAATTTTTTGGTGCAAGTAAAACATAGACTCAATTATTTAGTGTTATTTAAAAAAAAAAAACAGTAATTGTAATACATGTATAAGCATAATACAAAAGTAAAATTTCTTACAGTACATTGATACAGTAACAATTGAAACACTTTTATCAAGAAAATTATCAAAATAAAGTCGTTAAAACACTTCTAAATTATCGATGAAGTAATAGATTATATATCTAAAGTTCTCCGTTGATTCCTCTAATAATGAATTAACTTTATATTGTCAATTTCCATCTTTGACACAGAGAAATTGTGTAGAAGAAACCAATTTACACCAATCACTGAAGGCGAATGTACCAATATTCATACTGTAAAACCAAACTTCACTTTGTAAAGAATTACTGAGACCAATTCTATATGTAAAGAGTATGAATAAAAACAAAATCTGCAAACTTACTTTGTATTTAAGATGTTGCAAAAACAAAACTTTGTTGAACATAATAATTAACTTAAAATACGTCGACAAAATCATAAAGATAAAATCAATTGATTGATTTTTATTACTGTGTTGGTTTGTAGTACACTGGACCATGATATATTGAAGTTTGAACAATCCAAACTCTTTATTGACTAATAAGATCAGATATAACGTTTAAAATAACTGCTGAGATCTTGATTGCAATTTCAATGTTTTCAGCCGAAATTGGTGATTCAGCAATCGGATCTTTCCTTCGATAAACATTTTGACAATCAATAACATCATTAGCTCCCTTTCTCATCCAATCGATCGCGTCAAAGTAAGCATTTTTATCTGTAGATTTAAAAACACTAGAAAACATGGCAACAGCATGAGTATAGTCGGATTTGCATGTGCCAAGTCGTTGCTTACCAACGGGATCAGTAATGGTGTTGGACAGATCAGATATTTTGTCAAGCGTATCTTGAGCTTTTATTATGGCTTTTTGGATTGCTAACATGGCAAGGCCATGCTCGTTAAGCGTCTTAGAACGAGGGTCTTGAAAAAGTTGAAGGCAATAGTTAACGTCGTCTGCTTTGCTGCATACATTCCTGATCAGAGCCTCATCGGCATTAGAATGGACAAACAAAAGAGTAATGACAGTGAGTGACAGAACATGCATAGCAAATGACTTTTTACAAGGTGACATTCCAGATTTTGCAGAGAATTCTAGTGAGAAAGTGAGGTTACTTGGTACAATAATCTATATATATATATATATATATATATATGGGGTCAGAAATTCAAAAACGGAAATCGATGGATTTTACGAGGGAATTAAATTTACATTACTGAGAATGTTATTGATTTGTCTGTTCATGTTGACTAACTTTGAATGAGTATTTTTTTTAAATAACTTTGAATGAAATTTGATGATATAAGTTGGGGTTTGTATTTTCTCAATTGAATGCGTAATTAAAATTTACTATTTATTTCAAGTGAAAGTGATGAGAGCATTGGAGGATATTTTCCATTAGGTTCCAGATTTATCTAGATTTTCAATTCTGATTTAAAATATCATATATACATTTTAGATTTTAATGTTTTTTTCTTTTATTCGTTAGATTTATTTCCTTTTACATTTTTATTTCTTTTAAGTTATTTGAATGGCTTTCCTTTAGGTTTAAGGTTTATTTCCTTTTAGATTATTATTCTTAAGTTATTTAATTTATTTTGGTTTTCCTTTTAGGTTTTGGATTTATTTCCTTTTAGATTATTATATTCTTTAGTTATTTAACTTATATTCTTTTAGGCTATGTTTTTTATGGAAGACTTGTGTCGACGTTGGAATTCAGTCAACGAGTAATCAATGCCCAATACCTGCAATCTATGTGAGAAAGCACAAATACCAAGGAAAGACAAAGACAGAAACAGAGGATCAAACGAGGAACACGGAGCTTTTACGTGGTTCGGCAATAATTGGCCTACGTCCACGACTGTCTGTCTCTTTAATTCTGCAGAGTGACAGTATCTTATTGAATATATCGTTTTTTTTTTTCCTGTTACAATGATCTTGATCCCTATTTATAGGGAAAGAAGTGTTACAATTCTGATTGTAGCAAAATTAGGAAGAGAATCCTGAATTAATTACATTCCCTAAACAATCGGGAAAAATAAGGAAAAGAATTATAAATTAATTATGCTTCCTAATATTTTTAGATAATATTAGGAAATTACTATATTTATCTCAAGATAATGTTGACTTGATTTTGAATTTGAATTGATCTCCATATCTGACGAGGGAATCATGGTTTGATTGGACAATTGCCATATTTGGAGAGAGAATCACGTTTAAACTTGGTAACTGCCTGCTCTGGAAGACATGATGCTTATCACGTGTCTGAGCGAGCTGACGTGTCATGGTGATCCCAATCTCGAGCTCGCTGAGAGACGAGCTGCGCAGGCGGCGAGCTGCGACCTGGCTACACTTATGGGTCTGTTGATGCCAGCTGGAAATCTTGATGGTCTTTGAGTCAATACTGGGCCTCATCTGATGGGCTTTGACTACACTGACCTCATTGGGTCTTCTTATCGGGTCTTAAATGGGCCCAAATTGGACTTTTACCAGCCCAATTACTGAGTCCGAAAAATATGCATAACATTAGCCCCCCAGCTTCTCAGTTTGCTTTAGCAAGCTGGGAGCTTGAATTGCTGGTAAAAGTTGGCTTCTTTGTCACGCTTACTTTTGTAACTGCCTCTGTGCACTTTCAAATTCCACCTTTTCAGTTGCGACACGTGGCGATCATGCAGGTGGTAACTGAAACGACGTCTGCACGTCCTTTACACGCATATTTAATGCGCACGTCCTTCAACTGACGGCTGCATGATTTCCAAAGCCCCGTTCTGCGCTGCACCGTCAGATCTATGACGGTTACACTTTCCAAGGATCTAACGGTTGGGACTCACGCTTGCTTGTCTATATAAGTCATTGGCCCCTTTCCATTTTCTTCTTTCATCTGTCACTTTCTTCCAAAGCAAACAAGCGTTTCAAGCTTTCAAGCAACCAGGACCCACAATCCTTTCTCGAAATCATCAGCCTTTCTCCCCGTTCTTTATCTCGTCAACAGTTCAAGGTGAGGCTTCTTTTTCTTCAAAACTTTTTTGTTTTGGGTTCATCTTGCTCCATCACCATTGTTGTTTCTGCAATGATATATATGTATTTATTTATTTATTTTTAGATGTCTTCAAGTGGAACTCGCAAGGGGATGATTCCAAGCAATGAAGCTCGTGAGCATGACAAAGCCCGAACTCATGCTATTCAGGGAAGAGAGGCTCGTGAAGCATTCGCTCGTCATCCCACATCGCTAAAACGTCCTGAGGTGGAAGGACTTGTCAAGCAATTCCATATTCCCTTCGGTTGCCGTATACTGCTGCCTGATTCAAACAATCATGCATGCTATCCAACCAGGGGATTCATCGCTGTCAGCACCCAGCATCTCGAGCAGGGGCTACGGTTCCCCGTTCCACCGTTCTTGGTCGAATTTCTCAACAAAGTCAAGCTCGCGCCATTTCAACTGACTCCCAACTCTTATACGCAGTTGATCTCGCTGGCTGTAGCCTTCTTCAGGAATGGCCTTCATGCCCCTACACCGAGGATTATTCAGCAGTTTTACTCCTTCAAGGCCGTGTCTGCGGGAGATGGAGAGAAACCAGATGGCATCTATTATCTCATAGCTCGCCAGTCGCAATACAAAGACCTTTTGCCCAAAGGAGGAGCGAAAGGCAAATCCAACGTTGGGCCGTACAAGACGAGTTGGTTTTATATCTCGTGCCCATCTCTTGCAGATCTCTGAAACTTCAGCTTCGTCCTAAAACCAGGTACTCATAAGAAAATTTAAGCGAGCTGACTTTATCTTGTATCTTCATTACTTATCATTTTTTGACCATTTGTTGTGCAGTGCTGAAGATGGACGAGTCTCCTCTTAACAGCGGGGAGGAACGAGCTCTTGACAAGCTCGCCAAATCGAACGACGCGGGCATCAGCAGCAGATTCGACGATGCTATCCTTAGAGCCTACAAGCTTGCTCCTTCTACGGACTCCCATCTTCTGCGAGCTGGGGAAGATATAGGCAAGATGAGTGACAGGCCTAGACTTCCTTCTGTTTTTGAGGTTTCTGTTCAGGTTGCGTCTACTTCCCGACCTCCGCCAGCAGTCTCTTCATCATCAGAGGATGCCATTCGCTCGGATAACATTCGCTCGCCTTCTCCACCTCGGAAGACTTCATCTCGAGGTGCTCCTGCTCGCACCTCGTCTAAAGCAAGATCATCTTCAGCTCGCACACCAACGAAGGCGAAGCCGTCTTCAACTCGCAACCCTTCAAAGGGTGCGTCTAAAAAAGGTTCTTCTACAATTCCTGCTCCAGTTCGGACAGGATCAGACCCAGTCCCTGCAGCTTCTACTGCACAGGCTGACCCATCATCTTCTCCACATCACACATCTACCCCAGGGGTTTCGCTGCCATCCCCAGCTCGTGCTCCAGCCACTGCTCCTTCTTCTACGAAACTCCCAGCCAACAGGAGGAAACTTATACTCATGAAATCTCCTCCTGCAAGTCCCTCTGTATCTAAAGCTTCCTCGACTCCTTCAACAAAACGGCCTGCCGAAGACTTGGCCACTCCAGCAGCACCCTCAAAACGCTCTAAACTATCTGCCCAGGACCAGGCTCCTGCAATTGCTGCATCCAACGAAGCGCCTGTTGTCGCTGAAGCTACTGTCCCTGCGACCGCCGCTCCCAGCGAGGTGCATGATGCTGCTAAAGCCACTGCTTCCTCAACTGTTGCTCCTAACGAGGTGCCTCTCTCAAACGTGTTTGCAAATCTTCAGTCACCTCCTACTTCCAGTTCGCAGCCTGGGAAAGGTGATGCTCCTTCTAAGGTTGCTTCCCAGTCACCCCGAGCTGGCCCCAGCGGACATGCGACTAAGCGTACCGTTGTATCGCGACGAGGTGGTTCTTATGATGATGCACGCGATATCCCGGAGCGCGAGAGAACTCCTTCCCCAACCAGATCAGACATCGAGCTGGGTCCTGGAGGAAGATATTTAAATGCCTTTCTTGACAACTGGGCAACAATTATGCTCAATCACGCGAATGTCTTGGAAAATAGGTGTCTTAAGGGCGAGGACCTAGATGAGTTCGCGGCTCGCCATTGCATGCTGGTAAGTTATTTTTCCTCATCTGTTGATTCCCTTACTTGACTAGATTTTAATCTGTTCATAATTTCCAGGGTGCCCTTGCTGCAATGAAGCGAAAAAGGGAGACAAAGGCTACCAAGGATGAGATGAGGAAGCTGGAATTCGACCTGGAGGCGGCTACTGAGGATTTAGCTAACTTAACCTCGGGCAGAATAGAAGGTCAGGAAGCTCAGATCGTTAAGGCGAACGCTGCAAGTCAAGCCTTTGAGGAAGCTCTAAAGAAGATGGAACACGAGCATATCATGCTAAGAGACGAGCTTCTCAAGGTGAAAGAGGACTTGAGGCAGTCTGAGCAGCGAGCTGAATTGGACGAGCAGAGGGCTTCAGCTGCAGAAGAAAAGGTCGAAGTGCTTCATCGCCAAGTTGAAACTGCCTTGGCGCGGGCTGAAGCTGCTGAAAAACAGGCTGGGGAAGCCAAAAAACGAGCTGATGAAATGGGAGCTGCAGCTAAGAGTGCTGAGGAGGCTGCAACCAAACGGGTTGAGGAGGCTGCAACCGTGGCTAAGCGTGCCGAGGAGGCTGAGCATCGAGCTGAGGTGCTTAGGCAACAGATGGCGGAGGCCATTCAGCGAGCTGATGCTGCGGAGCAACGTATTGAAGACATGAAAAAAGAGGCTGAGGTCGTCAATCGTCTCGCTGATAATGCCTTCGAAGAGCTGTCGGTCTTCAGAGAGCAAGCAGCTCAAGAACTGGAAGTGCGGGTTGCAGATGCAAAGGACGAGGCTGAGGAAAAAACAGGTCGTGATTTTCTCTTCACATTGTGGACGTCCTACCCAGAAATGGATTTTTCTATCTTTGGGGATATAGGTCTTGAAATTATTGAAGATTTTAAATCACAAGCCACCTTGTCCTCGGCTGGTCCAATCCCTTCAGAGCATGCTCCTGGTACGTCCTCTCAGGCTGAGCCCATTGCTTCTCCGCGCAAAGCACCTTCAACTGATCCAGGCCCTTCAGCTCGAGACTGAAAATTTTGTTTTTCTTTTTTACTTCTATTTCTTCAGCTTTATACTTGTAGCCAGTTCTCATTTTTAATGAAATTTCTTTCATTACTCTTCCTGTGTTTGAATGTATTTAATTTTCTACGCATAACATATTTCATGTCTTTCATCTTTAGAATTACCATATTCCTTGCAAGCTGATTGTCAACGAGCTTTAAATCAAAGTAATTGCCTAATCCAACAATTAATAAAATTTGGTAAGTAACAGTAATTGAAACGTTAAAATTTTGACGAGCTATGCAAAAACACCTAGTCACTTTGCTTTTTAGGCTCTTTCATTTGTAGCGAGCTATGCAGGGGTCGTCACCTCACCTGCTTTTTAAGCTCATTAGGCGAGCTATGCAAGGATACGTAGTCACTTGCTTTTTAGGCTCTTTCATTTATAGCGAGCTATGCAGGGGTCGTCACCTCACCTGCTTTTTAGGCTCATTAGGCGAGCTATGCAAGGATACTTAGTCACTTGCTTTTTAGGCTCTTTCATTCGTAGCGAGCTATGCAGGGGTCGTCACCTCACCTGCTTTTTAGGCTCATTAGGCGAGCTATGCAAGGATACTTAGTCACTTGCTTTTTAGGCTCTTTCATTCGTAGCGAGCTATGCAGGGGTCGTCACCTCACCTGCTTTTTAGGCTCATTAGGCGAGCTATGCAAGGATACTTAGTCACTTGCTTTTTAGGCTCTTTCATTTGTAGCGAGCTATGCAGGGGTCGTCACCTCACCTGCTTTTTAGGCTCATTAGGCGAGCTATGCAAGGATACTTAGTCACTTGCTTTTTAGGCTCTTTCATTTGTAGCGAGCTATGCAGGGGTCGTCACCTCACCTGCTTTTTAGGCTCATTAAGCGAACTATGCAAGGATACTTAGTCACTTGCTTTTTAGGCTCTTTCATTTGTTCTTTGAACTGTTGAGTTCGGAGCCCGTTAGCCTGGTGAGGAAAGTTGAATCAAAAACAGGGGAAGAATGGAGCTATCATTTATAATTAATCCATATTACAAATAATGAAAAACTTATTGATAATAAGGGCGGAGATGCTCGGCATTCCAAGCTCTGGGGACTTCTGCCCCATTTACATTAGCTAAGCGATAAGCTCCATTTCCCAAAGCTGTTTTGACAACATACGGTCCTTCCCAGTTAGGGCCTAAGGATCCGTCACTTGGCTTGCAGGCTCCTGGTAGAATGAGGCGTAGGACTAAGTCTCCCTCATTGAATCGGCGAACCCGAGCATTCTTATTGTAGTACCTCGCTATTCTTTGCTGATAAACAGCCACCCTTAGCCTGGCCGTTTCCCTGTGTTCTTCAAGCAGGTTCAGGTTTGTTGCAAGTAGCTGATCATTGTCATTTTGGATTGAAGGTCGCTTTTCTTTGCGAGGTGACTTCAAACTCAGCCGGGATCATAGCCTCCGATCCGTATACCATTGAAAATGGAGTCTCCCCAGTGGAGCTGCGAGCTGTGGTTCTGTAGGACCATAATACTTTTTGAAGCTCATCTACCCATGCTCCTTTCTTTGCTTCCAGTTTCATCTTCAGGGTCTGCTTGATGATCTTATTCACTGCTTCAACTTGGCCATTGGCTTGTGGATGATCCACTGCTGAGAAGCTCTTAACAATTTTGAGGTCGTTGCAGAACCTGAGAAACTGGTCACTAGCGAACTGGGTCCCGTTATCGGTTATAATCTGCTGTGAGACTCCGAATCTGCAAATAATGCTGCTCCATACAAACTTCTCAATCTTTGTTGTGGAGATTTCAGCTAGCTCCTTCGCTTCCGCCCACTTGGTAAAGTAATCTACCGCGACCACCGCATGTTTGCATCTTCCCCGAGCCATTGGCAGGGGTCCGATCAGGTCCATCCCCCAGATCGCAAAGGGCCACGGGCTCACCATCTGTTGGAGGTAAGCTGGTGGAGCTCGCGGAATATGAGCAAACCTCTGACACTTGTCGCATTTCTTTACTAAATTGATGGCGTCCTGCCTCATGGTGGGCCAGTAGAAGCCTTGCCGAAGTGCTTTTTGAGCTAGAGACAGTCCCCCAGCGTGGTTCCCGCAATGGCCTTCATGTATTTGCCTTAGTACTGTTTCATATTCAGGGCCATCAATGCATCTTAGTAGTGGAGCTGAGAACCCTTTCTTGTACAGCGCGTTGTCATAGATGCAATACCTGGCTGCTCTAGCTCGAAGACGCCGAGCCTCCAGCTTGTCACGAGGTAGCTTTCCATCCTGTAAATAGCTGAGTATCGAGCTCATCCAGGAGTCAGGCTGCACAATGATGGCCATTGTCACATTCTTTTCCTCTGTACTTGGAGCTGGTAGAAACTCAACTGGGATTGCCCCAAGGAAATCTGTGTCTCGTGTAGTCGCGAGGCGAGCTAGTGCATCAGCATGCGAGTTCTGAGCTCGCGTGATCTGTTTCATTTCGTACTTGTGGAATGCACCTAGCAGCTCGTGAACTTTCTGGAGGTAGAGGGCCATTTTTGGTCCCCTGGCTTGATATTCCCCCAATACGTGGCCGACAACGAGCTGCGAGTCACTAAAGATCTTCAAGCGTTCAGCTCGCATCTCCTTAGCCAGACGTAAACCCGCGAGCAAGGCTTCATACTCAGCCTCGTTGTTTGTTGCTTGAAAACCAAACCTTAGGGCACAAAGGATTTTGTGGCCTTCAGGACTAATTAGTAGAATTCCAGCTCCAGCCTTCTGCTCGCTGGCTGATCCATCAACATATAGCTCCCAAGTCGGACCTTCGGAAGACTCAGCCTCGTCATCTACAGATCCTGTAAACTCCGCAATGAAGTCCGCTAGAGCTTGGGCTTTGATAGCCGTCCTTGGCTTGAATTAGATGTCGAACTGTGCGAGCTCCACTGCCCATTTCAACAAACGACCTGAGGTATCTGCTTTCTGCAAAACTTGCTTCAACGGATACTTGGTGAGGACTTCGATGGTATGAGCTTGAAAATAAGGTCGCAGCTTCCTCGACGCAATCACCAGGCAGTAAGCCAGTTTCTCCATCTGCGAATATCTGGTTTCAGCATCCTGTAACCGTTTGCTCACATAATAGACCGGAAGCTGCGTCTTTTCTTCTTCCCTCACCAGGGCGGCACTCAGAGCCTGCTCCGACACTCCCAAGTATAAGATCAGCTTTTCTTCTTCTCTGGGCTTGGAAAGAAGTGGAGCTCGTCCCATATACTCCTTCAACTGCTGGAAGGCTACTTCACATTGTTCAGTCCACTCGAAGCTCTTTGCTTTCTTCAGAATGTCAAAGAAAGGGACACACTTGTCTGTTGCCTTTGAAATGAACCTACTCAATGCTGCGACCTGGCCATTGAGGCTCTGTACGTCCTTTACCCTGGTAGGCGACCTCATGTCAATCAGTGCTTTGATCTTCTCGGGGTTTGCTTCAATTCCCCTACTATTGACCATGAAGCCCAGGAACTTCCCTGAAGCTACTCCAAATGCACATTTGAGCGGATTTAACTTCATCTGAAAGCTCCTCAAAATTTGGAACATTTCTCTCAGGTCGTTAACATGGTCACCTATCTGCTTGGATTTCACCAGCATATCGTCCACATAGACCTCCATGGTTTTTCCAATTTGTTCTTTGAACATCATGTTCACCAAGCGTTGATAGGTCGCTCCAGCATTCTTCAAACCGAAGGGCATTACCTTGTAGCAATATAGCCCCCGATCAGTCATGAACGAGGTGTGCTCTTCGTCTTCGGGCTTCATTGGGATCTGGTTATATCCCGAGTATGCATCCATGAAGCTCAGGAGCTCGTGGCCAGCTGTAGCATCCACGAGCTGATCTATCCTTGGTAGGGGAAAACTGTCTTTGGGACATGCTTTGTTTAGGTCGGTGAAGTCGATGCAAGTTCTCCACTTCCCGTTCTTCTTTTTCACCAGCACGGGGTTGGCAACCCAGGTCGGGTAGTAAGCTTCTCTGATGAACTTGTTAACCAGAAGCTTGTCCACCTCTTCCTTTAGTGCCAAGTATCGTTCCCCTGTCATTGCTCTTCTCTTCTGACGAACTAGCTTGAAATGAGGATCAATGTTCAGTCTGTGAGACATCACCTCTGGATCTATTCCCACCATGTCCTCATGATTCCATGCAAACACATCCAAGTTCGTTTTTAAGAAGTCAGCGAGCTGGATTCTCAGCTCCGGGGTTAATCCTCTTCCCAGCTTCAAGCATCGCTCAGGATCTACCTCGCTGACTGGTACATCTTCTAACTCCTCAATTGGACCGGTAACTTGGTCTGCATCTACCTTGCGAGGGTCCAGGTCGTGACTGACTCCCTTCTCAGTCATAGCTCGTGGCTCGCCTCCTGAGACCACGTTCACCTTCTTTCCTCTTACACCCAACTTCACAGCATCTTCATAGCAACAACGAGCTAGGTGCTGTTCTCCTCGAACGCATCCGATGCCATTAGGAGTTGGGAACTTCACTGTCAGAGTTCTGGTCGAAGTAACCATGTCCAACTCGTTCATAGCAGGTCTTCCAAGGACCACGTTATATGTTGATGGGCAGTCGATTATCAAGAAATCTGTCAAGGTTGTTGCCTGACGACCTGTCTCCCCTAGAGTTAGTGGCAGCTTAATCTGCCCTACTGGTATCACAGCATCTCCAGTGAATCCGAATAAAGGCTCCGGGGATGGCCTCATTTGCTCTGTTCGCAGCCCCATCTGGTCAAAACAGCTCCTATACAACACGTTCACCGAACTTCCGGTATCGATCATGATGCGCCTAACTTCCATATTGCTGATTTTAGCTCGTATAACCAACGCGTCGTTATGAGGACAGATCACTCCTCTAGCATCTTCTTCTGTAAATACGATCTCGTCCGAGGTCGGCTTTGCTCTTTTGGTGGGTCCCTCCGACCCGTTGAGTTGAAATGAATGATTCGCCTCTCGGACGTATCTCTCATGCGATCTGTTGGAATCCCCTGCAATATGGGGGCCACCATAAATGGTAAAAATGGTCCTTACCGCCGGCTCGTGGTCTGGTTCGGAAGCTCGTTGAGGCTGTTGATGGTGTGTTGGCTGTTTAACCGTATCCTCCAAAGCTTCTTGTCTCTGCAACAACGCATTCTGTCCTTCGGCCATCTGGGCGACTGGAACCATTTGACGGTGAGGCAGAGGAGGGATGCCTGGCGCAGCCCCGAGTATCTGTCCTTGGGACGGGCCTGCTGCATGCGTGGTTGCATCTTGCCCAGGCTGTAAGTTCTGCTGAGATTGGTTCATGTGACTTTCTGCCTGGTCATCATCTCCAAGGAACCTGTTTGATCTAGTCTTTGCCATATCGTCAGAAGTTGATGAACTGAGATGAAAAAGATTGCAGTCTGGGCCCTTCCTCTAGCGCCAAAATGTCGACGTTGGAATTCAGTCGACGAGTAATCAATGCCCAATACCTGCAATCAATGTGAGAAAGCACAAATACCAAGGAAAGACAAAGACAGAAACAGAGGATCAAACGAGGAACACGGAGCTTTTACGTGGTTCGGCAATAATTGGCCTACGTCCACGACTGTCTGTCTCTTTAATTCTGCAGAGTGACAGTATCTTATTGAATATATCGTTTTTTTTTTTCCTGTTACAATGATCTTGATCCCTATTTATAGGGAAAGAAGTGTTACAATTCTGATTGTAGCAAAATTAGGAAGAGAATCCTGAATTAATTACATTCCCTAAACAATCGGGAAAAATAAGGAAAAGAATTATAAATTAATTATGCTTCCTAATATTTTTAGATAATATTAGGAAATTACTATATTTATCTCAAGATAATGTTGACTTGATTTTGAATTTGAATTGATCTCCATATCTGACGAGGGAATCATGGTTTGATTGGACAATTGCCATATTTGGAGAGAGAATCACGTTTAAACTTGGTAACTGCCTGCTCTGGAAGACATGATGCTTATCACGTGTCTGAGCGAGCTGACGTGTCATGGTGATCCCAATCTCGAGCTCGCTGAGAGACGAGCTGCGCAGGCGGCGAGCTGCGACCTGACTACACTTATGGGTCTGTTGATGCCAGCTGGAAATCTTGATGGTCTTTGAGTCAATACTGGGCCTCATCTGATGGGCTTTGACTACACTGACCTCATTGGGTCTTCTTATCGGGTCTTAAATGGGCCCAAATTGGACTTTTACCAGCCCAATTACTGAGTCCGAAAAATATGCATAACAACTTGTTTGCTAGAAAAATTAGAACTTATTAGCAATAAGAGATTAGTTTAAGGTTGTTATTATATTTTTTAGTTTTTAAAATATTAATAAAATCTGGTAATTATACGAGACAAGTATCTTATTTTGATTTGGCTTTTCTAGGTATTTTTGTTTAGAGTGGCTTGGGCCAAGGTTTGATCATTCTATGATCTGATTCTAGATTTTTTTTTGGTTTTTCTAAGTATTCTTGCTTGGAATTATTTGACCTAAGGTTAGATCAATTTTGTGATCTAATTCTATAATATCATTCTGTCCAATTCTATTGACTGTTTGGTTTATTATCTATCATTGAATTAGGATTACGTCAATTCTGTGATCTAATTATAAATGATCAATCTATCTAATCTGTTGACTGATTGGTTCGTTATCTATCATTGGGCTAGTGTTAAATCAATCCTGTGATTTAATTCTGGAATGTTACTTTACCTAATTTTATGAGTTAATTGGTTCATTATCTATCATATCGTGTAGCGTGAATCAGGATAATTAAGGCTTGCTTTTACTAATTTGAAATCCTACCAAGGAAAATGGATTCCTAATTTGTAAATTATAGTGTTTACTATTACTAAATCATTCTCTTTACTAAATCCCAAATTTTAAAAAACAGAACCAGTTGAAGAGAAAGTAAAAATTAAACGGTTACAATAGAGAATAAAATACTATCAATCAGTAAATCGTATAAGAGAAATTCGGAGGATAAGTAGCAGAAACTCCCAACATTAACGAAAGAGAAACAGCAAGTGGCAGATGTGCATGTGTTGAGAGCGAAGCATCAAATGTGAAAGTGAGAAGGGGAAAAATATAGTGAACCGATAATAATCCTATGATTTTGGATAAGTTTAATTTATGCTCTTCTGTCATGATAAAAACATGTTGGGTTTAAATAATCCTGCAGTCTTGGAACAAAAAATAAACTATTTCTTATCCTAAATAAGCTGGAAGTAGGATTCTTTTCTAATCTTTTATTATTGTTATTATTTTACCTTAACTTTTATAAAAGAAGTTGAAAATTGATTGATGTATGAAGAAAAAAAATTAATGTAAAAATTATAATAATCTATTTTTTTCTATACCGATATATTGTGAGATTATAAAAGTCTAGCAAAAAAAGGGGTTAGGACAGAGTCCTATCCTAGGTCATAAGCTAGAGGCAATTGGACTCGACTAGAGGCAATCGGACTGGACGACAATTCAAAATTTTTTAATTCTATTATTTTAAATAACAAAATCGCTATAAATATAAAACTTTTAATTAAAAAAATATATTAACAGGCCAGAATCATATTTCATGGTATAAATAGTGGATTGAAAATCATCCATAAGTCCCTGAAAATTAAAGTTTACCAAAACGACATCAATTATTGTCCAGTTGTTTGAGAACATTGCATTGGCCTATTGGGAGTACACCTTTACATTATTAACATGCCATTGGGTGCTAGAGGTCAAAACATGATTCAATTTAATTGCACTAGGACACTGCTATAGAGGGGCATAATATGATCTGGATTTGAACTTAAATGATTTTTACAAGATCCCTTTTTTTTCCCAAGTTTTTCCAAGAAAACCCCTAATTTGTAGAAAGTTCAAATGAAGACAATTTACACACTTTGCACATGAAGGAACAATACTTGGCTTAATTTATCAACTTAGTCCTTCACAACAAAAGACCAAAAAATAAAAAAATAAAAAAAAGATTAGTATGAGTTTAGATTTATATATATATATATTTGTGGGATAGTCATTCGAATATAGATTATTAGCAAGCTTAATAAATGTTTTTTATCAACAAATCATATTAGATGGTGATAATTAAGACACATATTAAATTTATAAAATAAATAAATCACGGATAAAAATAATTTATTTATTTTAAATTACAAAAATTAATATTTAAAATATTTAATTGATTTTGTAATGGTGGAAATGCTTGTAAATAGGACAACGATATCAAAGCGAAATTTCTTATAACTTAATTGTACCAACATGGAAGCGATCAAAACTCTGTACTTTTATTTATATAACTAAAAACAGAACCATATATGGAAAAGTGAATTAAGTATAAAATTGAGATCATCATATTTGAGAAAGTGATTCTCCTTTATTCTCAAATATCATATACAAGATGATAAAGGCTTCGTTTATAGCCTTTCAATAGTACATATCTAGAGTCACTAGAGTGGATGATAAATCATAAGATGGCAGATTAGGAAATGGTTAATTAAAAATCTGACACTCGTGAACGGAGTAGTACTTAGCCACTCATGTTATCAGTATAATATTCATAACTTACTCAGCCACTCATGTTGCCAGTATAATATTCATAACCTACTCTTTTATCTTTTAAAAAGATTATCGATACAGGTTAAAATGATTTCGGATAATTTAATAGCTATATCGGTGTTTTCCGCTGATAATGGTGATTCAGCAATCGGATCTTTCCTTCGATAAATATCTTGACAATCAGTGACATCACTAGCTCCCTTTTGAATCCAATCAATAGCATCCCAATAAGCACGATTACTGGTAGGTTGAAAAGCACCATTGAACTTGGCTACAGCAACATTGTAATCTGATTCGCAAGCGTTAAGTCGTTGCTTTCCAATAGGATCAGCTATCTTTTTAGCCAATTCGGGGGATATGTTATTGATAGTATTTTGTACTTTGATCATGGTTGTTTGAATTGCGATTAGAGTAAGACATTGCACCCTAAATTGAAAGAGCGAGGGTCGCTGAAGAAAACTGCAGTGCAATAGTACTGATAGTCATTTGTTTGACGGCAAATGTTAGTAATCAATTTTTCATCTGCAGAGGAATGAATAATGAAGAGAGAAATGGCATTGTAAAAAAGAAAAAGCTTAGCTAAAAATTTGTTACAAGCGGTCATCCCATTCTTTGATTTTGAACGGTTTTTTTAATGGAGAAGTAAAGATGAACTGGCACGAAGATAGTGACTTAATTACTGCATGTCTGTGTCTACTATAAGAATTAAGAAGTTTGAGGGGAAATTTATTTGGATTAGGATTCTCTGTTAATGTTGACATAGTGCTAATATTTTTTTTAGAGTAATTTAAGTTTGAGTGATGTATGAAAGAGAAAAAATCTATCAATCTTAATCATTCATTTTTTCAAATGCTAAGGTGTCATTAGATTATCAAAAGATTAACAAAAAAAATGATGGTAGAGAATCCTTACTCAATTTATTAACCTTCAATGGAAATTAATAACGTTACTGTAACAAATCAATAACAGTGGCGTTGGTTTAAGTTGGCTAATCAGTAATCACTTCGTTCTTAATAACTTCATATCAAATAAATCAATGGGTTTGCGGAGGTGGGACTTTGTTTTACAACTATAGCGTAGTTCAACAAAACAAAACTGTTCGTATATACAAAGTATCAGTCAGGTCCGTTAATCGAATCTTCAAAATATATATAAGTTAAATGCACATGAAATTTAATTCAATTGCTTAATTGTAGGAACGCAAAATCTTTTATTGCAAGTTGCAACCCAACTTACATGGTTCCTTCGTTCAAAAAAAAAACCTTGAAACTAATTCTCAAATATAATTTTTATTTTAACAATTATTAATTTGTTTTATATAGAAATTGGGTTTTGTTGAAAAGTAACCTTTTTTTGATAACCCATTTCAAAAATGACCTTTTTTATTCAGAGCATTGCACGTTGACTCTTTTTGGACGAAACTGCCCTTGCCTCACCCCATTTTGTCTGTCAATCACCCTCTCTATCTGTTCCCAACCTTCCGCTCACATTCTTCGACCTCACGACAGCCGCATCTCACCGAGCCGACCTACACCCATGACCGACGAGGCTAACTAGGCCCACCCACCGTTCGATTGTCTGGTCTGCTCAACTTTTAACTCCGGCGAAGAACACGTACCCTTTTTTTCATTGTGTCTCACAAACCCTAACATTACTCTTTCTTCTCTTTTCACATCACCCTTTTCTTCTCCCTCACAACCCCTTTTTCTTCTCTCCTTTAATACTTATTTTCTCCATCATCACTATGTATCACCATTTGGTTTACTCGACTGCATCTCTCTCTCCATCACTGCCGTGTATCACCGTTTGATCTGCTCAACTGCACGCCTCTCTCTCCATCATCGTCGTGTCAACTCTGATCTGCTCGACTGCGCCTCTCTCACTCTGGTTTGTTTGACTATGTTTACTTGTTTTCTGTTAACTCTGACTTCTCTCTAACAGGAACTCTCAATTCGCAGGTTTCTTTACAGCTTGTAGATTGATAACCTCTGTCTCTCAATGATGCCCATCTTAACCAGTAAGTCTCTATTACGTTTTTGTTTCTGATAAGATTTGAGCAACTGGGTATGATTTTGTTTTGGATTCTCAATAGTTTTGTGATCAAATTTGGTGACGTGGGACTTGTGTATTTTGGGTTTTTATATTTTGCTGTCGTTAAGGTCCTCCTTGAGCAGCTACATTTTTAATGAGTTCTGTGTGAATGGATAGGGAACACTCTATTTTTGAATGCATGATTGGAAATTTGTTCGAGGAATACTGGTTCTTCCCTGAGTATCCTGAAAGGCAGCTCAAATTTGCTGCTGTTCTTTTTGTGGGTTTTCCCTTTATGTCGATATGGTACCCCTAACCCCTGCCATAGCCATAAAACAACTGCTTTGTTAAGTGAATATGTTGTGTATTAGGTGAATATGTCGATATGGTCAAAGCTGGAATGTAGCGTGCCCTTTCAATGTAATCAGAACTGCTCTGGTTGATGCTGCAACCTAATTCTGCCTGCGCTTGCTATTGTGTTTGGTTGCTTTTGCTGTTGGAGAAAAGTGAGAGTCTTTTTCCAACTGCAATTGATTGTTAAAAATGGTTGTATGTATGTATGAATTGAAAGGTTTGTTTTGCAGGTATAGTGTTGGTAGTGGTTTTCACATCGTGGCTGCGCACACAGACAGTCCGTGTCTTAAACTTAAACCGAAATCAGCATCAACCAAGTCAGGTTATCTGATGGTCAATTTGCAGACCTATGGAGGTGGTTTATGGCATACTTGGTTTGATAGAGATTTGAGTGTTGCTAGAAGGGTCGTAGTTAAGGGTAGTAACAGTTCTTTCCTCCACAAGCTTGTCAAAGTCAAGAGACCTCTACTATGAGTCCCCACATTGGCGATTCATCTTGACCGGTTAGCTCAATCTGACCCCAATTTCATGTGTATTGAGTCTCTGTTTTTCCATAATAATTGTAGGCAAAGACGAGGTTTACTACTAAATCTTGCTACTGCATATCGGCTGGTGTTAATGTCATGCTTGTTCTCCCTTTTTTTTTGGCATTTTGATATATGATAAATTTAACCTTCAGCATTGTTTTCTCAATTGAATTTGGTGGATATAAATTTTATGTTAGAATGAGCTAGCATTTAGGTAACCGGAGTGAGTGTATGTTCTTTATTGAACGTTCTGTATAGGAGTCTGTTCTATTGGGGTGTTATAATGCAGGTTGCAGAGTGATATTTTTTCCCCGTTTTCTCATAAGAAAAAGAGAATCTATAAAATGGCAATGTGTAAATGAACATGGTATAGTTATGCAACTTCATGGTGATTAAACTATAATATACCTATGGCTTTAATATCCAAGTCCATGTGAATGTGGTGTTTTAAATTCTTTTATTGCAATGGGGCAGCTATTGTAATTTAACTTCCCAGTGCATTTATTAAAGATGAATCTACATGAAACTCTTTTAGTTACATTTTTTGTAACATTATATTGTATTGTGCATGTAGTGCATTGCAACAAAAGAGAAAATTTCAAAGAATGAAACCATCCAATTTAATAGCTGCCAAACAAACGCACACATGTTTGTCCACCGTAACCTAATAGTAGATTGTGAGTGCAGGTTTTCTGTTTTTAGAATTTGTGAAATACAAAGCAAAGTAATTACTGTCAGAACTATAAGTGATAATTTTCATGTTGTTGTTTGTTAAAGAAACAAGTTCTATCTTCTTCAGCTTTAAAGTTTAGTTTTAGATAATATTGTAGTTCGTAAATATTAAATGATAAATACTGTTAAACTTTGGCATGTCTTGTTTATACTTATAATTCATTTTCTATTTTTAAAAATAAGCACAATGTAGTTCTGTGTTACAATAAGAATTTGTTTCCAATCACTATGGCTTTGTACCTGACATAATCATATGCTTGAAAATTACATGCATATGTCTGATGGGATTTTGACACATCCATCTGCTCACTTATGTAATGTGCTTGTTTCCTTTTTAGTTGTTTAGCACAGCACTGTGAACAAGGATGGGTTCAAACCAAATCTAGAGACACATCTCATTCCACTAATTGCTACCAAACAAGAGGAAGCATTTGTTGAGCCGAAAGAGAAAAGTAATGGGTTGTCTTCAAAGGCCACTCATCATTCGCTTCTTATGCATGTATCTCTTTATTTTTTTATACTTTCAAAGAAAAGAAGTTAGCCTATAAACAATGTAGGTTGACAATTGAAGATTAATTGTTAGTTTCTTAGGGCTAGTTTGGTATTTGTTGTAGCTTTGAGAATAATCATTGTTAGTTGTGCTGAAGAAATAATCAATCAAGATATCATGTGGTTGATTCTGCTTTGTAGTATGTTATAAACTTCAAAAGCAATATGCATATGTTTAGTAAATTTTATGTTAATTGTTGTGAATTTATGAAATGTCTAAAATAGACATAAAAATAAATATTTTAATTTGTATTTGGTATAAATATAATTCTATGTAATTATTAGTTTATTATCATTTGGTTTCCCATATTAGAATCTAGCAAATTGCATGTCAAGTGAATTAAAAGAGGCCATTATACAGCATGATTCTCTATTTGTTCTGATATGGAAATTGAACTTTGTTTGTGTGGTGCAATCGGTGTAATCGGTGTAATCGGTGCAAGGAAAAAGTAAGCACTGAGAAGAGGAGGGAGAGACAATAGCAAGAGCAGCAGCTCGCAAAATATATTCCTGAGGACTGTATCGTACATGCACTTGTATTATGTGATCATTTGATACATGAACGATTTTAATTCCATTTCATGATGAGTTGATTTTGGATAAGTAATTTTAAGAAGCAAGTTTCAAAATGACCATTTCTACTTCTATTTGGTTTACAAGACACACTTATCAATCTAATCTCAATCATTATATTGATTTCATTGAATAAATGTTGATCCCAACCTCCATTATCCAATAAAGGTTGTTAAGGGTCTTTCTTACATGATTACTGACATTCATAATATAATTCAGTTGGGAAATTAGGCTAATGAATTAAACAATGAAAATACGAACAAGAAACGAAAAATTTATTAAAAAAAAAAAGAAGAAGAAGAGACAAATGATGACCCCAACTCCCATGTTGGGAATCCGGTCGTGAAAGTTGGGATCGCAACCTGCAATCTATTGTGATTCCAATCAGAAGGTTGGCTATCACAACCTACAGGTTGGGATTCACAACCTATAGGTTGTGATTTGGAACTTATAGGTTGAGTTTGGGATGTTTGACCTTGAGTTTGAGATTCACAACATGCAGGTAGGGATTTCCAACATGAGCTTCATTTGATCTTGACTTGAAGGTAGGGATCCCAACCTTTAGGTTGGGATCAAAATCTTGAGGTAGGGATCCCAACTTCGAGGTTGGGATCAAACTTGAAGGTATGGATCCTAACATCAAGGGATGATCCCAACCTTCAAGTATAAATCCCAACCTTCATGTTGCGATCAAAACCTGGAAGTGAGGATCCCAACCTCCAGGTTGGGATCAAACTGCAGGTATGGATCCCAATATCAAGTGATGATCCCAACCTTAAAATAGGGATCCTAACCTCTAGGTTGGGATCCAAACCTAGAAGTAGGGATCCCAACCTCCAAGTTGGGATCAAACCTGGACGGATCTCAACCTTAAAGTGGAGATCCCAACCTTCATGTTGGGATCAGAACCTGGAGGTAGGGATCCAAACTTCCAGGTTGGGATCAAACCTCAAGGTATGGATCCTAACATCAAGGAATGATCCCAACCTTAAAGTAGGGATCCTAACCTCCAGGATGGGATCCAAACCTGGAGGTAGGGATCCCAATCTTCAGGTTGGGATCAAACCTGGATGGATCCCAACCTTAAAGTGGGGATCCTAACTTCCAGGTTGGGATCAAAACCTGGAGGTGGGGATCCCAACCTCCAGGTTGGGATCAAACTGGAGGTATTTTGGGGCTTCAAACCGGCTCCCTTTGTTACCATTAAGGGTATTTTTGTCAATTTGAGATTTCTTTTTAGAATAAAAAATAAAAAGGTTAGTTTTGAGGTTGACTAATCCAAATGGGCTATTTTATGCATTTTCTCATAGAAATTTTACTTACTCTGAATGCAATCATTATTCATGCAGAACAAGTAACCAAAAAAAAAAAAGATACGCCGAAACTGTGGAATGTTACACTCGAACTTCTTATTAAATTATAGATGCTACTTTTTGCGTAAATAAAATGCTCTCTTTTTTTTTCAATATAAAATATATTGCGTACCTATGATGTGTATATTGATATACTGGACATTAAACTTTAATTTAACAATTATAAAAAATAAAAAATAAAAAATAAAAAATAAAAAGTGACAAAGCACTACTTGAAAGCATTAATTAAAAGAAGCAAAAAGAGATGTTTAATTAATACATATCTTATATTACCTTCCAATAGAGGATATAATGGTAGAAAAAAACTTATTCCGTCTAATATTATTTTATATTCGAGTCATTGTATCATATGTGATATAAAAATAAATAATTAATTAATATAAGAATGTTATTGATGTTCATAATTCTTTTATTTAATAAAATGTCTAATAAATTGGGATTCTCATTTGTTTTATCTAAAATATACTATTCAAATATTAAAAACAAAAGAAAAAATTTCGCTAACTTACCGATTTACATAATGATAATCTTCAATAACCATTTTTTGATTAGTTGTAAAATTCTTTAATAATTACCCTTACAAAAAATCTAGTGTTCATTATTGAAGAACCTGATTTGGATAATCTTACTCTAACCAGTAAGTTGGTAAAATTTGTTCAAAAAAAAAATGTAAAGCACATGGTGTTTTTTAATTCACATAGTTGTGTATGTGATAATTTATTATAATAGAACTTTGACTCATTATATATCAACTTAAAAAATTTATATTTAAATTAATAGCAAAAAGCCAAAGTTTAATATATTGTAGAATTCTCTAATAAGGATTAGTGGTGAATTGTTTTTTAAGATATCTAATTTCCAACATTCATTTATACGAGTTTCACCACTCAACAGAATAATTGTTAAGAAACAATAGTGAAAATTGGGCAGCGTTGGAAAAATCTAGAGCCAGACTTGATCTTTTTTAGAGAAGAAAAAAACTTGGCTAAGGAAGGACCTTTAATTAGAGAATGACCCTAAACATATAATTTACCGACATGGATTTTCTTAATTGAAACTTCGGACACCTAACTAGAGAAAGACCCTTACCACACAAATTTTTGTAGGATAGTTATGTGTCAGCGCGTATGAGAACTTCACATAAACTGACATAGCTAATATATGTCATTGAATTTTGATTCTAACAGTATACTTTACATTTTGTTTATTTTTCATAGAAATAGTGTACTTTAATTGATCGTTATCTCCAAAACAAATCGTAATCAATTAATTGAATCGCAATGAAACTTATTGATTAAATATTGATGTTCGGTTCGGCATGAGGAAGCTTTAATGATTTCATTTAAGTCAATATCAAACCAACAAGATATTGTAACTTATAAAAATGCAACTTGTTGAAGTGGAGAGATTATTTGCCTCTGTTTTGTGGATTGCAAGGGACGACGAGAATCAATTAATTAATCTGTCATACTCAATTGAAAAAGAAAATCAAGGATTGGCCATTTAATAAAAGTGGCGAGTTTTATAGCAGTATCATTACGTCTGCCAATTCACCACTTAAGCTACACTTAAGACATGCATGCTCCTCTAATTCATACCTACGTATATTTTATTACTCCTTTAGTTTCTATTAAAGGAAGGCAAAATCGCAAAATGCAATTTTTCTTTCATCAAATGCACAGCATAACCATTATTGACCCTCAACCTGTACTGATCGAGAGTCGAGACACAATCAATACCAAATAAATTTACATTAAATAATGTTTTTCTTCATTAACAGAGAACTTTAGAAAAATAAGAATAACAACAGTTAAAGAGTGCAAGAAAAGGGTAAATTTAGGCTATCAAAGTATGTTCATTTCTCCATTAAGCCAGAAGATTACAGTGACAAAGCAGCAGAAGCCATGAAACCACTCTTTCCTTTCATATCAACAACCACGTGACCATCACAGTACGTTCTGGGACCAGACTTTGTCTTTAAGTAAAGAAGAATCCAGATAGAGAAAAACAAGAAAGAAAAACAAATACAAGCAGCATATTTCCTTCACCTTTTTTTTTTTTTTTTAAATAAATAAAACATAGTTCCTTTTCCTACTACTACTCTACTACATATAAGAAGGAAATCTGCCCTTTAAACTCTTTTACTTACTTCTACATCGATCTACATGCACTCACTTTGTCAAGATCTTGTCTTCTGCTCAAAAGGCAGCTACCTAGAGGCAAGAGTCTCTAAGCAGCGGATGGGGCGGCCACATATTGAACTGCTCCAGCATTAGAAAGAGCGTCTATGAATGGCTGGAAGTTTACCGGCTGTGTGTCAGTCTCAGTAGCTGCGCTTGGCTTCTTGTAATCCAGTGACTCGTCATTGTAAATGTCCCACCATTTCTTGATCAGCATCTTAATGTTCTCTCTTTGCATGTTCTCTTCTTCGCCCGTATACCTCCATGGCTTTGATCCCTGTTTTTTGGGTATATATTAGTAGGGAATCACAATCAGTGTCAAATAAGATGACCAAAGAAAATGAATGTGCACGTTCAACCTTTTTAGTCGAATTACTTACCGCTGCACAGTAGTGAACAACCTTCACTTTCTCCAGCTCTACATTCTCTGGGTGACGCCATAACATGGCAAGAACAAGATTGTAAACCAGAGGAATTGGCTTGTAAATGTCCTTGAAATACATGTTCAGGAAGTCCTGCAAAATATACAAACAAACAAGAGACCATCGTTACAACCATTAGTTTAGCATCAAATTTCACACCATAAATTGAATCAAAATAATGGGAATTATAAATATACCTGTTCTGCAAATGGGGTCGGAGTGGTGATTTTTAGAGTGTTCAAGAGATGATGATACGTAACGATACTGGGCTCGAACATGAACATGCCAGCGTTGAAGTAGAGTGCGGGTGGTTGACCCAGTTCAGCGGGCCAATTGACCTTGTCAGGGCATTGTTGGCAGTAGCCGATCTTGTACTGTGGCGTGTGACTCCATGTTTTCTCACAGAAACAGTCCATTACAGCGTAGAAATGACCATCAGGCAAATCAAATAAGTGATCGATGTTCTCGTAGACCTGGATGTCTCCGTCCAAGTATACCATCTTGCTGTACTCCACAAACTGCATGCAAATTTGAAAAAGAAGAATAAAAATCAATAAATGAACGCACATTTAACAAGGCAAAAACACTGGAGCGAAAACAAATAAAAAAAATAAAAAAATAAATGTCTTTTCGACGAAAATGCCCATGACACTAACTAAATCAAGTAAATACAAACAAGGGAGGTTTCGTTACGGACAACGTAATATGTAGACGTTTCTTCAAATATGCAAGGCCTGATAAAGTCGACCCTCAATTATTTAAAAAAAAAAAAAACCCAAGACGTGTTATTACAATAAGATAAGTAAAATCTACGTGCAACACAACCACGTACCTCCCAAATTTGGAGCTTGGAGTAGTTAATGACGTAGTGGGCCATGGCGAACTGCGTCTGGTTCTCTGGCGGGTAAACGGGTTCGATCTCCCTGACAATACAGCCTTGAGACTCCAAGATCTTGCGGTGCTCCACCGGTACATCAGGCAAAATCGCCACAACTAGTGGGTACTGGGACTTGACCTTTCTTAACCCTTTGGCCAACCCGACAACGCCTTTCACGTAGTCTCCATTGCCAGCAAGAAACGTAACGTAGGCTCTGACAGAAGCGGCCGCTGGTTTTGTAACAATTTGGGCTTGTTTCCCAGCGGTTGGAACAAGTTCAGGAGCCATTTTCAAGCGGAATAGGGTGAGTGTGAGCTTGCTAGAGAGTTAGGGGAGGCTTTGAAAAGAGAGAGAGAGAGAGAGAGAGAGAGAAGAGGCTGGAGAGAAGGAAGCTTGAGCTTTGGTAGGGGGGTCTGTGGTTGTTTTGCTGGCTTTTTCTGCTGTGGTTATCAATTGGTGTGGTGTGGGGGGTAATATAGGCACCAACTGAGGACGAAAATGAAACGAAATTACAGAAAGTTGAGGAGGAATCAATTACTTCTTCTCGTAAGACGTTGGAATATCAGCCCTACACGTGTCTACTAGTGATGATCCAACGGTGCAGCCAAGGACTAGTAGAAGGTTCCCGAAGGGGCCAACCATACTAGTCGCAAATGGTACTATGGAACAGACTAGAAGGAGCATTATATATTAAGATTTTGAGGGTTTGTTTGGGTGTGACTTGTCTTAGTTCACGTGTGTTACAACTGAGAATTATTCATCGTATTTGGTGACGAAATATTTGATTATTTATGTGATGTAGGCTCGTAATTTTCGTGACCAGAAAAAAAAAAGAGAGTCAAAAAATTAAGGGAGCCACAACTTTTAAAATTGTTGGAACAATATTGTCAATTTCGCTTGAATATACTGTAGACGGCACAGAAAATTTTTGGATCATCAACACGAGATTCTCGAAAATACTTTGAAGTTTTAGAAATCTTAAACGTGCCTTGAATACTATAGAAGATTCCTATATTTTCCTGATTATATTCCATTAAGGTGGTAATATATTTTTTTTCTGTCTAATACTTTCCTGTTATTGTTCATTTTGATGTCCACACGTTTCCTTTATTCTTCTCTAAATGTGCTAAGCAATTCCACAACATTAGATACATTATTCAAATACTTCAACTTGAAACTCATGCATCGTTAAGCCGTCGCAAATATGGTCCGCATCACCTAGACGCCAATGCTTTGTGCCAATTTAAATTTTTTGACAAATTAAGCAAGGGCCAAAATTACCAAAAACTTTAGTTTATTGACAAACAGACAAACAAGTAAGCAGGGCCAAAATTACTAAATAATGCTTGCACCTGATACTGTGCTACACGGCATGGACCTGAAAAGCAGAAACCCTACCCATACGCAAGAATTTACACTATAGTTTAGGTGCATGCGGGCCACCTTACAGTGATTCCAAGTGGCTCCACGCAACCAATTTTGTGGTTTGGATTTTCACACGCACCGCTGTCATGTCATCAGTTTCGACTTTGGAGAGAGAGAGTGCGTCCATAACACTTTACCCCATAACGTGGGCCGGGTTCGACACGTGGTTGCCTGCCCACCTTATAAATTTTGTAACAAAGGTCAATTGGAAAATGCCATCCGAATCCAATCTTTAAAGATGATTTTCATTATGCTCAAATAATATCGCTAAATCATCGAACACAGATGCATTCCCCTTTTACTCCGTTCAATTTTCGTTTAGTTTAGGTCCGCCACTAATCACATTCTCTAATTGTCTTATTAATCGATGGTACTTTTCAAGTTCTTTCCATTTTTTGACCAAATGTTGTGCGTTACTTTTGGGTCTGCAGAATTGTTCACTTGAATTACGACGTGGGAAAAAAAGTCAGCTTTGTCTTGTTACATAGCTACCAGCACAGTATACATCAAAGCACTAGTGCAAATTGAATCTGGGATGGTTTTGGATCGGGACGTAAACAAGTGTCTGGTTGTGTGTAGATGATGGGATCGAGTAACTTCGTGACATTTGGTGAGCTGGATATCGAATTTCTGTTACGCTCTAGTACACTGTACACGTAGCTGGTGTCGCTTACATGGTCAACGCATGCTAGCTCGACGCATACCCGTTACCCGTTTCTGGATCGTTTTCATGTATAAATCAAGGGATAATTTCAAAACAATCTATTCTAATTTATAAAAATATTCATTTTGTCCCCAAGGCTTTATTTTTGTCCAAATCCCCCGTACCGTTATAAGTTAATAAAAAAGTTGGAAAACTTATAGAAAGATAATTTTAACCCTTATAAAACATTTACATTTAAAAAATAAAGTAATTATAAAATAATATTTTAAAATAAAAATATAAACAAATAAAAAATAAACAATAAATTGATTGAAAAAAAGATCCATCAACCATGGACCATCTTCATCTTTAACCTTCAACCTCCATCTTCATCATTATTAGTTTTCATCACCAACTTTCAACACACCAGCCATAGACTCCACCCGACCATCACCACCAACCTCCACCTCTTTCTTTTTCTTCTTCCCCCCCTCTCTTTTTTCTCTTTCTCCGTTTCTGGGTTTCCAATCAAAATTTCTGGGATTACCAACGACCTGGAAACCCAGTTATCATCAATCCAAAAAAAATCTCCCACATTAATCCAATCATCCATTATCAATCATCAGCACCATTATCATCAATCATCAACACAATTACCAACCAAAATCAAAATCATGCACAATCAACAACCAAAATCAACCATAGAGAAGCATGACGAGAGGAAAGCGAGAGGAAGAGAGTGCGTTTGAGGGACGGACTAGCGAGGGGAAAGTGAGAAGGGGGGAGTCATCCATGTGAGGGAATGATGATGGCAAGGAGAGACTGTGGAGAAGGACGACAACCCAATGAGGGGATGAGAGTAGGTGAGGGGACGGTGAGATCTAGTCTGGTTATAAGAGGGGAATGTGTCGACTCGATGGTGGTGGAATGGGTGCACCACAGTCATCGACGATGGAGATGGGTGGTAGTGGTGATAAGATCGATGAAAGAAGAAGAAGAACAAAGGAAAAGAAAGAAGAAGACAAGTGGAAATAAGTGGTGGTGACGGCGATAAGGAGAAAATGATGAAGAAAACTATTGATGTCTGGAAACGGTCAACCCAGAGATTCTGGGGCCCAGACGGCGAACAAGGTAATTAAGGAATAGTTACGGTGTTGGGTAGGTGATAAATAAGGTTTAAATGAAGTTTTAAGGTTAGTGGAGTTTAATTAAGGCGAGGGAATGTTGGTCGTGGCGGTTGAGTAAATGCAATCAGATAAACAATGAAGATAGGAGGAAGAAGGATGCAACATACAAGGATTTTTACGTGGTTTGGCGACTGCGCCTACATCCACGGTCACTCTCAGGTCAAAATCCGGCAGAGTGACAGTTCTCTAGTATTTTCAACTTGTCGTCTACAGTAAATGTCTTCCCTGTTTATCTATGGAGGGGAGAGATACAAAGAAAGCAATAAAATAGTACAAAAATAAGGTACAGCTGATGGTTATTTCAACTAATCCTGACACAGTCATGCTGTCTTAAATGCGAAACCATCATTCCTTCTTGCATGCACACGTCTGCATTTAATGCTTCTGGAGAAGTCCTCTCTTCATTCAATGCAAAGTCGTCACATCGGATATGTCTCGGTTATGGTGTAAACAGTCTTTGGCGGGAAACCATGGGAGTAGGTGACCTTGTTGACTTGCTATACACGATATCTCCTGAGTAAGTCCTCTGGTCAACCAGGTGATGCACACTGGAGGGGAGCCGGCCTGACCAGGAGGAGAGTTTAGGCAGTCTGGAGGTTCCCGCGAGCTCGCGACCTGGGTGACCTCGCGAGCTCCACGAGCTGAAGGTGCGGGCAGGAGGCATGCGCGGGAGATCTGGGAACTGTTGCTGGCTTGCGACCTGAACGGCCTCACGAGCTAGGTTTGCAACCGCTGGTTCCAATCTTGGGCCTCCTGGGCCCTTGCTTCTGTTCAAGTTAATAAGGCATGTACTGGTCCATTTAGGCCGAACGAGAAAATGGGTATAACATCAAACCCCCCAGCTCTCTGTGCATTCTGCGGACTGGGAGCTGATTCAAACACATGATTGGCGCTCACTCATGAGCTTTCCGGCGTCGTTTCAACTTCTGTACTGTAACCATTGACACGTGGCGTCCATACAGGTGTTGGAGCCTAAAACGTGTCTCGGGACCGTATGCATTTAATGTGCACGTCTTGTAACTGACATGCATGACGGCACCTGACCGAGATTTGTGTCTAGCCGTTGGATCTTTGACGGTTATACCTTTATGTTGGATCGGATGGCTGGGGACGGACGTCCTGGCCTATATAATCCAAAGGTCTCCTCATATTTCCTTTTTTTGCTTTCCTGATACGACACCAGTACTCCTCTTTCCATCATTTCTTCTTCTCTGCTTCTTCTGGCTCGCTGTTCACCGTTGAACAACCTCTTCAGACTCCGCTATTACAGGAATCAGCTGTCGTTTCCAGCAAACCATACACAGCTCGAACAAGGTAATTCTTCTCTTGCTTTGCTTTTTATGTTATTTCAGGATTTGCTTCTGGTTTGTGTCGCTAGTTTCTACTTTTGTATCACATCTGTGGGTCCCTGTGTGCCTGTTTGGCCTTTAGAGATTTGTTGTGCTTGTTGCTCGAATACCTGCGTACGCTAGGGGCGACCTGACTGTTAACCTAAGTGTCTCATATCTTTGTCATGCGTTGTTGCTGCTTAGGATTTTTGATGAGAATGTCCCCTTACTGCCTAGTAGGGTACCTGTAGGTATAGGGTTAGCAACATAAACATTTTAGGGAGACGTAGTACCTGGCGGACCCTCGTTCTTAGGCCTCCATTGCCTTCGATGGCCAAGTGTGCGACCTGACGTATAGGACAACAGCTCTAGGAACTCTTTTTGTAGCTTGCTAGGCTCAGCATGCTGTAAGCGTTCTGATGTCGTTCCTTCTGTGCTGTAGATGTCAGGTCGCTCACGTACTGGTCGAGGCAGGGGTTCTGCTTCTGGAAGGCAGGCAGGACGCCGGACTAGCGAAGCTGAGGCTACGACCTCGCGAGCTGGCGGATCTACTGGGCAGGTCGCAGGACGGGAGGAGGTCGCTGAAAGGGTGGACCGACATCCTTTCTCTCATACGCCTTCGGAAGTTACCATCTCAATGCTGGAGGAATGGGCTCGAGAATTCAATTTCCCCTTAGGGTGTTGAGCCAATGTCCCCAAGGCCAGCGATCGAGCTGCCTATCCTCCCTCGGGCTTCGTGGCGATCAACCATGAGCATCTGGAGCTCGGGTTTAGGTTCCCCATCCCCGATTACCTTCAAGAACCTTCTGAACGACCTGAAGCTCGCCCCATTCCAATTAACCCCGAACGCATACGCTTATCTAACCACGCTGGCAGCGGCATTCATCAAGCACGGGCTCGAGCCCCCTACACCTCGCATCCTCTGTAGCGTTTTCAGTTTCAAGGGGATCTCCGGAAACGAAGGGCTTTACTACGTCATGCCTCGTCAAGCATCGCCATATAGGGCATATCTGCCCCGAGAATGTATCAAGTCCAATGTGGGGGAGTACAAGTCCAACTGGGTCCTGGTCATATGCACTTCGCTTGGGGGTCTGTACAATAGAAGCTTCGTGCTGGAGCCCGGTACTTAGAAACCTGCAGTTCACAGAAACAGTGATACAACTGCTAGGATAATAATTTTTTTTTTTTTTTATTAAGTTTGCTTTTGTTTTGCAGGCGTTGCTGCTCCCAGGTACAAACTCAGAGAGGACGAGTTCGCTATTCTGGATGCTTATGTGGCGGCCAAGAGCCCAAGCGACAATTATCTTCCTTCAAACAGCGAGCTGATAGAACGGGGTCTCGCGCCATCTGCCACAAGTCCCCTTTTGAATATAATTCAGCATTTGGGGATACGAGGACAAAGTTGCGAGGTTCGTTCAGTCTTTGCTCCTCCTGAACAGTCTGAGTCAGATCCGCAGCCTCTGCCACAAAGGTCCTCGAGCCTGAGCACGTCCAGTACTACACCTTCTGACAATATGTGAAGGCTCGCGATGTCTGTTCCCCCCCTCAGGTCGGTTCCTCCTACGAGGGCACCCGCGGTCGTGGAAGTGGATGACACCTCCTCAGATCGCTCACAGAGGGCGACATCTCAGCCCGCTATAGCTGTTTCTCCTCAGGCCAAGTCAGTCGCGACTCCTCAGAAGCGGGCTGCTCCATCCGGAGGTCAAAGTCCTTCCTCAACAAAGAGGGCTGAGGTCTCGGTTGGGGGTGATTCACCTGCAGATCAGGAGCACGAGGCCCTTGTTAGGAAGAAGAAGAGGAAAGCTATAGCCGAGCCTCCAGCTCCGAAGAAGAAGGGTGTCATGGGAGTCCGCAAGCCCGGGGCAGTTACTATTGGCAGGGAGCCAGGTCTTGAGGCACCTGCGCGACCTGCGGGGCCTCCAGGGGAGTCGCAGAGGGACTTCGAGCTGCACCCTGACACAGCAAAGGAGATGGAGTATCTCAACAGCTTCGTGGAGCTCGTGCCCGGAGTAATGGGGAAGCGAGATCCGGAGCTGCAGAAACCTGAGCTTTCAGGTCAGAACCTCGTAGCTTTTGCAGCTCGTCACGCGACGTTGGTAAGGTTCAACCCCCCTGTACTTTGATTTTTCCATGCTCAGATTTTAACAACTCTTTACTTTTTCAGTTGGGTATGACAACCGTGAAGCTGATGAGGGAGGTAGACGATCAGCTTGGCGAGAATGAGGCCTTTAGGGTGTCCAAGGTGCAGTTCGAGGAGGAGAAAAAAGTAATGCAGGAAGAAGTCAGCCTCCTCCAGAAGGATAACGCGGAGCTTAAGGCCAAGCTTCAGGATGCTGACACAGCCCTGTCACAAGAAACTGCTCGCAGGGAAGCTGCTACCTCCGAAGTCAGCAAGGCCCACAGTGAGCTGAAGCAGGTGAAGGGTGAGCTAAGTGCTGCACAGAAAAAAGTAAAGGTTGCTGAGAGTAAAATAAAACAGCAACAGCAGGACTTAGCCTTAACCAAAGAGAAGCTCGCTGGGGTTGAGGAGAAACTGGTTCAGACTAAGGCGGGCTTTAAGACAAAGCTTACTCAGGAGCGGGACAGGCTTGGCGAAGAGATCGAGAGGGCTTTCCTGTTCAGTATGTGGGAGCGTTACCCGGACTTAGATTACTCATTCTTTGGGCCAGTCGGCGTTGAAACGATCCAGGAGTTCGTGGAGCATGCTGCAAGTGCTCAGGGTGCGCAACAGGTTGAGACAGCTTCTGCTCCTCCAGTTGATCCATCTGCTGTCCAAGTCCCTTCTCCAGAACAAATCCTCGAGGGACCTTCAGCTCCTGGCGATCTTCCAGCGCCCGAGCTCCCAGTAGAAGCCTCTCCTGATCTCCCGACCCCTGATCAGATCCTCGCGTCGGAGCCCCCAGCAGAAACTGTTGTTGATCTTCCTGCCCCATCAGATGCACCAGCTGACGCCTAGCGCATTCTAGCTTCATTCATTTGTTTTGTCCCTTATTGTCATTGTCATTATTTTTATCTTGTTGAAACTTGAACAGCGAGCTTATAGCTCGAAATTACGATATTAAATTCTTTGCAAATTTCACTATTCTGTCCAAGTAAGAAACGTGTGGATGTGCATGGTCCTCTTATATGATGAACAGTTAACAGATTATAATAATAGGCACATCACAATAAGTATGTTTAAAACTTGCTAAGTCAATTGCAATCGTGAAAATCGCGTCAACTTACGAGCTCGCCAACTGCCATCAGTTATGATAATAACATTATGCTTGCAAGAGTTGGAACTCATAGATGGCTCAATCGAGCAAAGTACCTGATCATGCAAGTAATGTAGTTGGGCAACCCTTAAAAAGTAGGTGTGGACTTACAGTCAGAGGGGTGCTCAGAACCCTTATGAACCTATAAGCTGCATTGGCGTTGAGTGTGGTCAAAAGTGGCATTTTCCCGAACTTTGAGAGTCCAGCCCGTGGCAGTATTTACCGTACAAGGGTGAGCCCTCGCTGTGGGTGGCTCTTTACGCGAGTTCGCGGGCACCCTTATATTTGAGAGGCGTGGCCTTACCCCCTCCCGCGAGGTCGCGGGCCAATGTTTCGCGAGTTCGCGGGCAGCTTTATATTTGAGAGGTGTAGCCTTACCCCCTCCCGCAAGGTCGCGCGGCAAAGTTTCGCGAGTTCGTGGGCACCCTTATATTTGAGAGGCATGGCCTTACCCCCTCCCGCGAGGTCGCGGGGAAAAGTCTCGTGAGGTCGTGGGCAGCTTTTTATTTGAGAGGCGTAGCCTTACCTCTTCCCGTGAGGTCGCGGGGCAAAGTCTCGCGAGGTTGCGGGCAACTTTATATTTGAGAGGCGTAGCCTTACCCCCTTTCGCGAGATCGCGGGGCAAAGTCCCGTGAGGTCGCGGGCACCCTTATATTAGAGAGGCGTGGCCTTACCCCCTCCCGCAAGGTCACAGGGCAATGTTTCGCGAGTTCGCGGACAGCTTTTTATTTGAAAGGCGTAGCCTTACCCCCTCCCGCGAGGTCGCGGGGCAAAGTCTCGTGAGGTCGCGGGCAGCTTTATATTTGAGAGGCGTAGCCTTACCCCCTCCCGCGAGGTCGCGGGGCAAAGTCTCGTGAGGTCAGGGCAGCTTTTTATTTGAGAGGCGTAGCCTTACCCCCTCCCGCGAGGTCGCGGGACAAAGTCTCGTGAGGTCGCGGGCACCCTTATATTTGAGAGGCGTGGCCTTACCCCCTCCCGTGAGGTCGCGGAGCAAAGTCTCACGAGGTCGCGGGCAGCTTTTATATTTTAGAGGCGTAGCCTTACCCCCTCCCGCGAGGTTGCGGGACAAAGTCTCGCGAGGTCGCGGGCAGCTTTATAAGACTCGCGAGTAATTCGTAGGTCGCAGGAAATAGCAACTGCGAGCTAGAAAATGAGCTTTACATTTGCTGGCACGAATTTTATTATTGAGGATAACATCAGTAAGTTGAACGTTGATTAACAAGGGATCCTCGGCTGAGGGTTATAGTCATTTCTTTGCCACATAATCTGTATGTAATTTTCGGCAAGCACTTCATGCAAATGTTTCGATCACAAGCGACTCCCTGAATGTTAGCATAGATACGTGCATGATAATAGGTAGCAGCTCATTTCCTTGAGAAAAAAAAAGGAGTTTCATTAGCTTTGTTCTTTAATCATGTACATTAGCTGGTTCAGCCAGTATACTTTCTGCATCAAGTGTGACACATACAACAGAAAACAAGTGAAAGTACTTTTACAAACAATAGTTAAGAGAAGTCATGTACAAAGTTAAAACAAGCTGACAGTCATGTATAATAGGGCCGTAGGTGCTCGGCATTCCATGCTCGGGGTAATTCTGATCCATCCATGTTGGCTAAGTGATAGGCTCCATTGTTCAGACTTTGTTTGACGAGGTACGGTCCTTCCCAGTTAGGTCCGAGCGTCCCATCACTTGCCTTGCGGGCTCCAGGGAGGACTAATTTGAGAACGAGGTCCCCTGCTCTGGAGCTTCGAGCTCGCACTTTCTTGTTATAATACCTGGCAACTCTCTGTTGATATACTGCTACCCTCATGCGAGCTGCTTCCCTTGCTTCCTCGACTAAGTCTAAACTGGCAGCGAGCAGCTGTCTATTGTCCTCAGGTCGGAAAGAGGCCCTTCGCTGGCTGGTGACTTCAAATTCTGCTGGGATCATGGCCTCTGTTCCATAGACCATGGAAAACGGGGTTTCACCTGTTGAGTTTCGAGCTGTGGTTCTATATGCCCAAAGAACTTTCTGCAACTCGTCCACCTAAGCCCCCTTCCTTGCTTCTAACTTGGCCTTCAGAGTCTGTTTGATGATCTTGTTCACAGCCTCGACCTGACCGTTGGCCTGAGGGTGGTCGATAGCTGAGAAGCTTTTCACGATTCCGAGCTCGTTGCAGAAGTCTATGAATTGCTCGCTGGTGAATTGGGTCCCATTGTCCGTCACGAGCTGTTGAGGGACTCCGAACCTGCAGATGATGTTGTCCCATACAAACTTTTCTATCTTCGTGGTGGAAATTTCTGCTAGCTCTTTAACTTCAACCCATTTAGTGAAGTAATCCACTACAACCACAGCATGCTTGCAATTTCCTCGAGCTGTGGGCAAGGGTCCGATAAGATCCATTCCCCAGATCGCGAAAGGCCATGGACTCACCATCTGCTGGAGGTAGGCTGGCGGAGCTCGTGGGACTTTGGCAAATCTCCGGCACTTATCACACTTCTTCACCAGGTCTACGGCGTCCTGCTTCATAGTAGGCCAGTAGAACCCTTGTCTGAGGGCTTTCTGGGCTAAGGACAAGGCTCCTGCATGGTTGCCACAGTGACCTGCATGGATGTCGTTCAGCACTACCTCACAGTCCCCATCATCTATACACCGTAACAACGAGGTTGAGAATCCCTTCTTGTATAGCTTGTCATCATAAATGCAGTATCGGGCCGCTCTAGCTCGTAAACGACGAGCTTCCAACTTGTCCTTCGGCAGCTTCCCTTCCTGCAGGTAGCCTAGTAACGAGTTCATCCAGAAGCTAGGTCGGACCTGCATGAACATCATTACCTCTTTGTCCTCAATGCTTGGGGTCGGTAGGAATTCCACAGGGATAGATTCAGGAGATCAGTATCCTGGGAGGTCGCTAAGTGAGCCAGGGCATCCGCATTAGAGTTTTGAGCCCTGGGGATCTGATTCACTTCAAACCCCTTGAAAGCCCCCAGCAACTCCCTAGTCTTTTTGAGGTACTCTGACATCCTCTGACCCTTAGTCTGGTACTCTCCCCTGACATGACAAACAATAAGTTGGGAGTCATTGAAAACCTTTACCTGCTCAACTCGCACTTCCTTTGCCAAGCGGAGTCCGGCGAGCAAAGCCTCATACTCGGCCTCATTGTTGGTCGCCCGGAATCCGAATCTTAGGGCACTTAGGATCTTGTGACCTTTGGGGTTGACTAACATTACTCCAACCCCCAAGCCATGCTCGTTAGAGGATCCATCCACGTAGAGTTCCCAAGTCTGACCACCTGCTAGCTCCTCCTGCTCTGGTACTGGCCCTGTAAATTCAACAATGAAGTCTGCAAGTGCTTGGGCCTTGACTGTTGTCCTGGGCCTGTACTCTATATCGAATTGAGCGAGCTCGATGGCCCACTTGAGGAGCCTTCCTGAGGTATCTGCTTTCTGGAGGACTTGTCTGAGAGGGTGCTGCGTGAGGACCTCTATCTGATGAGCTTGGAAGTACGGACGCAGCTTTCTCGAGGCGGTCACCAGGCAGTATGCGAGCTTCTCCATTTGCGAATATCGGGTTTCCGCATCAACCAGCCTTTTACTGATGTAGTATACAGGCAGCTGTGTCTTCTCTTCTTCTCTCACCAAGGCTGCACTCAGAGTATGCTCAGATATACCCAAGTATAAGAATAACTGCTCTCCATCCTTTGGCTTGGACAGGAGGGGTGCCCGGCCCATATATTCTTTCAGCTTTTGGAATGCCTCTTCACAATGCTCAGTCAATTCGAAATTCCTAGCCTTCTTTATTGCTTCGAAGAAAGGCATGCACTTGTCGGTAGCCTTCGAGATGAACCGGCTGAGAGCCGCGACCTGGCCGTTTAGGCTCTGCACATCCTTGATTCTGGAGGGGGATCTCATCTCTATAAGCGCCCTGATTTTCTCCAGATTGGCCTCTATTCCCCTGCTATTTACCATAAACCCCAGGAACTTGCCAGATGCTACTCCAAAGGCACACTTCAGGGGGTTCAACTTCATGCGATAATCCCTGAGGACTCTGAACGTCTGATCCAGGTCGCGGACATGATCTGCTGCTCTTTGGGACTTCACCAGCATGTCGTCTACATACACCTCCATGGTCTTTCCAATTTGCTCCTGGAACATGGCATTGACCAGTCGCTGGTAGGTCGCTCCCGCGTTCTTCAGTCCGAAGGGCATCATCCTGTAACAATACAGCCCCCTGTCAGTGACAAAAGAGGTGTGTTCCTCGTCCTCCGGGTTCATGGGAATCTGATTGTATCCCGAATAAGCATCCATGAAGCTCAAGAGTTGATGCCCCGCCGTTGCATCTACCAGCTGATCAATCCTGGGTAATGGGAAGCTGTCCTTTGGGCAAGCCTTGTTCAGGTCGGTAAAGTCAATGCACGTCCTCCACTTCCCGTTCTTCTTCTTCACAAGGACGGGATTTGCGACCCAAACAGGATAATGCGCCTCCCTGATGAACCTGTTAGCTAGCAGCTTTTCGACCTCCTCCCTCAAAGCTTTATAGCGTTCTGGGGTCAGTGGCCTCCTCTTCTGACAGACTGGCCTGTGCTGGGGATCTATATTCAGTTTGTGGCACATAACACCAGGATCTATCCCCACCATGTCTTCGTGACTCCAGGCGAAAACATCGAGGTTCCTTTTCAGAAATTCCACGAGCTCAGTCTTCACTTCTGGTAGCAGGTCTCTACCCATCTTCACACACCTCTCTAGGTCTACCTCGTTGACTTGCACGTCTTCTAGCTCTTCAACAGGTCCCGTGGCCTTATCTAGGTCCACCTCGTGAGGATCGAGGTCGGTGCTCACCCCTGCTGCAGAGACCGCTTGAGGTTGGCCACCTGAGACCACATTCACCTTTCTTCCTCGGACCCCCATCTTCACTGCGTCTTCATAGCATCGCCTGGCCAGACGCTGTTCCCCTCTGACACAGTCTATCCCGTTGGGAGTGGGGAATTTAACTGTTAGTGTCCTGGTAGAGGTGACCATATCCAGCTCGTTCATGGAAGGTCGCCCCAGGACCACATTGTATGCCGATGGGCTGCTGATAATCAAGAAATCAGTAAGGGTTGTAGCTTGTCGGCCCGGCTCTCCAAGGGTGAGAGGTAGTATGATCTGGCCCACCGGTATCACTGCATCTCCTGTGAAACCATAGAGGGGTTCCGGGGAAGGCCTCAACTACTCAGCTTCCAATCCCATCTGATCGTAGCAGTCCTTGTACATGACATTGACCGAGCTGCCAGTGTCAATCATTATTCTCCGTACTTCGACATTACTGATCTGGGCCCGGATTACAATTGCATCATTGTGGGGCCAGCGTACTCCTTTCGCGTCCTCTTCTGTGAACACAATGCTATCTAAGGACATTTTGGCCTTTTTGGTAGGTCCCTCAGCCCCTCCGTATTCTGCCAGCAGGGTATGGTTGGCCTCCCTGATGTACTTCTGATGCGACTTGTTTGAAGTACCTGCCACATGAGGCCCACCATGAATAGAAAAAATCGTCCTTACCGCGGGCTCGCGCTCGGGTTCCGGAGCTCGCTAAGGCTGCTATTGCTCGGGCTGTTAGTCTCGGTCATGAGGTAGTTGATATTGAGGTCGTCTCCCCGCGGGCTGCACAACATACTCTCCTAGGCGGCCTCGCCTTATCAACTCTTCGATGGCATCTTTTAATCGCCAATAGTCTGACGTATTGTGTCCGTTCTCGTTGTGGTAGGCACAGTACTTCTTCGGGTCCCGACGCCGGTCAGGCATTCCTGTCGGGGGTGGCTTCCCGAAATTCTCCCTGTTCCTTTCCGTGGCGAATATTCTGTCCTGCCTGTCTGATAGCATGCTATAGCTTTCATATCGGCCCTGACGCCGAGGTCGCTCCCTCCTTGGCCCAGGTTTAACTCGTTTCGCCACCACATGGGCGGATTGATGCCTCTGCTCTCCTAGCTTATCCCCGTCGTGGCTCTTCCTCTTCTCGCGGTGGGAACTACTAGCTTCACCCCGGTAACTGCTAGGCTTCTTGGCCCCAAAGGCTTCCTCCCATCTGATCTCTTTGGCAGCCCTTTCATAAAACTCTCCCAGATCCTTCACCGGGGACTTGTAGATGCTTTCATATAATTTCCCGTCTTTTCTGAGCCCTGCAGAAATGGCTGTCAGAATACTCTCGTCTGAGGGGGTTTCCACATTACTCACCTCCTCTCTGAATCGAGTGATGTAATCCTTCAGGGACTCGTTTTGCCTTTGGAATATGGTGGCGAGGTGGCAGGTGGGCGCGAGCTGCTTCCTCAAGGCCTTGTACTGATCTAGAAACTTCTTCTGACATTCACTCCAGCTCCTGACGCTACGAGCTGGAAGGCCTCTGAACCAAGCTCGCGGGGCATCCCCTAGAGTAGCCAAGAACACCCGGCATTTCACCAATGGGTCATCCGTCTAGAGATCCATCTGTACGTTGAAGGCGTCCAGATGGTCGTATGGGTCAGTCCTGCTGTTGTACGGAGGGATATTGAGGAGCTTAAACTTCGCTGGTAGGGGTACTGTTTCGATCTCCCGGGTGAATGGTACCCTGCGATCCTCTCGCTCTTCCCTGTTCTGGCCTCCAGGTCGTGCCTCCAACTGTCGGACCCTCTGCAATAATTCCTCTACCATCGGGTCCTGAGTTAGAGATCGCCTACTGGGGTTCCATTCACTTGCGCTCTCCTGCTCCCCCAAGGGATGGTCCCGCGATCTGTTTTCCTCTCCTGAGGGCTCCTGCTCGCCTGGGAGTCCCTCGCGGCTCGGGCTCATGACCTGCGCGGAGCTCACGAGCTCGTTCCTGCCTTCGACTTCCTTCCGCGCGTCGCTCGCCCTCGTAGTTCACCCTTACCCCATTATCATTGGGGCGAGGTGAGATTTCTCGCTCCTGGTTCCGTCTCCTGGCTCTCCTTGGGTTCAGATTTGAGGAGCGAGCTGATCCTTCTGTCAGCGACCTATCCCTGGCAGCTATTCCCTCTGGGGTTGGGATCTCTTCTGAAGGTTGACGGCGAGCTCTTCCTGGCGGTGCGGCCTCCACCCGCCTTTGCATAGCATGGGCTTGGACCTCTACCAACGCCCTGACCGTCGCTGTTAACTCCCTTACTGTATCTTCCAGAGCTCGCTGACGCTGCTGCCATTCCTGAGCGACCTCGCCTCTGGAAGGTGAGGCGCTCTGCTGGTCTTCTCGAACTTCAGGTTGTTCATCTGACACTCCGACATTCCTCGTGGCCTTGATTCTGGCCATAGTAAACAAACGTGAGCAAATATAGAATAATGAACTGGCGAGAGATTACCAGGTCGCTGTTGGGCCCTCCTTCTAGCTCCAAAAGATGTTGACGTCCGGAAACGGTCAACCCAGAGATTCTGGGGCCCAGACGGCGAACAAGGTAATTAAGGAACAGTTACGGTGTTGGGTAGGTGATAAATGAGGTTTAAATGAAGTTTTAATGTTGGTGGAGTTTAATTAAGGCGAGGGAATGTTGGTCGTGGCGATTGAGTAAATGCAATCAGATAAACAATGAAGATAGGAGGAAGAAGGATGCAACACACAAAGATTTTTATGTGGTTCGGCGACTGCGCCTACATCCACGGCCACTCTCAGGTCAAAATCCGGCAGAGTGACAGTTCTCTAGTATTTTCAACTTGTCGTCTACAGTAAAGGTCTCCCCTGTTTATATATGGAGGGGAGAGATACAAAGAAAGCAATAAAATAAAGTACAAAAATAAGGTACAGCTGATGTTATTTCAACTAATCCTGACATAGCCATGCTGTCTTAAATGCGAAACCATCATTCCTTCTTACATGCACATGTCTGCATTTAATGCTTCAGAGAAGTCCTCTCTTCATTAAATGCAGAGCCGTCGCATCGGATGTGTCTTGGTTATGGTGTAAACAGTCTTTGACGGGAAACCATAGAAGTAGGTGACCTTGTTGACTTGCTATACACGATATCTCCTGAGTAAGTCCTCTGGTCAGCCAGGTGATGCACACTGGAGGGGAGCCGGCGTGACCAGAGGAGAGGTTAGGCGGTCTGGAGGTTCCCGTGAGCTCGCGACCTGGACGACCTCGCGAGCTCCACGAGCTGAAGGTGCGGGCAGGAGGCATGCACAAGAGATCCGAGAACTGTTGCTGGCTTGCGACCTGAACGGCCTCACGAGCTGGGTTTGCAACCGCTGGTTCCAATCTTGGGCCTCCTGGGCCCTTGCTTCTTTTCAAGTTAATAAGGTCTGTACTGGCCTATTTAGGCCGAACGAGAAAATGGGTATAACAAAAACAAATCTGGTTTCCAGTTTTCTATTTTTTTAAATAATCCAGTTTAGTTGTTGGTTTTCTTTTTAAATTTGTAATTATAATATTATTTTATTTATTTATTTTATTAATTTGTTATGGAGGATTTATTTTATTAATTTTAGTATTATATTATTATATTTTAAAAATTTTGTTTATTTTCAATTTTAATATTTATGAAAAAATCATATTTTTATTAATTTACTTTAATAAATTTTAATTAATTTTTATTGCATTTTCGTTTTTACCTTTGAACTCAAACCGTCAATCAAGTTAACCTAATAGAATCGATATTGTCGTCCTTTTACACGTCTCTAATGGGTATTTTGATTTTTTTTATTAATGTTAAAAGAGATGTTAGATAAAAATGAAACCATAAATGGTAAAATAAACATTTTTGTAAACTACAATAGGTTTTGTGAGATTATCCCATAAATGAAAAAGCAAATTACAATCTAGCTGCCCATAAATAAAATATTTACAGACGGAGCCAAGTTTTCCATTTTATTATAATTTAACTACCCATCGTTAAAAAATCTCCATTAAATTGATAGTGAACAATATAAATATAGCTAAAAGACCAATGCCCTCACCATTTTATTTGAAAAAATTAAAAATGAAAATAAATTTAAAATATAAAAAATCACTTTAATTTTTTTAAAAAAAAAAGAAAGAAAAACCAATTACCAGCCACATTATTTTCTTCTTCCTCTCCCACCAACCACAATCACTGTATCTCTCTCTATCTAACTCTTCTTCTTCTTCTTATAATTCCTCTTTTTCTTAAACCTAGATGAACCATCTTCATCTGGGTTCATCGATTCGAACCTCGTCGATTAAAACTCGAGTGAAACTTCACCTGGGTTCAAATCAACAAACCCAAATGGTTTTTTATTTTCAAATTTTTTTTTTTTTTTTTTTTTTTTTTTTTTTTTATTTTATTTTTTTTTTTTTTTGATTTTTGATGATTTTTATCTAGGTTTGGAAATTTTCTATGATTTGATGGTAGTGGTGGGTGAGTGGTTTTTGAGCGTTTAAGGTTGGTGTCGGTAGGTATGGGGGGTGTTTAATGTCAGCGGCCAGACCCCAGATGGGATTTCACAGAAAAATCTGTTTTTGAAGAGAATTAATTTCTATAACTATTTGCATTTTTTAAGGTATCAAGGAGGGGACCAAAGAGTTGTTGGAGAGATCGAGGTTTTGGAGTTTAGGGAGGTTACAGATGGAGAAGGGAGTGTGTCGGAGAGGTTATTACTATAGAGGAAGGTGTTATGAAGAAATGTGGCATTGAAGAGCTCGTTAAGGATGGAGTCATAGAAATTGTTATTATGGAAGTTGAGCCAACGGAGGTAGATGAGTCGACAAGAAACCCATATAGGTTTTGGAAACCTAGATTTCTAGGTTTTTTCTCAATTTTTTCAATTTTTTTTGTTTGATTTCTATTTTCTTCAATTATGTTGTCGAGCAGATAGATGAAGAAGAAATTTATTTTTGATTTTGTTGAGCTAATTTTTAGTGGGATGGATAAAGATTGATTTTGTTGAGCTAATTTTTCTATTTCAGGTTAAAGATAGATAATTGATGTCTTTGTTTTCAATTGAACATGAACTTTCCACTTTTTTTGGGGGTTATGAAGATCATTCCTTTTTTTTTTTTTTTTTTCGGGGGTGGGGAGGGATTTTGTTATTTAATTTTTAGTTTTTATTTAATTTTCATATATATATATATTTTTTAAATAAATCTCTATCTTCCATCTTCTAATTAATTTTTTATTTTTATTTAATCATTTAATTTTTATTTTAAATTCTTTAATGTCCATTTTAAGGTGGATGGACGGTAGAGAGATATAATTAAAATAAATTTTTTATTTTATTTATTTTAAAGTTTTTAAAATTTATTTTTAAAAAACAAAACAAATAAATAAGTTAAAAAAAAAATTCTACCTCTCACTTCGATAACTCTAATAGACTCTAACTAACAGTATCAGGGTTCATTGTAATAAAACAGAAAACTTGACTATGTTTGCAAATATTTTTTTTCAGGTAGCTAAATTATAATTTGTTTTAAATCAAAATGTAATTCTTGTTCATCAAAATTCTCTTGTCAAGCCAAACCATTTTTTTTTTCTAGTGAACTTTCATTTATTACAAAGAGAAAAAGTAAAATAATGACAATTTTTTTTCAAGGAGGACTAATGATTTTTTTTTTTTAATAAATTTGAGGACAAATGATAGTTGTATAGCGACATAAAAGGTATTTCGATTTTGGGTCACTGGACCCAAAAGACAAAAACGGCCTCAAAACTGAACATAAAAAGGCCGCGGGTGAGGAGATTAAAAGGCTCCAAAGAAACCCACACTTAAAAGGCCCATTTTTTTAGTTTATTATTTCGATCTGTGAATAATAAATAGTAGATGTAAACCGAAAAGTGAAACTGAAGCACACGTAAAATTCAACAACAGATCAAACCCAATGCAATAATGAGAAGACGAGGGAAACGCAGATGACAATTTTTTTTTTTCTTTTTCAATTTCTTACTACAAAGAATTCCAAGATGCGCAATTCGCATTATGAATTTTTGAAACGGATTTAAAACAGGTAGACAATCAGTATTGATGTGCTTTAAGAAGATCTTCTGTATTGTTGATTGCTATTTCAACGACTCAATGACTGAAATAAAACGTGAAGAATCCTAAAATTCACTCTCGACTCGAGAACTTATTTAATTGGTTGGGGTTGTTCTACTCTGCAATAACTTTCAATATCATAATTAGAGTATTGCTCTAGTCAATGTATCTAATTGACTTTTTATAGATGCTTATGATAGTAGTGTTACTCTGACCAGATCCGTACTGGACTAATTTCGTATAAGTACAATCTTGGTATTATGAATACACTGTCGTGGCATTACTTTGTTGTGGCATTGGGGGATTCCAACGTAATTATAGTTTTCGTGACGTTGGTAAATTTTGATAATGCCAATTCAAAGACATGCATTTTTTTCTGAGTCTAAGTGTGTACATATATATAGAACTCCCAGATACCTTCTAATTATTTTGTGAAGAAGTAAGTATATGGTGACATTTTGTAACTTGCTTTCGAACTTCATGGTTGGCTGTTATTCTTGCTTCACTTGACTTTGGGGTTGTCAAGAATGTCAATGGCTGGATTTTCGTCAGGCTTAGATGGCGTAATTAGGTAAACGAGCATATTGTTTGAGAATTTCATTATTGTCGTACGCTGCGCTAATTCGCCCAAATGAACAAGAAGAATTTTTGACCCTTTTGGTAGACATTCTACCTTAATGTACGAAACCATTAGTCCACTGACCCAACACATGTGCAGGAGTTCTAGGGAAAAAAAAATCAATGTTTTCAGATGAAGAATTCTAAAAACATGCAAAATATTTTAAGTGAACTGATTTTGATTCACTTATAGTATTCCTGAAATGTTATAGACATTTAATACGTACAATGCTGACTTAAACCTGTGTATATGCTGAGGGACAAAATTTACAAGATGGTGTTATTATCTGTCGAAATTTATTTATATATACCTGGGTTCTTGTTGATTTAGATGAGTGGCTAGGCAAGTGCAGATGTCTGTGGATTGAATATTACAGGCACAACTTTGGAAAATGGACAAAGAGGTCACAGAAAGAGAGATATGTGATGGAGAGGTTGGTGAGTTAAAACAATGACAAAAAATTTGTCTAGGTGGAGCTGTATGCAAGTAGCTAAAACCAGGACAAGGACAGGAGAATAGCAATAAAATTTTGAGCTGATGACTTGGGGAAAAAAATAGAATTAATGCCAACAGTTTTAGTGAGCCCCGTAGGTTGAGTCAATCAGAACATGAGATTTGTAATTGCAAATTTTTGAGGTTAAGCATGGAGCCTGTGTTGCAAGGTAAAAAAGCACACTAAAAACACTCGATTTGAACCTCACATTATGGTTTGAGTATGCTGAATTCAATAACATGATCCATGCTATTTACACTGCGTTCTGGTTTTGTAGGGAACTAGCTTCTAAACAAGGTATATGCGTAGTTAAGAGATTAGATAAATATCTGGTACATTCTGGGTTAACCAATAAACTATGCTTATATATTTAACTATTTGCATGGGCGGTATCTGTTTTGTCCTTTTAATTCAACTCCTGCTCTGTAGCTGGCCATTGTATTCTGAGTTTGGGTTTCTGTTGCCAACTACCTAGTGGGCATTAATGGACAGATTTAGAATTCGTTGTTGACAAGAAAGCCCACTGATTTAATCTAAAACTGTAGAAATCATTAATTTTGAAATACATGACTCTCATAGTTTTCAAAACAAAACAATCTTCCTCAATGAGGTCAGGATGTGTTCTCTTGACGTCACTATTTCATACATGCTGTAGTATGATAACACGAGTCTTTGACAAATGACTATTAACATTTATATAGCAGCATTTTAAAACACTAAAAATTTCATTTTAATTGTATTACCTCTCTTAAGCTTCACTGTAAATATTTTTCCGTTCTATTGATGTAGAAAAGTACTGCTTACAACTCTCCACTTTTTTCTGTTGCCAAGAAGCAGTTTAAAGCATTTGCTTCCTGAATTATTACTTCTCTTTCTCATTCACACTACATTCACCATTTAGTGTGGCATAACTTGTCTGAAAACGAATAAACAAAAGAAAAAATTATCCCGGTATGTTGATTGCTAAACCAAATGGCTAATAAGTGGCTCGAAATGTGATCCTTTAAAATTTATCTGAAGAGGGAATGGAAAATTCCACCCCTGGAAATTGGAAAGCAGAAGGAAGATGCCAATCTTTCTTTTGGGAATTCTTGTCAATTGGTTCTAATATTCTTTTGGTTCTAACTTTTTTGTGTGACAGTATATATTGCTGCTTTGCGACAATCAAGTTGAAAATTGTCCGATTGCACGAATCACCAGTGCTTCCAGCACAAGAAACTTAGGTAATTTATTGAATTTTTAATTGAGCAAGAGGGCCATAAAATATACATTTTACATCATTTGTTTAGTATATACAGCTTGAAATTTACTCCTGGTAAGTCATAAAACTGCATTACTTTGACAAATCTCAAACATCTTAATATTGTTCTAGCAAGTTGATGGACATTAGTTATACGTCTTCAAATGTTACTTCACAACTTCGGTTTGAATGGTTCTGACCATGATACACGCAGCAGCCGTGGCACTTTATATACTTCAAAAATAGTTGTTTAGAGCTTTTATCGTTATTCCACCTTTCTTTGTTTTGAAGGAGGATTTAATTTATTAAATTTAGATGCTGTTTACTTATAATTGGGTGACTATAGATCTCCCTAAGAGAGGTTTGACATTTGGGTCAGAAACTTCTACGTTGACTGTATGACCTATTAACAAGTCAGCCAAAGAGGTTTTTGACTTTGATTATTCATGAAATGAGTAGTGGAGTTGCCGGCATATAGCTAGAATATTGTAACTTAGAAGGTAGATGTCCACTCTATATATGAAATATTTAAACCATGTTAATATTGTGATAGTTGACTTGGTCTGATACGAGTCCATCCACAGCTCTTGCTTTTTCATTTTAGTAGTTTATTTAGTGCTATTATTAGGCAACCCCAGCATAGTTTAATCTACAACGACCTTGAAATTGCACTCACTTTGCTCTTTTTTTCCTTCTACCGAATTGCCATCGCATGCAGTTTCTAACTTATTCAACTCTGGTCTTTGTTTATCAAATTAATTTGGATTAGTTGACACATAAACAGTTAGTTTCATGTTTAAATGGGACTATAGTCAAGAAATACCAAAACCATTGTGGTTTGACATTTAAAGAGATTTTTTTTTTAACAATATAGGCGTAAATAGAACAAAATATTCCAATGACCCATGTCTTTACAGTTGACATAATAGGGTTGCATTATTGTGTAAGTAGTAGGCGGGGTAGGTTTCTTCTTATTATCGTTTTTTTAGTTTTGCATATAGGAAGCAGCTATATAAATCGTATATTTTTATAGCTGTTGGTCATTATTTTTGGCATTATTACGATTTATAAAACCTGAAATTTTGATTCAAAAATATAAACTTCTAAGTCAAAAGTTTGATATTTTTTTAAAAAATAATCATCTTTTTTTTTTTTTTTTAGTACAAAACCAGACATGGGATAAACCCAAGGGACATCCGGGACCCTAACAACCGAGATATGACACTGGGGTACGGCCCGGGGGGACAACTCCCATATGGAAGGGAACCACCCACACGGAGGTGGGGGAGAGACCCACACTGGGGTGGGAGAACAACCCACACAATTGGTGGGAGACAAGTATATTTATATTTATATTGATATATTATTATTATTAGTATTATTATATTATTATAGAATATATATATATTTACAACTGGGGGTCGACCCCTGCCCCTGGCAAAGGAGGCAGGGTTTGGTCGCTGGCGCTACCACGGCGCCAGCGACCAAGTGACATAATCATCTTATTTTTCAATTTAGGTAAAGTGTTCTGTGTATATACTAGGTACAATTATTTATAGTCAAAGCTAGTTAAGAATAGATCATATCAACTTAAAAAGTTGGTTTAAAATTTGTAACTTAATATTTATATATCTATTTTTTCAATCTAATATTTGTTATTTACTTTTATTTTTTAATATTTTTATTATTGAATTTAGTGAAAATAAATGGATGAATATTAAAATCATAATTTTATTTAAATTTTAAAATTAATATAACCTGAAAAATCTTCTGATTGGGTGTCAAAAACTCATTTAAGCCGTTGTAGAAAATTTTAATCTAAATTTAAATCAAAACAATATTTTTAAAATGTCCAACTTGGAGATTTTGATAATCTTTCTTTTTTATAAAAAGATAAAGACACTCCTTTTTTTGCAACTTTTTACAATAGCATGTGAAAATTATTTTAAAAGAAATTTTTCTGAAGTAAAATCTAAGTATATGATCGAAACAACCGCACGACTTACAAAATTAAGAAGGATTATTTACTCTTGCTTAGGCATGGATGCCTAAATGCACTGCATCACAGTCTGTAAAGAAATAGACGAAAAAAACACATTTTAGTGTATTTATTTGAATTTGATTATGAATTGTATTTTACGTGTTATCTTTAAAAACAATTAAAGTAGACTTGTATATATTTTCCCTTTTAATTAATTTAACAACATATCTATTTACAAATTAAGGAGGGTTCACTCGTGCATCAATGTCTAAATCTTTTTTTTTTTTAAAGACGGGAAAATGAGTTAAATTTAGAAAAAATAATTCACATCTTGTGTTTTAAAATAAATATGAAACTTAAACTTTGAACTCTTAGAATTAAATGATGAGTATAATTACTCATATTAAAAGGTTACGTGCAAAAGAAAAAAATTGGGCTAGAAGATCCACTAAAGTGGGAAGCCTTAACCGAATGTGTGGCAACTGGGAAGCCCGAAGGTTTTGCCCGTCCTTGTCAGGGAAGATGCCAACCATCTATAATTAAAAAAAAAAAAAAAAAACATTTTTAATGTACTTATTTAACTATGAATTAGATTTTAGGAGTTAAAAGATTTAAAAATAAAATAAAAAAATAACAAAGTTAGTGACGTATTATATTGGTTGAAAAAGCACGCTCTTTTGAGTGTGGGCCTGGTCTCACAGGGGTGCCAGTGAATCTAGACCAGTGTACAAAATTTGCTTTATTCCTTCAACTCGAGCTTTCACATACCAAAAATTCCTGTATTAATTAAAATCTTAATCAAACCATTTAAACAAGATTTTGCTTGTATTGTATCCTTTCTTTTGAGGTCTATCGTGGCCACCATTCCTTTGACCCACATCTTTTAGCTGCCACCATATCACGCAACCCTCGTCACCTGTGTTTCGTCATTAAAATTTGAAAGCAATGTCTTGGGTCGGGTCTAACCCGATAATAATAGGGTATTTCAATATTCCTTTTCTTTTGAAAGAAAAAAATAGAAGTAGGAATAAGAACTTATAATGCGATGTTGACCTGGTGACAACAAAGTAGAATTTAGAGTTAAATGATGCAAATTGATTATTGTTTAAAATAATTTTATAATGATACAAAATTGGGATTATGTGTCTCGCAGCGATGTACATGGATGAAGCTTGGTTTGGACTAGCAACCCGGCTGAGTTTTTGGGAAAAGAATATTACGAACTTCGAAAATGTTCATTAACTAATTTTAGTTTTCGTATGCATTTGTATGTTATGAAATCTAAATATTGTTGCTATCCAATCTGTTTTACGTAGATCTTGAATACCTTCAAACAACTCTTTCCTTCGTAAGAATGATTATTTGCTGCAACTCTACTGACTTACAAAACAAATAAAACATTCATTAAAATGATCTAGGAGTTGTATTCGAAAATACCATCTGACGCTTAAATCAGATTTTATATTTGATTATTTTATTACGTGAGTGTTTTTCTCTGAGAAGCAACTAACTAACAAAACCTTAAATCATCTTTTATAAGAAGACAATAACTTACTTTTCAGATGTCGTGATGCATATAATAGTGATTGCTACTTGTCGCTTAGATTACCTTATTGTTGACAGATTCGTTGTATGTTGAATATTTGTAATTGATCTATTAAAATAGTTCTCTCGAAGATCAATATTGTTTGTCTTCGAATTCTTTCAACTGATTTATCAAGTTTAGGATATTCTTTGCCTACGAAAGTGAGTTTCATGCCTTCGATGATCAATTATACTTACTACATCTTAGTATATCTTTTGCTTGAAGTTTGTATCATACGAAACGTGTAGCATTTCTGTTATGCTAACATGTCCGCTTTTCATTGTGCCCATCTTACATCCATACACTCATCATAATTATGTCTCAAAAAATCAAATTCATGGTTGGATCTCTTCATTCTTAGTTCAGTTTTAAATTATATTGATGGCTTGAAATCATCTAAGATGATATTTGTAGTTCTGTTAAGAGATTCTATTTTTGAGAAATTGTAAATTTTAATTTACATGTTTTGAGAAAAGTATTGCAATACTATGAGATTGATGTAGTGATTAGAATTTTCTAATGAATAAATGCCGTTCTTTGAAAAATCGAAAAGTTGTGTTTCATGAAATGATTGTACTTGCATATTTATTTATTCTATCATCTTCTTTGCATTTTGTATATATCATATGTGAACTGGTGTTGGAACTTTAGCATTAAACTGCACTACAATTTGGAGGGGGCAGGAAGCCATAATAAGACACGATACGATGCATTATTGACAGCCGAATAAGTGACTTCTTGTCTTGGAAATGATATATGAATACATGTCACCTCTAACATGTCACCTTCTTAGGAGGTGATTAGAATGTCAAAATGACTTGGACAGCTACAAATGGCAAAGTATGCTTTGTGCTACAAGAAAACACAATTTTGGGCGGTTAAGCAAAAAGATTTTGTCACTGTTGAGATCATTTGATTCATTTCCCTGTCTGTAGTCTTCTTCATAGACCCAGTTTGACTATTTCTTTTTATCCTTGTATCTACCCTACGATATAGCCTTAACGAATCCTACCCTCTTCTTCTTCAACCAATCTCAGTTGAATTTCCAATTTTTATGCTCCACTTGAATCGGCTTTACAAACACTTCATCTCCATCATAAAACCGGTCCTTGTCAGATGCGCACGTGGCAAATCAAAATTGGATTTAACATGCCACGTGCCACCATAGCCATATCAATCTACAGCTTTTGTAATCCATCATCAATATTAAAAGTGACAATATTAGATGAATTTTCATGGAGCTAGCTTCTAAGTCAACAACGGAATTTTCTTTCTTTCTTTTTTCTGTACTTCCTTGTCACCAAAGTACACAAATGAAATTAATTTCTTGACCCCGAAAAAAAGTAGATTGAAGCCTCTCCAATTGAGCTAGGGCGTATGTGGCAATTAATCATTGAACTCAATAGGCATTGATGTCTCCACTGAATACGGGAGAATGATTTTGTAAAATGGTGGAAATACTGTGGCAATTATTTTCCTTACATAAAGTACCATGCCTCGCTCGCTTTGATTGGCTATATCAATCAGTTTTCTTGTGGAACATACATGACATCTACTTGTTAGCGTCTCCTCACCAATCTATATGGGAACTATGAGCCAGTCTGATCATGAGAAAGGGACACAAATGTGACTTCACAACCCTTTAAAAGAATTTGTTCTATTCATTAATAGTTAAAAGTCAGTCCAAGTTTTTATGCCATTTCCGTTTGATGTAATGTTAAGATACTGAGAAATGTTAATTTGGTCATGCAAGCCTATTTTTGATGGAAAATGCAACTTCATATTAGTTCTCTCTAGACAGTAGCTTGGAAATAGCAATTAAGAGAGATTCTTAATTATTTCCTTTACATAAATTGAAGTCTGGGACCATGTCTTGGGTATTAATGTCGAAGACCAGAAGACTAGAAGGCCAGAATCTTTGTATAAGAAAGAATGGAACAAACACAAGCAAATGATTTTACAATACATGTTCAAAGATACGGTCTGATGGTCAAATTAATATGTAGATGATTCCATTACGTGTTTAAATTCCGACCATATATATCATTTATCAATTTCTCCAAGAAGCTAGCTAAGAGAGGAGAATATATGTGTGTGTGTGTGTGTAAAATTACTCTCTTGTTATGTACAATGATTTATATGAGACTGTTATTTTGCTCTCAACAGGAACAAGAGATTGATTATGAGACTCAAAATTTACAGACTTTTAATTATAACTAACCTGATTCTCTCTTAACAATTCTTTCAACAAAAGAGATTATACGAGTTCGTTGGCTTCTTTCTTAGAAATCTTCGCTTAATTCTTGAACTCCCTATCCAATGTAATCTATCAAATTGCATGACCGAATAAGAATTTCTTCGATCTTGTTTTGGGATTCCCGAAAGTGTAAGTGCAAGGAAGTTTCCAGAGTAGAAACAATTCATGTCAATCCACGTACAGTCAAATGCTAATGGTAAGTTAATGGAGTATATATTGTGGAAAAAGCAGTAATTCTTCAAAAGAAATTTATTTTTCTAATAAAAGCAGAGGTGGGTTGTATCCCAAAGAGAGAATTTGTGCTTGCTTTGCTTATTCCTTCGAGTTCTGCTTTAAGGAGTAAAGAATTAAAATTTTGAGAATGATTCTTGATGAGACTTCATTTGACTGTACTTTTAAAAAGCTAAAGAGCTTTTACTTCACTAGTGATGAATTAATTAATGATAATGTTATATGTCGTGTGTCTTTGAGTAGAGGATTTATGGAGGAATCTTTGATAAGGGTTGTGTGGAAAGTGCATGCTCTGCTCCTGCACTCTTGTTGGTCTGAAATTTGAAACTGATCGATAGAGGTTAAATCAGAAGAACCACAAGTCTCTCAAGATAAAGGTAGACCCTCTGTTGAAGTAGTAGATTTATGTCATGGGATGTTGAAAACGCCCCCAGCCAAAGATTTGTGAGTTTGTGACAGCTGATGATGACAACAACATTTTTCAGTTCATGTATGCGAAGTCACTGGCAGCCTTTATTTTTCAACGTAACGAAACTGAAGACAAAGCTACTGTGTAAATAATGTTAAAAATTCTGACATAGAAGAACTTGAAAGCTAATCATTTTCGAAGAATTATTTCTTTCATTATTTCTATGATTTCGCTTAATTATAGGCGGATTTTCGTTACTTCAAACATGTTAAATTATCTAAAATTTGAACAAGACAGCATATTAAATTTACAATCTTATTGATATGAGTAAAAAGTTTTACGTTAAATCAATTTCATCTTTTTAATTCATTTAATTTTGAACTTTGAAGAGTTTTTATTTGACTAAATTTTAGGGGCCATAAAGACCCTCAAGTTATTATTAGATTAATTCCTTTGACAGAGAAAAGAGTTAGGATTTGGCCCATTTTATGATGTGTTTTGTTTCTTTGTACGTGTTATATGACTCCAAAGTAGTAGTTAATTAACAAAAATCTTTTGGGGTTGGTTTCCTTAATGCTACCAACCCACCCTAATTTGATTGGTTAAATGAATTGTGATTTTTATCTTTTGGGTTATTTCACATCTCAATATCAAAATTCTGTCAACATGACCGTGGGCTGAACTTAATTTCGATCTGCTATTGAACACTAATCACAAATTACACAAGTCACAATCTAATTAGACACCCACTTGACTTGGCCCCCTGTATGCACTAAAAATTCTCAACACCATTCTAGTTCACCTAACTCCTAGGTGAATCATAATTTTCACAAGGAAAAGAATTTTGTCTTAACGATTCAACTAAACTTGTCATAAACAGCAATAAAGCTATGAATTAAAATTTCAAAGAAATCATTAATGACATTCCAGGATTTACAAGACAACAAACTATTCTAGCAATTTTAGATATTTTCCCAATCAAATCAGAAGGTATAAAACAATTACAGTGTTCTAACTAAGACAAAAACATATTCCTCTATAGTGGTCGGTCACATTTAAAATAATCTTCATAAAAAACCATAGACTGGGACTCTTATCTCATGTATCTTTCACATGCTGGAAAACAAATAAAACAACCATTAAAAAATACAATTTTAAAAAATAATACTAAAAAGATAATCATTAAAAAAATAAGAAAAAAACTCGGGCATAGGTTTGCTTTCCACATAGATCATTCTCGGTCTTCCCCCACAAGTTGTGTTGTGTGTGGTCTTTGTGTAGTAGCCTAGTAGTGTGCGTGTGTGTGAGAAAACAGAGAAAAGTCAACCGGTCAAACTTCGAATAGAAAACTAACAATTGCTTGTTTATTTGCTAAGACTAAGATTTCGCAGTAATCACCACTACATTATGATCATGTTTGGCGCGTTCTAGTACATCCCCTCTTTTTTCTTTTTTTTTTTTTCAGCAATTAATTAATGTTATTTTTTTATTATAATAAGGTCAGTCCAATTCTAATCTGGTCTTTACCTCTATATATAATTCCTTCTTATCTAATCTTTGTCCATGAACTAATCCAAGTAAACCATATTCAGAAATTCTCTCTATCTTCCATACCAATCCAACTTCCCACGCTAATTAAATCTTCTCTCTCCCTCTCTCACACACAAATATCCTTGTCTTTCATTTCGAAAAATGGAAGCTCACGTGAGAGTTTTTGGGTCTGCAAATCAACAAAGTGACGAAGAGATGATCACTGATGTAAGAAAAGGTCCATGGACTCTCGAAGAAGACTCCTTGCTTATGAACTATGTCGCCATTCATGGTGAAGGTCGCTGGAACTCCGTCGCTCGCTGTGCAGGTCATTATTAGTATATATATATGCATATATACACATTTTTTCCAACCAAAAAAAATTTATTGTTTTTGGTTCCAATCTGAGGTTCTTCAACACTAATATGTAATGATGTCAATACATGTACAGGTTTGAAACGAACAGGAAAAAGCTGCAGATTGAGGTGGTTGAATTACTTGCGACCAGATGTTCGTCGTGGAAACATTTCTCTTCAAGAACAGCTGACAATTCTTGAACTCCATTCCCGCTTTGGCAATAGGTATGTTCATATACACATGATCAATGATCAGTTTCTTGATTTTATTGTTGTGGGTAATCTAAAATTAATTTGTGTAAATTTTGAAGGTGGTCGAAAATAGCACAGCACTTACCTGGAAGAACAGACAATGAGATCAAAAACTACTGGAGAACAAGAGTTCAAAAGCAGGCAAAGCAGCTCAAATGTGACGTTAACAGCAAACAATTCAGAGACGCCATGCGTTACGTTTGGATTCCTCGTTTACTTGAGCGGATCCGGGCCACGTCCGAATCCTCGCCACCTCAACCCATCTCCACCTCCTCCATCACAACCACCACCACCACCAACTCCTACACTGACAGTTCAAGCAATAACCACACAGACATATCCACAAGTCAAGTCTATCACAACATCACTGAATCTGGGTCCGACCCCAATTTCATGCCTGAGCTATCTGGTGCTACGTCTGACTCATTGGACGCCCAAGTTTCTCCAGGGTCAGACTTGACTGATTGTTACAATTACAGTCTGCATGGTGGTGGTGCTACTCTGGAAAACTCACGAACCGGGTCAGGATTATACCCTGATAACGTTTATGGGTCATGGGGCATCCAAGAATTTGATCAGCCAAACAACATCACCGGGTGGTTAGGTGGTGGAGATTCATTGGAGAACATGTGGAATGATGAGAACATATGGTTCTTGCAACAGCAGCTTTCTGATAATAATTAGAAGATAACTTCGCTTACGTGACGCATCAAGTTATTGAAGAAGAATTTGTTATTTTCACGATATATAAAGTTTAATTCTAGTGCTATTTCTTCTAATCTAGACCAACAAGAGGACAAGGTATTTTTTGTTAGTAGCAAAAATATCTTCCAAAAGGTGTATCTACCATGTACTAAAATTTGCATAATATCTCCCCTATGTTACTATGAGGGACAAATCACAGCACTTATCTTAACCCAGATATGTTCTTGAAATATTACAGATTTGAATCATCTTAGAATATTCACTCAGATGTTTCAAATCTTTCTATTTCAAGAAATTTAGTTAATTGATTAAATGATTTTGATCATGTTCATTGAAGCTGACCCAGTTTCTAGATATATTCCATGTTTTGTTCTTTGATTCCTTCTAGTGAAATTTTCATGTGTAAGTCTAGACACATATGTTGCACATTTGTTTAATGATTTTTATTTTGCATAATATTCACCTATTAAGCGAAAAATGAAGTGGTGAAAAGAAACGGAGAATTGTAAGGATGATAGAGGCATTGAAATTATTGTGTCATGAGCAGCAGCCGTATATGTATTTAAGCGAAGATTCAATGGTTGGTATATAGTTTCCTCGACTGAAGCACTAACGGCCGCAACCCTTGAAAACTCTTCGTTTTTTAAAAGTCATAATGTTGAGCTAGCTATCACTCGTTAGATCATCATAATAAAGACAATTTGGGCAGTCAACTCAGACACAGAACATACTTCAAAATCAAAAAAATCGACATCAATTTGACATGTGACATAATGTATATATGTATTTCTTTAAATCAATTCATGAACATCTATATTGACAAGAAAAATATGAAAAAAGGAATCCAAGTGTGAACGGTGATCGAATAGATTGAGAAAAAAGAGAAATGGGTATTGTGTATATGGACAATCATAATAATTACACAATTAAAAATTATTAAAAAGCAGCCAGAGGTACAAGCTAAAGAGCAAAAATAAAAAAGAAAAAAAAAACATGGAAGGCCTAATTGAGATTGGAGATGGAGAAGTGTAATTGTTTAATTTTTGCCAACAGTAGAGTAAACGAGTTAGTGGAATCGATTGCGTAGATTGAAAAATTTGGGGACTTTAATTATATACTATGAAATGTAGTCACTGCTTACGTTGGCATGACTGTTTATTAAATTCTCAAAAGGAGATTCAAAGCTCCACAAAGTCTTCTTGTTCGAGGATAACTTGTTTGACAAAAACAAACCCAGGTTTATATATTTATCATATTTGTCCTGTTTTTTTTTTGCAAGTTGCATCGTCGCAAAATAATTTTCAATATGCAGATGAAAAAACGACTTCTTATTTGATAACTTTTCAGTTTTTGTATTGTATTGTAAAATTAATACAAAAGCTCTAGTCAAAACTCAAACGTAGCAATCTATTGAACTTAGAATTATAGGTTTTTTTTGGGGGGGAGGGAAGGGAGAACATAGAATTATAGTTGAATCTTATCTCGTACAATTATTTTATATTGTAACAAATATAACATCATCATCATCATTCTCACAGTTCAAAGTTGTTTAGTGGTAACACTCATTCAACTTGCTAATTATTTAAGTTCAAGCCGTCTCAAATTTAAATAGTGTTTAAAAAAAAATAAATAAACTGTCCAATATGGGTTACTAATAGTAAATCATCTCATCAGCAAGATGTTGGAAGTTTAATTCTCATTAAGTACATTTTAAAATTTATGTGGATAGTTTTCTATCCTTATTATGGAAGTTATTGTCTCATATTTATGAAAATAGATATTTAGATTGTAGGACTAATGTCAGTTTGATATCAATTACTTCTAAGATTCCTTGATTTTTTTTTTGTTAAAAAAAAAATGTAATTTAATAATAGACAACATTTATTTTATCTAACAATCTTTTATATATGTACATGTGTATATATATCATTAAAATGAAACTCTGCCATCCCTAAACAGAGGACGCTGTAAAGTACCAATCTTGGCGGTCGAATATGTCATTTTGGGTCTCTGGTGTACTCTGATTTCTGAGAATCAGAAGCAAACCAGTAGGATGACAACATCATAACATGGTCGGTTATTATTTGTCGTCGATTAAAAATTCAATCAAACTAGAAATGGTTTTTCAAAAAGGAAAGTTTTCCAAGTTAATCTATCAATCATGACATTAATTATCAATAATAAAAGAATAGAGAAGTGATGTGTCAATTTTGCTTCAAAGCATGTGTGGGACAATGCTTCCAATTACTGAAACCTTAAAGAAGCCTCAATTTAAAAGTTTTAATTAGTATCTCCCACTCAAGCACTATTTAGTTCATTTTCAAGCTAAATTTAAATTATAAATTTATTTTTTTTATTTTTAAAAAAACCATGTTCTAATCAACTTATCTGTGCTAGAAAGTAGACGAAATACCAACTATGTATAAATTGAATAACAATAAATTATCAGATACAGAAGAAAAGGCTATTGGTATGGTTGAGATACTTGATTGAGGAAGTAGAAGAACCACCACAACTTGTAATTCGAATTGCCCCACCCCATATGATCGCGCACAGTTGCCGACTGGATAGTTTTGATAAGTGTATTGTGGCCAATCTCTGGAGGCCACTATAATATTTTGGCTCTTTTGGTTCTTGTGCTCCTTCCAGCTAAAATGGCTGAGATGCCTAATCTTCTCCAACAAAATTTTTATTGGCATATTGGAATACAGCTATGTTAGCATTCTCCTCTCCCCCACCACGTCATTATAGTAGAAGATTGGATCATTCAAGCCCTCTACTCTTTAAACAATTTCAGATTTCAGATATGAAGGTCTCCACGTGCATATTAAGTAATACCTTAGATTGATATTGTTCCCAAAATGCCCCAAGTTTTTCTCTACTAAGTAGGTTTTTTTACTTGTTTTTTTTTATCTTTAATATGTAGTTAGTCAATTTTAGTATTTTGGGTCATTTTTGAATGCCCATGTAGGCTTTAAGTTGATGTAGACTAAGATCATGAGATCAATTGGTCTAGTCTTATAAAAATGGTATAAAAATTATATAAACTGTCTATATCTAATAATTTTCGTTTGTTTATATATGAAGGAATATATGTTAATCATATATAAAATATGTCAATTATATGAAAAACAATAAAGTCATGATAACCACATTTGAATTTATCTACGATATGTTCTATCATAATTTCCTTCTCTATCATTTTTATTTAATTTCATATTCAGATTAATAATTTTCAGCTCGTGAAATTGTGGAGAGTACAAAAGAAAGGTCGTAATAGTAAATACAACTGGCAGTACTGTCATTTTCATATCCTGTTCAGTATCCACATCATGCATCCCATTGACTTCATATACATTCACACAACTTGCATATGCAAGCTCTCCATAACAAACCACACTACTCTCATGGCTTCAAAACCCCACTACTTCCCACTCCTTCTCTTCCTCTTTTTCTTGTCTAATGTCGATGCCAAATCTCCTTCATGGAATCCAGATACCAGAGAAACAGACTTCCAAAAATGGGTCTCATGGAACGTCCAAAAGCATCGAGAGAAGTCCACAATATTCCATGCAAAATCCACAACTCAATCACTAGCAGCTGGCGTGAAAGTTGTTGATGACAAGCTGAGAAAAGCCGAGATGAACAAACTTAGAATTAGTGTTTGCCAAAATGGAACCGGCGATTTCAATACCATCACAGATGCTCTCAACAGCATCCCCTCATACAACACCAGAAGAGTCATACTGGAGATCAAACCAGGTGTTTATAGGTCTGTCAACTTAATTATCCGAGTTCAAGTTTGATTAATTAGAAGTTCAAAAATTTAAAGTGAAATTTATTTGTTTCTGTCTTCTGGGGTTAATTATATATTCTAGGGAAAAGATTAGTATCCCTAGAAGGTTGCCATTTATTACATTTTTAGGGAATTCCAGTGATCCACCAACCATTACTGGGAATGATACGGCGTCGGTTGCTGGAAAAGATGGGAGGCCATTGAAGACATTTCAAAGCGCAACCGTGGCCGTGGATGCAAATTATTTTGTGGCCATCAACATGAAATTTGAGGTAAACTTACTTATATTTGTCTTATATTTTCAACACCAAAGACAAGTCGTGGGGCACATTCTCTTGGCAAGTTCAATAAAGTACATTTTCCATCTTTTTTTAAGTTTCTGGTGATCGATTTGTCTAATTGCACTGACGACTCATGTGAATTGTTGAAACTGAAATTTGTATAGCTCATAGAAAGGGCCTTTACTCTTAGTTTATTTGGTTTTGGCAAATTTTAATGTTTATTAGTAATATTCAGGGCAAATGGGCACTCATGCATACATGACAAGGTAGACATAGAGATTCCATCGCTGCTTGCAAAATTACAAAACTCCAAACACACACTCACTGTCTATTGTAGGAACCAAAACATGCATGCTCACGCTTTTCTCAAACAGTAGCAGAAATTTAAAATCTTAATTCAAATTTGCAGTAAATTATTTTTAAATTTAATTTGTACAAGAATATCTTAAACATCTCAAATCTAGAAATAGAGACGATACATACATGGTGAGTGTTTACTAGTGGGATAGAAATATAAATGAAGAATGTTTATAATTATATGTGTTATTTACTTATTTTAAATTAATTCTTAATGGAAATGAAGAAATAAAAAATGTAAATCCTATACAAATTTGAGGTCATGGAATGAGATTGCTATTCCCCCACTCATTCCTATTTACTTTTTAAATATTAAAAACTCTTTTATATCCCCTTTTTTTTTAAAAAAAAAAGACAAAATTAAAAATAAAAAATAAAAAAAACCTATTTTATATTTATCAATGGTGTAGTAGATAACATTAAATTATTATTAAAAAACTATTATTATTATTATTATAAGGATACTGTTTTTGCAATAAAAATACATATTTCTTTATGACAAAAAAATTACATAATTTTCTTTCAAAAATGCTAAAGGAATACATATTTTTAACCAAAGTTATTTTTATAACTTGCAAACAATCTATTCTAATTTCACATTAAAGTAAACATTTCAAAATGAATATTGTTAATTTCGATTATGATTCTTACAATCAAAATAAATAGTTTATTCTAATTCTAATGCTTAAATCCGATTATAAGTCAATTTAATTTCAAATCATTCTGATTACAAGTCATTTCGATAATGTGTAGATAAACACATATGGATATATCAATTTCATGTCAAAACATATTTTTTTGAACTTGTTCATCGATTCTTTTAGGAAGTCACTTTTCAAACGATTATAATTATTTTTATTTATGTCACAGGTTGGGACAAATTACTATAATGCGTCCCATCTACAGATCAGTTGTAAATTTTACGAACGGAGGCTCTTATTTTCATAATTGTTATTCCTTAACTGAATTTCGAATCTACTTTTCTTATTGAAAGAAAATAAGTTTCTTGAAATTTTTAAACCGTGAATTATAGATCCTCATGAAAGGAATGTTGAAATTAAAACCGTCTCATTAGGTGAATCTTTATTGTGGAGTCTAGAAATTATGCGCCTCCCGTTTGAATCATAATGATTTACTTCAATTTTGATTCTATCTCCTAATAAGTTTGCCAAATATATATATTAATTATATGTAAAATAATTGTTTTAAAATTCCATGAACGTAGTACGTCTTAAAGTATATTACATGAAGGATGTGTCGATCGATAACAATTTTAATCTATTAATCAAAAAATTGGTGGGTATATTTTTGTGTGAATTTAGAACACAGCACCTCATGAGATTGGATCTATTGGGGGACAAGCCGTCGCACTTCGTATATCAGGGAACAAGGCTGCATTTTACAACTGCAGTTTCTATGGGAGCCAAGACACACTTTATGATCACAGAGGCCTCCACTACTTCAACAATTGCTTCATCCAAGGTTCTGTTGACTTCATTTTCGGCAATGGCAAATCATTGTATGAGGTGGGTCACAACACAATAATTTCTAAGCCCACCTAAAATGGGATCAATATAACCAAACTGGCTTGAAATTCTGGGCCAGAAGAAAGCCCAGTTCAAGATTTTTTAAGAATTCTTTTTTTGAAATAAGATGTTTTTTTAGAATTCTGACTAGTCAAATGATGTGCGTGTAGAACTGCATTTTGAATTCGATAGCAAAGAAGGTGGCATCCATAACAGCTCAAAAGCGTTCAAGTCCCTCTCTGGAAAGTGGGTTTTCGTTCAAAAATAGTGTGGTCACAGGAAGTGGTCTGATTTATCTTGGTAGAGCATGGGGTGATTATTCAAGGGTTGTTTTTTCATACACATTCATGGGCAAAATTGTTCTTCCTAAAGGCTGGAGTGATTGGGGTGACCAAAAGCGTGACACGTAAGTACAGTACCTCACCCAAAAACAATTCTCACTGCACTGAAAATCAGTTTGGTTTAACAGTTGATGGACAAAGGCATGTTTATCTTGCAGAAGCGTGTTCTACGGAGAGTACAAGTGCAGTGGACCGGGGGCCAATTTGACTGGAAGGGTGCCTTGGGCTCGAATTCTGACAGATGAAGAAGCTAAGCCTTTTATAGGGACTTATTATGTTGATGGGGAATCATGGCTCATTAGCCCATGAGAAATTGATCACTTCCGTATTGTATTTGAAAATAAAGTAAAAAAATAAGGTTAAGGTCCTTAAATTGAATCTTGAAATTATTCATGTAACAATCTTAATTATGATGTTTTTTATGTTAGAATAAACATCAAAAGCCATACGAGTTGAATAAAAAACTGGAGATGGCTGGAAATTGTAACATTTATGCTCTAGGTTCTATTTGCATTATTGCATAGCAACTAATTAATTAGTTATAAAGACCATTTTTTATTTTTTTTTGGTCCGGTTCATAGAGGTTACTTCGTTTTCTATACTGTGGAGAACATACTAAGTTCAGCAAAAATATAACACATTACACACATAATAGCACATTATTTTCGTTTTTCTCCTACAAACACTTTAAATGTTCATAATATTTCTTAGGATATTTTTGAAACCTAGTTCATTTTCAAATTAAATCTGCTGGATTTCAGTGTTGGATTTGATTGTTTCAATTTCAAATAAATAAACTGATATCAGTTAAACTTAAGTCCAATCATTTTACCGTTGGAGTTTGAAGTCTCAGTAAGAATTGTGGCACTACACTGACCCAACGGAAAAGTACTCTAACCGATTTGGAAGTCTTGTGGAAGAAGGTTTCTGGTTTCTGGCAGAAGAAGATTTTTCTAATTAATTGTCAGTAGTACTCATGAACTAGTATAAATACCTTTTTATATGTTAGGGTTTCGATGTGTGAGTGAAACAGGAAAAGAACCGCTTAGTGAAATGGCTTCTTCCTGTAAACATTATTTTACAGTAGTGAGACCGCTTAGTGAAATGGCTTCTTCCTGTACACATTATTTTACAGTAGAAAAAAAGTGAGTACACGCTTTGGACGTAGATATTTTTTCGGACCACGTACAGATCTTGCATCTCTTTTCATTTGTATGCGTTGTGTCTAAACATTCACCATGCTTCGAAAGTAGATTTCAAAAATACGCCAAATGGGTACACATATAAAAGAAGGAAAATATAGAATTATAGAATCATTAGCCTGACGTCTTGTGAAAGCTAAGCAAATGCATTGAGAATTTGAAGTTCTTCTTCCCTGTTACGTATATTAGAGCTTACATTGGAAAATTGAAATAAAAGTAAAACTTCCATCGACGGAAGACTGAATCAAAGTGAACATATATATGGTTGTTAATACATGCATACTTACTTTGCTTTACAATTGAAAGAAGGATGTGTATGATGAAAACATATGTTTCTTTCAAGGCCATATGCAGCCATCTGGTATTTTCCAGGCCTGAACATCTTCATTCTCGCTCTTAAAACTGTGAACACAGCCGTGTTGCTCATCGCGAGAAAACACATTGGTGTGTTCTCCTACTTTAATTGGATTGGTGGAGCTGTTTTCCTCCTTATCTCCCTCATTTGCCCTAACGTTGTCATGGAGGAATTTCATGAGTGCTTCAAATAACAACAATAAAGAAGCCATCATGTATGCTTGCAATGGAGCCTTTTGGAGCTTGGACAGCGAAGGCATATTATACAAACGCAGCAATATATGAAGCGAAGCTCCTCACGCTTCTCTAACCTAACCTAACCTCAACAATTTTAACCAACTGTTTGAATTCATGAAAAGAAGGTCTCTAGGACATCACAACTAAGCTTGTTCACTATAGTCATTTTTCAAGAAACAGTTCAGATTGAATTAATTGCCATTCCGAATAATTATTTTAGTTTTTACAATACATGAAGAGTACTCGCTCAGAGGTAGCTTCTTCATGCAGCTAATTTGTTTGTCACAAGAAAAACTTGGAAGGCAAACAAATATTATAGTTATTTTTTTAGGACTATGATGGGTCGATAGAATTATCAGGTCTAATCAAGATAAAAATACTGATGACATAATTCTAAGAATTATTTTTTATAAAAGAGATCTATCCATATAAAATAAAGAGAACTATCTTAATTATGGAAGAACTGTTTTATTATTATTATTATTATTATTATTATTATTATATGTACATTATTTAGATGGACGGACAGGTGTTGAACCATGCCCCTAGGGTATGGGGGCTGCTCAGCCTAGCCACGGCACCAGGAGGCATAGATGACGTCAAACTATTATTCATGCAATTCGTACCAAGGAAGTTTAATAAGTTGGCAGACTTTTCAACAGTGGTCGCTTGTCAATGGGCGTTGGACAACCCTCGTATAGAGTGAAAAATCAAAATTTTTTGTTTGAATAACATGATGGTTGACCATCGGATCCACATCAAGATATTTAGTTGGCCAATCAAATCATCAAAATATTAAAATATCTAGAACTTAGAGATCAACATCAGGAATAACCCGGTCAACTTTGCCTCTAAACATGGACCCAATAATCAGGCCTTCATTATCTATTTGACCACAAATATCATTCTTATGGCATACGTTTCAGGTAGTTTAAAAAAAAAAAAAAAGCATACATTTTATATGTAAGCATTTCTTCCAAATAATAACATCATAATAATTAGAAAATCATCAGTAACATTGGTATTGGTGTAACTAGAGTAATGACTGGTGGGTTTCGTGGATTTTCATGAGAAAATCACATAAATAATTATCTTGTGCAAGGTCGTAATCACAACTAGTCAAATAGACAATTAGGATTCACCAAACAATGCAATTAAGGAAATCTGCCCAAACAAGTAAGTATCTTAATTTAGCCTAAAGCTTGTTTCGAGTCATAAACCATCATTTTCGTACCTACAAGACGCTAAGCTATTTCTCAAGCTACCATATGGTTGATCGATCGAACTACCATGATTTGATTATTACTTGTCATTGTTGGTGAGCTCCAGAATAGACATATCATGATTTATAATACCCTTTTAAGTGGTTTGGGTTAGTGTAGCAGCATTCATTAAACAGTGGACCTGAATTTGGGATCATTATTGGGTCAAATGATTGTGACCCAAAGCCAATTTTGTAGATAAGCGTAAGAGCAGCGACAGTTGGTATCATGTAATTTTCCTAGGTATACCTAATTAAATCAATGAATATTAGCTACCATCATCGATCCATCACATCTGATCAGCAAACCAGCACCTATGGGATCTGTAGATACATGAGTATACAAAACTGTCAATGTCACTTTTTTCTGTCATTCATTTAATTTTAAGGGAAAATTCATCTAATTTTTGCAAGTAGGTTAATATAGATTGATTTATACACAGTTTAAATTTATAAAAAAATAATATGAAAGAGATATTGGCAAAATAATGTAAAGAACCACTATGTGTAGTCCCGAGGACATCGATTACTCAGTTATTGAAAAGATAAGACAAAATTAAATCTCCAAGAATGAAGTAATTAAGAGTTGCTCTTCGATGCAATGAGTTTGTGGAAGTATTTCTTTCTCTAACTTGTTTTTTTTCTTGGAATAAAGAAGGTGTTTCCTAATTCCTTCTCGACAAATATGACATACTGAAACAAAATTACGATCTTCAATCTAGTTTGGTAAAGCAATTAATCCTTATTTTGAAGATGCCACAGAAAATCAAATATATCATCACTTTAATCATGGTCATCATCTCCGTGGGCATTACACATCAGTTTTCAACATTGAGTTTTGGTATTATTAATTGGAGATCCGTTTCTTTTTCTTTTTTCTTCTTCTATATATATATATTTATGTAAAACACATCTGACTGTAAATCAATTTAATTAGCACATGTATGGTATTAACCGATTAATTAATAAATTAAGCAAAACTCGTTTCCCATGTACGAATTACTCAGCTCATTAAACTTATGCCAACCTTCCTTACAATGACCCACATAATTAAATAATTTAAATTAATTTAGGTACTAGCTAGCTAGCTAGCTAAGGAAACGCATATAAACGCCACAAAAGCAATGAAAGGAAAATTCCCATCTAACTCCAAAATACAATCACCCGCCTTTGACTTGATCATTAATTGTGAGCTATATACAGCTACATAATATCCTGTCCCACTATATTTCTGTCCTAATCAGAATTTAAAGTAGAGAGACCGTGATTCACGACGCAATTTTATTGCCGGCATGAGCCTTAAAGAGGTCAAGACGGGGGTCACCTAACCGTAGCGAGTAGACGGCCTTCTTGTACTCGCTCCAAGTGAAGGGTTTATATTGACTGGGTCTCTGAGACGAAACCATCTCTGGAAGTGAAGTGATCCATGCGTCTAGTGGTGGTGCCCCAAAATACCCTATTGACATTCTTGCCCTCCGTGAGTTCGCCATCGCTCTATGTCTCACACTTGTAAATCTCCCATTCGTCAGAACCTGAAGACGCATTACAAATAAATAAGCAAACCCGTGTGCTACCCATTTTAGAACTTGGATTCTAAAAAGTAAAACTAGTCTGATTATTATTTCAAAAAAAAAAAAAAACTAGTCTGATTATATTTGTTGTAATGCAAGTTTGGTCAACGCGAGGTTGATGATCGTTGCTGACCTGTAAGGCATCACCAACAATCACGTAGAGTTCCGTAGGGTCAGGTGGGACCGGGACCCACAGTCGATCGTGCGAACAAATTTGAAAGCCACCAACGTCGTTGGATCTCAAGATGGTCAAGATCTGAGGGTCAGAATGCTCGCCAAATCCGACTCGGTTCTTAGAGTAGTGATCCTGATGAAATTTAGCCGATGGGTCCCAATCATTGACGTCTTTGACGGGAGGATAGTGATTTAGCCTAAGTACCGAGTCATTTTTTACGTCTCTGATGAGTCTACTGAAGGCAAACTTGTCTGTGATCCCCAAGCCCTCAGCCATTAGATCAAGGATTCCACATGTTAATTCTCTAACTGCTTGTATGTAATCATTCACCGCACAACTGCAAAAGAAAAAGATAAAGAAAGAAAGAAACCATAGTACATTAGGATGTACTCCTTTTAGGTCACCACTACTCAAATTCGATACTTTATTTGGCAAAAAAGTCACTTTCACTACTTTGAATAAATTAGGGAACACATAAAGGCGTCAACCTTTCATTGCGTCCCATAATTTCATATGATTTGATTGTCAAGCTATTGATTTCATTGTGACCATGTACCCTGATGATAAAAGATTTTCTTCATACAAGTAATGATATGTTGAAAGGCCGGTGCCTGCTTGCCGGTAAAAGTGAAGATCACAGCCCTACGTGGCGGTCCAGTACACGAATATACAGCTCAAGCTTTGGCTGATTTGTTTTTCAAATCTTTTGTCAGTTAGTTAGTAGACTAGCTATAGATATTTGTCATCTTTTTCATTTTATATGATATGCTTGGTTCATGAATCGGGGACTTAATTATTAGATGACACTTTTGTGTGAGGGTCAATGAGATTATGATGCGAAATTGGAGTCCTATAAGAAGCTAATTGTAGCCATCGAATTTTGTACGAAGATATGAAGATATTCATGTTTTAAATGCAATATAAAAAGTGTTGTTGAAAAGAATGCATGAAAACAATTAAATGTGTATGAGTCATGCTGATTCGTGGTTTGCTCTCCAATTGAGTTGGGGGCCCTTTTTAATGTGGGACCCGTATTGTTATTAGAAGCATGCCATGTTGGAAATAATTGTTTGACAGTACATAAAGCGATTAGCAAAGGCTCTTCCTTTTTACGACCACAGTCATTAATTTTTTTTTTCTTTCTATTTATAGGATTGCACTGCACGTGTGGCACTCGATTCCATTGATAAATATTAACTATTCATAGCTCATAAATAAGATGCAATTAAATAAAATAAAGAGATAGAATGAAGTAGGATTGATGCTCAAATTGAACTAAATGGAGCCCATGAAAGAGTGGCGTCCAACTAATAATAATTTTAGGGGTCGTTTGGAGACTGTATATAATTCTATACCATGTAGCAAAGTCCACGAAATCAACACTATACTTAAATGAAATGATTATAAATTGTAAAGTAAACCACTGAACTTTGTAAAACATATAATATTTCGGTTCTAAACTATGATTTTAAAATTATTTAACTCATTCTTTTTATTCATAAAGGAAGGATGTCCCTTTCTAGGATGCCAAGTATCAACACTAAACAATCTTCCACCATTTTCATCAACAAAATTATATTCCAACCGGCCAAGTACACAAATGCGCAACTAACACCGTAATGAGCATTAAACAATTAATTAATAGATATGATAAAAAAATCATACACGCCACAAACAGAGCATAAACCCCGCGAACTTGTATCACACTAAACAAACATAAACCAAAAAGCCTTGTTTGCAACCCCTTTACTATCTTCCCATATGTATGCAACGTAAATGATTAGATCAATATCTTATTTTACTACAAGTGAACATCTTTAAGTTTTATCCACATTGAAGTTATATATGCAAAAGTTAATAAACATATGCAAGTACCGAGTTACAGTAAGTACCTGAATTTTAAAGGGTCATTTGAGATAGCTTTGGATCTCTCAGCAATGGAGATAGGATTGGTGTGAAGAATTAGATACTCAAGCTCGCCCAAATCACCATTAAACCCGATGTTTTTGCTGCCATAACCGAAAGGACTAGTAGGACCAGCTCGTCGTTTTTCTTTTTCGGCAGCAGGTTTGGCAAAAAAATCAGACCCTTCTTGTTCCAATCTCGATATGACCTCCAAAGGAACACCGTGGTTGGTCACCTTGAAGAATCCATATTCCTCACAAGCTTTTACAATCAGCTCCAATAACTTTGACCTACCAAGAGAAAGGTCAATGGTTGGGATCCCAACAGCCTTAGTTTTCTTGATTCGTAGAACAGAAGGAGAAACCATACTTGAATAATTCTCTCGGAAAATAGGCGATTAATAAATAGAAATAACAAAGAGTCTATGTTTCAACTTTCAACTCTTGAAGGTGTGATCATGCCTGGGTCGCTGCCTCCTATATATATAGCGTGAGAATAAGAGAGAGAATATGACGAGGGATTATTATAAAAATTAATATTAGTACCGTGAATTCTGGAGACGTGGACTTTGTATCTTATGACAGTCCAAGAATGAAAAATAAATAAATAAATAAATGTATATATATGCAGAAAATATTTATAATTAGGTATAACTGATTTTAAAAATTAATAAATAATTAATTAAATTTATGTATTATATTTTTTTAAAATAATTTTTTTATTTAATTTAAATATAATAAATAAATTTAATTGATTAATTTATATTTTTTAAAATTAAGTATGTGGATTTATAAAAATATTATATACATATAGAAGAGAAAATGAATGAAACGGGACGCGCGTTGGTGTTGAGAGTGGTAGAAATGGTGGAGAAGAAGAGGTGAGAAGTGGCTGAAATTAGGTGGGGGGCCAGCCTGGTGAGTAGCGGCTGTTTGTCTGCTTTGAATTGGATTTTGTTAACAACGCTTTGCAAAGGGAAAATAGTGAAGTGTGTGGACGCGAAGCGTCATTGGTCGACTTCACACTACGCGTATTTTTGACCTTTTCAACTTTGACTCGATTGAATAATTTTTATGGAGTTTTGACACTCAACTTTTTTCTTTTGTTTTTTCGGTTTTCACTATCCTAGTCCCCTCTAAACTCTACATTTTGTAGGAGACGGGGACCATACGCTCTCCAGATTTCTCTGTAGACGTGAAGGTTTTTGGAAATGGTTAAGGAACATTTTCTATGCACATTATCTTGATAATGACGGTTTTGTTTGTGATCAACTTTATCTTTTTTATGCATTCCTTTGAATTATTTTGTTTACTTTTGATTAAAAAATAAGTGAATAATACAACAGTCTAATGGTAATTAATTAACATATATGTATAATCATTCTCTATTCAAAAATAAAAGGGACAAGAAGTAGAAAAAAAGATAATATACAGTGGCCAAACAAACGTTATTGGACAATGCGCATGTTGCTTGAAAGGAGATTGTCGATGACTAAGTAACACGACATTTACTGTCGGTGGCAGTTTCAACTCTTTCAACTTCGTAAAATTAATTTAATTGTGAATATATGTGTGTATACCAGGGAATTCACATTTTAAATGTAAAACGTAATAATATTGATTAGTGTTGAATGTCATGGTAATCGATTGGTGATTATATATATAGAAAATGTGAGGATCGAGAATTGAGAACACCTGTCATGCAAATTTAGTCAAAGAACTTATTGTAACTAGATTCCATTTGCAGATGACTTGTTTATATATAAAATATTTTGTGGGGCAATTGTTGTATAAAGTTTTAAGTAACTTGATTGATTCTTCGCAACTATTCAAAACCACTGCAGCCATCAAACTTTTGTAGGTCTCAAGAAAAGGACTAGTACTGTTAGCGTTAGTAAGCTAACCACTAATAATTAATGAATATATATGGGTCACAGCGCAATGGCCTCGTTAGATCTATAGCATTTCTTCTCGATAATGGACATTATTTGCTAATAATGATCATCCTCTAGACTATAGTTCGTATTAATTCATTATAATTTGAATTGAAGAAGAACTCGTAGGGGAGAGGCAATTGGGGAATTAGAAGATCGATCATTGAAGATATGAGGGGACAAAATAATACAACTCGTGTTTGTTCCTTCTAGATTTTCTAGCTTTTGCAATAAGAGAGAATATATAAAACGACAAATTCTTAGGGTTCAATCTGCCCTTTTGCCTTCGATAAAGATTGTTAAATGATATGAGCATGAATTTTCAATAGTTCCAAGATGGTGATACCATTTAGAGGGGGCACGCATGCAGGAATAATTCAACGGTACATATTTAACCTTCCCACTTTTTTTTCCACAACCTAAGCTACACAAGACCATTTAGGTTGGGCTTTTCGATACGACTCATGATGAAAATCCTGCACATAACGAAGAAATTTTCAGCCATTTTGGTCCACAACACGCATTAATATTAAGTCATGAATGTCTCAATCCATGGATTTGAACAGAAGAATTTCACTACCAAACGGTTTTAAAAAGCTACATATACCCTACATATATTTTAAGTTATATGACATATATATAAAAAGACCCTTTCCTCTGCCAGCTCAATAAATAATCTGTCCGTTACCATTTCCTTTAGGTTCCATTATCAAAATACAGTTGGTCACCCATTTTTTGGACAGCATATGATTCTTGCAGGAAAGACAAGTAAATAATAAACAATCCCCATGTGTGATCAGTTTTTGCCTCTTCCTTTTTAGCACCAACAGTCGGGTTTTCCTTTTAATTAATTTAATTTTACACTTAATTTCAATGTATAATAGAATCTCCAACACATTATTAATTATAAAAATTTAAAATAATACTAAGAAGTTTTCATCAATCCCGGTATTACAGGGCTGGCTTTCTCTTAAACAAGACCCCTTATTCCATGAAGAAGGCGGGCCAGCTTGAGACATGTAGACCAGAGAGAGCCTTAATTAAAGATAATTCAAATAAGTCCATAGGAATTTTCTTTCAAATAATTTCTGACAAAAGGAAGTGGGTCCTCTAATCTTCCTCGCCCACCACGTGTCACCTTCTCAAAACCCCAAGTCCTGGCCAGGGGTTTGATGGATATGTTTTGCCGACGTTTAATTAAAACTTCAATTAGCACTGCACACTCAATGATAATTATTATTTTGATGTTACATTAATTGGGAGATCTTACATGCAATTATTATATACTTGTTTTTATTATTTAAAGATAAAATTACAATTTAACCTACTAATTTAAAAATAATTACAATTTCAATCACATTTTACCGTTAATTATAATTTAACCTACTGTCATTAAGGAATTTCTATTAAAATTAACTGAGATAAGGATAAAAGTGACTTTTGATGTTATTTTAAATTTTTTCAAAATTTCTATTTGATCTCTATGTCCATCTTAAAATGAACGATGAAAATTAAATTGATAAAAATAATAAAATTAAATTGAAATTAAAATAAGAATTTAAAAATAATTAAAAAATTAAAAATAAATTATCTCCACTATCCATTACATGATGGACGGTGGAGATTAATTACCCAAAAAAAAAAAAAACTCAATAAACACATCAACACAAAACCCAGTTCATTCTTCAACATAAAACCTAGACCAAATCAACCCACTTCATCCTTTGACACAAAACTTGGACTAAATCATCCTTCAACCTTAACCCAGTTCATCCTTCAACCCCAATCTCTTGTTCATCTTGAAAAACATATCAACACAACAAAAAAACCCTAGTTCAAAATCCATAAAACCCCATTCTCAAAAAAAAAAAAAAAAAAAATCCACAAAACTAGAGAACCCAGATAAAGGTTCATCTAGGTCTCATCTGGGTTCGAACCTAGATAAACTTTTAACTGGGTTTAAACCTAGATGATGAAAATAACGAGGAGAGGATAGGAGGAGGCGATGGCGGGAGAGAGAGAGAGAGAGAGAGAGTATAGGGAGAAGACCCAGATTCATTTGGGTTGTGAAACAAACCCAAATGAAACCCTTTCATCTGGGTTCGATTCGAACCCAAATAATCTAGGTTCAAATAAGAATAAAGAAGAAGAATAAAAAGAAAGAGAAGAGAAAAGAAGAAGAAAAAAGATGGAGCAGAAGAAGAATAAGAGAGAGAGACGAACCCTGTCATCTGGGTTTGTTTCCAAGATTTTTTTTTCAATTATTTTTATTTTTTATTTTTTATTTTTAGGGTTTTTTTTTTCTCAATTTGATAAGTGAGATTATTTTGGTCTTTTCGTCAATCCCTATTAACTCTAATGGAATTTTATAATGACCAATGTTGAAAATATCGATATCGACGGAAATATCGGTACTATGATTCGACTGAAATGTCGACGGAAATATCGATATCGATGAAAATTTACGTAAAATTTACGAAAAGTGCGGAAATTTAGTTAAAAACATAATATTTTTTAATGAAACTTTTAGTAATGTTAAAATAATCATTTCTACAACCAAAAATCATATTATATTGAAAAAACCATATTTTATTTAAGAAGTAAAAACTAAAAGGTATAAATATAGATATAATATATAGAGGAGATATATGAAAATATAAAAAACTTTCATTAAAACTTTTCAATTAATTTGCATCACACAAATCATGCAAAATTTAATATCAAAATGAAGTCCTAGGTGGTTCATACATGGTATAGCTAGCATATAGATTTATACAATACTGATACCATCTCATATGGTGATGGCAATTCAATTCCATTTCCTATTGATTGTGCACCCAGCATCATATTCGTAAAATGATGTGACGATGCCTTGTTGGGAGCCACATTACCATAAATAAAGAACTTGCTAACCAATCGGCCCATGGTTTCCTTTATATTACTCCCTTTGAACATGCTTTTGATACTCTGTTGCTTTGATCTTGTTGATTTGTATAATGAAGGTGCAATTGGAGCTTCTGGAATTGATGGTCTCACACTTTGTGTTTGGCGTAGCTGTGCTGATTGTTCACCTCTTTCAGCTTCTGATATGCTACCCCTTCTTTTATTGCTTCCAAAAAATAATGCTTTTTATCGTCATTGTCACTCACTTTCTTTTGAAGCTCTTATAGCATCTTGATAAGCTTCCATCTCTTCAATATTCATGTCTGCTAGATACATATATGGATCATCCTCATCATCGTCGTCATTACCATCAAACAGTCTTCAATTACCACCCAATTGTCCTCGCAGTTCAGTTCTGATATTTTCCATCGCAACCGATTTCTTTTCCTTGGCTACATCTTTTCTTTGTATTCATTCCAACATCTCAATTTTTACTTCTGGTTGAACATTTGGACATTCTCTTGAATTTTTCGCTAGATCTGTATCTGATAAATGAAATTTAAAGCGTGTGATACCTCCACTTTTCATGATTAAATTACAAAAGCTGCATTGAGTTCCATTTTTGTTTCTTTCCATCGAAAAACAATACTTCCATGCAGGATCTTTAGGGCTACCGCTAATATCTTTACCAGCATTTCTATTATCCATAACTAAAATTTAAAAAAGTATATGTGAATGTAAGAAAATATCTGAGAAGAAAATGAATAAAAAAATTACATATTAATAAATAAATTGAAAGTAAATAAAGTATCATGCAAAATTATAGATAAATAAATAATTAAAAACAAAGTTAAAAAAAAAACCTACAATAATAAAACTAAAAAATCACAATGCACATATACTCCACACATGAATCATCAAATGAAATCAATATATACATATATAAACAAACCATTTATTAATAACAAAATACCAAAAATTTCAAGGCCCCACATAGAATCACTAGACAAAAATTCTCCAATCTCCTCTCCACACAAACGCAAGACAAATATACAACATAATCACTCTCTTTTTCAAGTATAGTGTAAGCCAAGCCAACAACTCCATTTTATAGCAAATCCTATTTTTTTTCTTTTTATAATTTAGACAAGTTTGTTTTTACTAATTTTAAATTCATTTGTAAATCATACATCTAAATGAAATACATAAATTTTTCTTTTCTCTTATTCTTGAAATAATACATAATTAATATTAGTTGACATAAAATTTTTATATACATACAACTTATCTTTAAATTATATGTTAAATACATAGTTTAAAATGTCCATGATTTTCGTGATATTTCCGCCGATATTTCCGTAAATCAAGGGTACCGATATTGATAGAGGATGTAATCTCCTATCCGTCAAAATATCCTGGAAATATCCGTGATATTTCCGTAAAATATCCTTTCCGTGAGCTTGTAGTATAAATTTTACAAAATATCGAGGAAATTTCTGGAAATATTTGTAGAATATGCGTGAAATATCTTGGAAATATCGCTTAAATTTTCATAAAATAAAAGTGAAATTTAAGCTTTTCAAATAAGAATTTGTTAAGTTTTTATCAAATAAATAAAATAAGTTTTCAATTCACGTGAGGAATCACATTTTCATCAGGAATCTCATTATTATATTCCATTTTGTAGTCAAGCTCAAACATCTCATAATTGCTATTCTATTTTAATAGTCAAATATGTCATAATTGTTATTCTATTTTAAAAACAAAAACTCCTGAGCCCTTGCTATGTTTTCATTTCCATTTTCAAGTGTTATTCTCGTCATTTCTTTATTCAAAACTTCAAATTACAAACTAATTTTTGAGGAACTTGTTTACAAGCGACAACCAAAAACACAAAACGTAATTTGAAGGTCTTTTTCCCCCTTAAATTCATCAAAAGTTACCTTGTTCATTGAAATTATATTGATTAATTAGTTTTTTAATAATTTGATTATTATTGTGTTTTTGATAAAGGTAATTTGGAGGATTTTGCTTCTACCCACTTAGCAACTTGTTACAACCAAATGCAAAATCTATTCTTGAGGTAATTTCATTGTTTTTTTTTTTTTTTTATAATTTATATAGAAGTTACATTGTTGTTGGTGATATATTTAAATAATTAGTCTTTTAATGATTATTATATTATTGTTAAGGACTTGCATACTTCTTTTATCTTATACATAAATCCTTGAAACCACATAATTTTTTACTTTCAAATTTATTAAATTAATGTTTATAACTATATATATATATATATCATTATGTACATTGTAAAATAATATAATGAATGATATATTAATTATTATATTTAACATATAATTTAAAGATAAGTTGTATGTATATAAAATTTTTATGTCAACTAATATTAATTATGTATTATTTCAAGAATAAGAGAAAAGAAAAATTTATGTATTTCATTTAGATGTATGATTTACAAATGAATTTAAAATTGGTAAAAAAAACTTGTCTAAATTATAGAAAGAAAAAAAAAAGGAAAAAAAATGGGATTTGCTGTAAAATGGAGTTGTTGGCTTGACTTACACTACACTTGAAGAAGAGAGTGATTATGTTGTATACTTGTCTTGCGTTTGTGTGGAGAGGAGATTGGAGAATTTTTGTCTAGTGATTCCATGTGGGGCCTTGAAATTTTTGGTATTTTGTTATTAATAAATGGTTTGTTTATATATGTATATTTTGATTTCATTTGAAGATTCATGTGTGGAGTATATGTGTATTGTGATTTTTTATTTTTATTATTGTAGGTTTTTTTTTTTTTTAAACTTTGTTTTTTAATTATTTATTTATCTATAATTTTGCATTATACTTTATTTACTTTCAATTTATTTATTAATATGTAATTTTTTTATTTATTTTCTTCTTAGATATTTTCTTATATTCACATATACTTTTTTAAATTTTAGCTATGAATAATAGAAATGCTAGTAAAGATGTTAGCGGTAGCCTGAAAGATCCTGCATGGAAGTATTGTTTTTCGGTGGAAAGAAACAAAAATGGAACTCAATACAGCTTTTGTAGTTTAATCATGAAAAGTAGAAGTATCACACGCTTTAAATTTCATTTATCATATACAGATCTAGGGAAAAATTCAAGAAAATGTCCAAATGTTCAACCAGAAGTAAAAACTAAGATGTTGGAATGGATACAAAGAAAAGATGTAGCCAAGGAAAAGAAATCCGTTGCGATGGAAAATATCAGAACTGAATTGCGAGGACAATTGGGTGGTAATCGAGGACTGTTTGATGGTAATGACGACGATGATAAGGGTGATCCATACATGTATCCAGCATACATGAATATCGAAGAGAGGGAAGCTTATCAAGATGCTATAAGAGCTTCAAAAGAGGTGAACAATTAACACAACTACGCCGAACACAAAGTGTGAGACCATTAATTCCAGAAGCTCCAATTGCACCTTCATTATACAAATCAATAAGATCAAAGCAACAGAATATCAAAAGCATGTTCAAAGGGAGTAATATAAAGGAAACCATGGGCCGATTGATTAGCAAGTTCTTTATTTATGATAATGTGGCTCTCAACAAGGCATCGTCACATCATTTTACGAATATGATGCTAGGTGCACAATCAATAGGAAATGGAATTGAATTGCCATCACCATATGAGATGGTATCAGTATTGTATAAATCTAGATGCTAGTTATATCATGTATGAACCATCTAGAACTTCATTTTGACATTAAAATTTGCATGATTTATGTGATGCAAATTAATTGAAAAGTTTTAATGGAAGCTTTTTATATTTTCATATATCTCCTCTATATATTTTATCTATATTTATACCTTTTAGTTTTTACTTCTTAGATAAAATATAATTTTTTTAAATATAATATGGTTTTTGGTTGTAGAAATGATTATTTTAACATTACTAAAAGTTTCATTAAAAAATATTATGTTTTTAACTAAATTTCCGCACTTTTTGTAAATTTTACGTAAATTTCCATCGATATCGATATTTCCGTCGACATTTCCGCCGAATCGTAGTACCGATATTTTCGTCGATATCGATATTTTCAACATTGGTTAAATATAATAATTACTATATCCTTCATTATATTATTTTACAATGTACATAATGATATATATATATATATATATATAGTTATAAACATTAATTTAATAAATTTGAAAGTAAAAAATTATGTGGTTTCAAGGATTTATGTATAGGATAAAAGAAGTATGCAAGTCCTTAACAATAATATAATAATCATTAAAAGACTAATTATTTAAATATATCACCAACAACAATGTAACTTCTATATAAATTATTTTTTTTAAAAAAAAAAACAATGAAATTATCTCAAGAGTAGATTTTGCATTTGGTTGTAACAAGTTGCTAAGTGGGTAGAAGCAAAATCCTCCAAATTACCTTTAACAAAAACACAACAATAATCAAATTATTAAAAAATTATTTTCTCAATATAATTTCAATGAACAAGGTAACTTTTGATGAATTTAAGGGGGAAAAAGACTTTCAAATTACGTTTTGTGTTTTGGTTGTCGCTTGTAAATAAGTTACTCAAAAAATTAGTTTGTAATTTGAAGTTTTGAACAAAGAAATGACGAGAATAACACTTGAAAATGGAAATGAAAACATAGCAAGGGTTCAAGAGTTTTTGTTTTTAAAATAGAATAGCAATCATGACATATTTGACTATTAAAATATAATAGCAATTATGAGATGCTTGAGCTTGACTACAAAATGGAATATAATAATGAGATTTCTTATGAAAATGTGATTCCTCACGTGAATTGAAAACTTATTTTATTTATTTGATAAAAACTTAACAAATTCTGATTTGAAAAACTTAAATTTCACTTTTATTTTATGAAATTGAAGCGATATTTCCAAGATATTTCACGCATATTCTACAAATATTTCCGAAAATTTCCTCGATATTTTATAAAATTTATACTACAAGCTCACGGAAAGGATATTTTACGGAAATATCACGGATATTTCCAGGATATTTTGACGGATAGGAGATTACACCCTCTATCGATATCGATACCCTTGATTTACGGAAATATTATCAAAAATATCACGGAAATCACAGATATTTTAAACTATGGTAATGACAACCATTGTTGAAAATATCGATATCGACGGAAATATCAGTACTACGATTCGGTGGAAATGTCGACGGAAATTGGGGATATCGACGGAAATTTACATAAAATTTACGGAAAGTATAGAAATTTAGTTAAAAACATAATTTTTTAAATGAAACTTTTAGTAATGTTAAAATAATCATTTCTACAACAAAAAATCATATTATATTTAAAAAAAACCATATTTTATCTAAGAAGTAACAACTAAAATGTATAAATATGAATATAATATATAGAGCAGATATATGAAAATATAAAAAGCTTCCATTAAAACTTTTCAATTAATTTGCATCACACAAATCATGTAAAATTTAATACCAAAATGAAGTTCTAGGTGGTTCATATATGGTATAGCTAACATCTAGATTTATACAATACTGATACCATGACATATAATTTGAATGGTTTTGAATATAATTACAAACATGCCATGAATAAGTTTCCTGATTTCTCCCCACCATCTGTCCATGAATAGCTAGTATCTAGATTTATACAATACTGATATATTTGAAATATAATAATGAAATTCCTGATGAAAATGAGATTCCTTACGTGGGTTGAAAACTTATTTTATTTATTTGATAAAAGCTTAACAAATTCTTATTGGAAAAGCTTAAATTTCATTTTTATTTTATAGAAATTTAACCGATATTTCCAGGATATTTCACGGCTATTCTACAGATATTTCGGGAAATTTCCATGATATTTTGTAAAATTTATACTACATACTCACGGAAAGGATATTTTACGGAAATATCACGGATATTTCCGGATATTTTTAGGATATTTTGACAGATAGGAGATTACACCCCCTATCGATATCGGTACCCTTGATTTACGGGAATATCGGTGGAAATATCGCGAAAATCACGGATATTTTAAACTATGATGACAACATGCTAAATTATAATTAACAATAAAATACTATTGTGATTTTTGTTATTTTCAAATCGATTGACAGTATTATAGTTTGGTCTTGTTTAAATGTTTTTAATTGTTTTTTTTGCGTTAGTGAAAACGATAGTGGCATTTATGTAGTTAAAAAAAAAAAGAATAAAAAAGAAATACAAACCACCATCCCTTTATGATATCTGAAAGCTTCTGCCCACAGATTTTCCTTTTTAGAATAATTTGGTTGACTATTGTTAATTATGGAGGTGTTAAATATACATTTTTCATGTGCTAATAAACTCACCTGATAGCATTGGATTCAGCATATGATTAAGGATAATGTGAATCTCAGGCAATCTTATGTGGGGAAGTATTCGTTATCCTGATAAAGGGGTTTCATTATAACATAGATTATCCTCAAAAAAACAATAATGACACAAAATTATTGGTAAACGAATCTCCAAAAGTTTTGATGGTAAACCACTCCACTACATGCAATGGCTGGATTAAACGGGGCCTACACAGCTTACCAATAACTGTCTATGACTGGGTGAGTTTGATAGATGGGCGACCCAATAATTATCAGATTTATGTGATGATTAAAATAAATAAAAATCATGGCCAGAATTTAATTATTCGGAAATTAAAAGAAGAAATCGTACTCATCATTAAACCGGGGAAAAAATGATTGTACCCAAAAAATTTGGGTACAATTCTAATTCCCCAATTGCATCATATATTGATTTTTTCTTTTTTTTGGTCATTTTAGATTTTTTTTTAATAATTTTCATTTAAGAGTAGAAAACATAAAAGTAAATAAAATTATGTAATCCTTTCTCAAAAAAAAAAAAAAATAAATTATATAATCAAATTATCTATTAATTGGGTTTAAAAAGTTATTAGATGGAGAAATGCTTGACCAATGGACATGTAGGCCAGAAAGAAGGAAACTTTGAGTAGTTGACAATCATTTTCAAATGTCCATATTTTGGGTGTAGGTTAGATGGTTCTTTTTGTTGTGATCATGATACTTATGTGATGATAACGATAGTAAGGATGATGATAATGACAATTAAATGTTTAAAAAAATGCAAGTGTGGCTAAGCTGATTTTTCCACTGTGTTGTGCCTATCAGAATTAATTTTAAATGTATTATTTTATTTTATATGGAAATTTAAGGATGTGAGCAATGATATTATTTCTACTTGAATTTAATTATAGACTAGTTATCCTTCAAAAAAAAATAAATTATAGACTAGTTATAATTAATATTTATTCTATGGTTCAAACTTTTTTTTATTTTTTTAATTTGAAAATATTCTGTGATGTAAGCTTGATAGCAAAATTAGATATTTTTAATCTAATGATCATGATCTGACTATACAAAATTGCAATCTGATCAGATCACCCTGATGCGATTGCATTGAATGGTCAAAAGAAAGGAAAACGAAAGAATATGACTGCAATTAATATGTTGTCGAACCCACAGATAGACTGGAATTCTAGGAAAGGCAAAGCTTTACAGATATTTGATTTATCCAAATGGTCAAACATTCAAATCCTAATTTGAAAACATCTCACCATTGTTCTTGCACATAAAAATTTGTGCTGGGGAGCACCATGATCATTTTTATATTAATAATTATCAATGAGACTGCATTTCGTTAAGCGTCCTCTTAGATTATCGGCAGAAATCCGGTGGTAGAATCGACTTCAACATAAAATTTAAAAGACAGCACGCCAGCACCTACGTTAACACAAGCTTTATATCATTATTATTAAATGAGAGTGTATATATAATGATTAAATGAGAGAATAAGTTGGTGACTGGTGCGTTGTCTCTCCCGTAGAGAGCCAAGTTCGAGCTTCATTTCTCACAGTTGTATGGATTTGTATTTCTATCAGTTTTCCACTTACATGGGTACTTCCTTCCTTCCAGTTTTTGAGAGCCTTGGTTTAGGTGGCACCTTAGAGTTTACACCCGTAAGTGCCCTGATTATAATAATTATCCTTGTAATATGTGTTAGATTCCTAAAAGAAATAAATTCCTAAAATTAAAGATATTAATGCATTGGAGAATAAGAAAATTCAATAATGATTATAGTAATTATCCTTGCAATATGTGTTAGATTCCTAAAAGAAATAAATTCCTAAAATTAAAGATATTAATGCATTGGAGAATAAGAAAATTCAATTATTATCTATTTTTGAAAATTGAGAAATAAGAAAACTCAGTTTTGGTGGTAGAGAATTTTGAGATTGTATATAATGCAATTGATGCATGATTTAAAAAAGGAAGTCCATTAATGATAATAAATAAGGAGAGCCTAGAGGTGTCCACATAAAGGTCTCTCCTCTCATTGTTCTATTCATCCTAAAATTAAGAAAAAAAGAGTAGTGTAATTCTTTGACTGAAAGATGAGATTCTCTTGAGTGTTAAAAAATTGTTTTCTCTCGGATATAATTGAGATCTTGGTTATAAGGATTTGAATATTTGTAAACATTTTTTATTTTTCTCTCTATAGTGAAGATCTACAGTATCTCTGTGGATATAATCTACTTTAGATGAACCACGTAAATTTTATGTGTTATTTTTTTTGTTTTATTTCATTATTATTTCCGCATTATTTTATCGTTTCATTAATTTAGTGTTTTGAAAGATTTATTTTCCAACAATATGTACTATATCAAATGTATATATATAGTTTATAGTATCATAATATATAAAATAAGTTAATTAGGTTTGTTGTTTGTTATCGGTTTCATTTTATAACAATCAAAATAAAATGAAACCGATAACAAACAATAAAATTGATCTAACTTCTCAAAAAGATCATAACTTTTTTTCTTTTTTGAAAAACATAACTCATTTTATATACTATGACTTATATCAATATTTGATAATGAAAATTCAACTTAAGATAATTTTTAAACACATATGTTAACATAATCCTAAATATTCATTATTACAAGAGATTTGGGTAATACTTTATGTTTTATATTATGTTATTAAGTGAAATTGATAACATAATGGATCAAGCCCACTCAAAAAGACAAGTAATTATTTTATATACTATACTTTTGTTTTGTGTAATTTGATTTGCAGTGACAAGATTGAGGTGAATATCCTCATTTCTGGACCATTAACAATTTATAAAAATTATTAAAACATCTCTCTTTGTGATATATAAGCCAAAAACGCCAAAAGGAAAATGTTGGAGATGCATTTCTATATGGCAAGTACGCATTTCAAACAATGAAGTCGAAAAAGAACAAAGATATAGAAGAATAGAACTACCAAACAACAGCAAATATTCTCTGCTTACAAATTGCTAACTGCACTACATTGACCACAATTTGACACAATAATATATATAAAATTCATAACAAGTGTATAACAGTGCCTAAAACGAAATTATCAGACCCAACAACCGCATGAAAACGTATATAATTTTGTGTCATCAATTATTACTAAACACACGCATTAGGCACTAATTAACTTGAAATTCTTTATACGTTATAATAACTTGAAATTCTTTATACGTTATAATAACCTGAAATTCTTTATATGTTTTAATAATATATATGTTACATAGTTAAATTATTAAGTCATCTGTCTCTACATTTTATCAGGCAAATTGTTCTAGTTCAAGATATCTTGGAGTTTTGCTGTTGTGCCCTGATACCAAATTGTTTAACAACTCTAGTCGGTAAAAAAGCTGTTTGACTCCTAAAATAGTTGTACTCAATCGGTCAAAATGATGTCAATGAAGAGAACAAAAATGTTACACTCGGATTTTCCTGGGACTTTCTGTTTGGCAGCAGTTCTCTGATAAAATATAAAAGAAACCTAGAAAGTTGAGAGGAGATTTATGTCGTGGAAGATTCTGATGATTCCAGTTGGAGTGTTGTTATATGTATATATCAACACAGAGAGGCACTGTGGTTAATTACTCTATAAAATATATGCGTAACCACTACGACATCAAAAGGAAAAACATAAACATCCATTAAAAATGGTACAGACAAGAAGATTACTGGTTAGACATTGACAAATGGAAAATGGACAATGAGGAAGAAGACGATCCAGATATCAAAAACTCATAAAGCTCTAATTGTCTTCCAGTTATGTGATTGATAAAAAAGAACACCTTTTTTTTCAACATTAAAAACAACACATTAATTCCAGTTACTAAAAAAAAAAAAAATCGTTTCATTTTCCCTTTAAAAATTGCAACGTGCATTTTTACAGGCCCTTTAAAACCAAATAAAATAGCCCTTCAGGCCCATTTATATGGGCCTATGCCAATCCAACTTTCTTTTCTTCTCTATTTATTGTTTTTTTTTTTAATTATTACAATTAATTTAAAATTTATAAAAGAAGAATTACTCATATTTGCTATCTCAAGATTGTAACTGTGAGCTGCGTAATTAAAGAATTGACTTTATACTGGTGTAGATAAGCGATAATATGTTTATTTTTTTAATGAATCAATTTTGATGCATGTTGGAATGATATTTATTTATTGATTTTTGAAATGATTGGAATGACATTTCTACTATAATGAAAATAATTATCATATGTTACTCAACATTTGAATAAAGTTTTAAATCCTCATGTGATCAGCTATTACCAATCACATCATTACATTTTGCATTCTCGAATAATTTGAGAGGTTAACAAATAACGATCATTCCAACAATAAAAATAGATTAATAATATAGTACAAGATGAAGACTTGTTTAAACTAGGAGAAAATTAAAAGAAGCCAATTAAGTTAAAAATTGTCAAGATAGTTGATTAATCAAGCATCTTCCCGTCTAATTTAATTTAATTAACTATGTACTTTTCATTCTGTTATGCCCGTTTTCTCGGCATAAATAAGTGAGTCGTTGAAGGCCCAAGAGATGAGTACAGTAGCAAATGGCCCGTAAGGTCCAACTCACAGGTCGTGGTGAGGTCGTTGGACCCTTCACCTCGTGTCTACGACAAGCCTGTCTCAGCACCTTTTAGTTTGCATCTATAACAAGTCCACCTCATCATTTTTGCGAGTTCACATAAGTAGACAGATCGATGAGCTTGAGCCAAACAGTGCCTTGAGAAGTCAATACCAGAACGTCCTAGTTTCCAAATTTCATGTCGACTCAGTCTCTACAGTTCCTGAGAGATATTTAATACGACGGCTATGCATTTAATAAAGAGAAAACTTTACCTGAAGCATTTAATGCAAACATGAAACATTTAATGCAAACATGAAAATATAAGAATGATTGTGTGCATAAGCAATAAATGTAGTATGACTCATGTCAAATTAATTAAGAATAATGATGATCTTTAGCGTGTAAAAATACTCCATTGTATCCCCCCTCTATAAATAAAGGAGATTTTCATTGTAAAAGGAAGATTGAACACTAGTATTACCGTCATTCTACCAAAATCAATTCATAGTGACCCGTGGACGTAGACACACTTGCCGAACCACGTAAAAACCTGTATCTTTCCAATCTTTTTCCCCCTTTTTTATTATTATTAACCGCTTTTTCATTATTATTCATATACTTTAACCAACATTCAATCGTTTTTATTACCATATACCAACCTTAAACGACATTTATTACCATTTATTACACATATTGCAGTCTGGGCCTTTGGATCTCCAGGTTAACTGTTTCCGAATGTCGACACATTCCATATTCGATGTATTGTATTTATCCATATATGTGGAGAGTAATGAGAAGTTTTTTCCTTTTATTATATAAGTATATACCTCTCTTATGTAAAAATAGCTATTTAAAATGCTTATAAAAATAACTATTTCTCAATTATAAAAGTAGATATTTAATACTTATACGTAGTATTTGATCTTAATAAGTTCAAATAAAACTTTGATTATTAAATTTTTGAAAAAAGATATATTATAGTTAATATTTCTTTTTCCCATACACAATGTGATTGGAGAATAATCTAGTTTCATGCGTAACTACTCTAATAGTATACTATTTTCTTCTTTCAAAGTACCCTCACAGTTTTTGTTACCATAGCAAGGAAGTCAACCGTAACATATCAAACAAGTCAATCGGTTGAATCAATCATATCAATCATTTCCATATATATACTATATGATTAGAGTTGATAGGTATTTAATATATAATTACTTATTATGATTTTCTCTTTTTACCTATAAATAGGTTTTATTATGTATATTGTATCTATATTATCTATCTCTATTATTTATAAATATTATGGTATCAGACCATTAATCACTATCAAATTCTCTTTCACCACGTAGTACCACTGTCATTGCACTATTACCGTGTCACGCCACCACCACCACGTCGCATTGTCACCTTTGCATCACCCATCACCCAAACACCACCCAAAACTGCCACATCACGCTGTTGTCGACCTCTGATTCGCGGACCCAAACATCACCCAAATTTGTCTCATCATCGTCAACCTCTGCATCACTGCATCACACCGTCACTGTCGTATCCCATTGCCTCATTATAATCGCACCAGTTCTGTCGCTTCATCACTATCGCACTACCGGTCACCAATTATTAAACGTCGCACCACTGTTGCTGTCCAGTTCCGCTTCCACTGTTCCGTCACACCTGCTCTCGCATCTGGTTTCACCATCGCAGCGCTTCTTGAATCCATCGCATCTGGATTCACTGCTACATCACTGCCACTCGTTCACGCCGGTTCTGTTTCACCATCACCATCATTCCTTCCTAGTCTGAGTTTGTTTCACTGCCGGTTCTGCACACCAGCCGCTGCTTCTGTCTCTCCAAAATCACATCAGCCGCTGCATTACCAAACCCACTGCATCATCGCATCATGGCGGCCTTGTTTCTGCAGCGCCTCTGTCATCACCAATAACCGCTGCACCTCTAGGTTCTGCTTTGATTTTCAACTTTGTCTTCTCAATTTTTTTTTTGGGTTGTGTGAGCTGTGTGGTCTGCTGGCATCTCAAGTTTCTGATTTTATTTTCGCAAACTTCTTATCGGGCTTTAAAGTTTCTAGGGCTCTTCGATTAGTTTATTGTTTTATTGGGCTTGTTTCTTTTGGTTTGACAAAAAAAAAAAAAAAATTATTCGTCGAATCTGTTGATACTCATTATATTTATTGGGCTTATTTATTTTATCGGCCTTCTTTACGGAGAATTTATCAAAGACACCTATTTACAATTACTTCAAGCTGTCAGGGCATGATATTTTGTATTGTCCTACGAGACGTTTTACACATTGCAACAAAATTATACCAGGGCACTGTGTTCAGAATTGTCTTTGGAATACTAATAACAGAGGGTTTTTAACCAACTCCAAGAGTGTTTCTCTCAAACCTTTTCAAAATAATCAGCAATTTTCTATAGTTATAGCTGATGCTATATCGGATACTGTCGGCTCCTTTTTTATCTCAGTTCACGATCTTGTATCCATACTCCATTAAATCATTTTCAAATTTGGTAATTCATCTCTTTTTACTCCCTCAGCATCAACAGGTAATTCCTCCTGATATTTTAATTTAACTTGTTGTAATCACATGACTTTCGGCTCTAAAAATTTTTCTGTGCAATCATCATCTTTCTCTTAACCCATCATTTTTACCGTCAATGACTAATCCATGTCTGTTCAACATATAGGTAAGATCTCTACAGATAACTTATCCTTACAAAATACATACTTCATTCCTAAACTTACCTTAAATTTTATCTCTATAGGTCAATTGTGTGAACTTGGTTTTGATGTTCATTTTACTTTTTTTGGTTGTCGTGTACAAGATCCACAAATGAAGAAAATTCATGAGATAGATTGTAAAGTTAGACGTTTGTTTGAGTTTATTCATTTTCAACTACCTTCACAGGTCTCTTCTCTCTATCAGTCTGCCGCTACTTCCTCATCTTTACCATTAAGTCTTTGACACTCATGGTTAAGCCATGTTTCATTTAATCGTTTACGTTCTCTATTGTCCAGTGGACATTTGGGCTCTGTAAGTGATGGTCATATTGATTGCTTATCTTATCAGTTGTCTAAACAACATGCATTACCTTTTAGTAATAGTGATTCGGTTTTACAGGCATATTTTAACTTAATTCATTTAGATATTTGGGGACCTTTACCAATAACTACCATGTGAGGATCTAAGTATTTTGTTATTTTTATAGATGACTATTCTTATCATACATGATTTTATCTTATGCATAATAGGTTTGAATTTTCTAAAATTTATTTTGATTTTATTAAAATGATTCAGACTTAATTTTTCAAATCTATCAAAGTCTTATGTACTGATAATGCCATAGAACATCGAGATACTACATTTCTTATTCTATTGACTCAAATGGGTACTATATGCCATCATTCATGTCTCGGCACATCGCAACATAATAGCCGTGCTAAATGCAAATGTAGACATATTCTTGAAACCGTTCATGCACTTCTTATATCTGCTCCTTGTCCTTGAAAGTTTTGTAAAGAAGCTGCATTAAAAGCAATATACACTATCAATCGAGTTTCATTCTCTATCATTGATAATTAAACTCATTGTGAACAACTATATTACACTTCTCCGAACTATCAATATCTTAAAGTCTTTAGACGCCTTCGCATCTCTCGTCATGTTGTATTTTGAGAACATAAGATGTTTTCATCCATATCCAAATTTCACACATCATATACTTTGCCTGATAAATATTTTATAAATCCTACTATTCCTTTGTTCCCTGATGATAATGATTTAAATGGGTACTATATGCCATCATTCATGTCCCGACACATCGCAACATAATAGTTGTGCTAAATGCAAATGTAGACATATTCTTGAAACTGTTCATGCACTTCTCATATCTGCTTCTTGTCCTTGAAAGTTTTGTAGAGAAGCTGCATTAAAAGCAATATACACTATCAATCGAGTTTCATTCTCTATCATTGATAATTAAACTCATTATGAACGACTATATTACACTTCTCCGAACTATCAATATCTCAAAGTCTTTAGACACCTTCGCATCTCTCGTCATGTTGTATTTTGAGAACATCATGCACTTCTCATATCTGCTTCTTGTCCTTGAAAGTTTTGTAGAGAAGCTGCATTAAAAGCAATATACACTATCAATTGAGTTTCATTATCTATCATTGATAATTAAACTCATTGTGAACGACTATATTATACTTCTCCGAACTATCAATATCTCAAAGTCTTTAGACGCCTTCGCATCTCTCGTCATGTTGTATTTTGAGAACATCATGCACTTTTTCATATCTGCTTTTTGTTCTTGAAAGTTTTGTAGAGAAGTTGCATTAAAAGCAATATACATTATGAATCGAGTTTCATTCTCTATCACTGATAATTAAACTCATTGTGAACGACTATATTACACTTCTCCAAACTATCAATATTTTAAAGTCTTTAGACGTCTTCGCATCTTTCGTCATGTTGTGTTTTGAGAACATAAGATGTTTTTATCCATATCCAAATTTCACACATCATATACTTCGCTTGATAAACATTTTATAAATCCTACTATTCCTTTGTTCCATGATGATAATGATTCAAGTATTATTAAGACTCAAACAAATGCTTATAATGTTATCCAGTTGATTCCTGAATAGTCTCACTCGTCTATTGATCCTACACTAGAGTTTGCTTGCCAAATCTCACTTGTTGCTCTTCATCTTGCATTAGAGTCCTCCTGTCTAAGCTCACTTGCTATTCCTCTTCCCCATCACTCTAATCGGGTAAGGGAACTACCTATAATCTTTAAAGATTTTCATTGTTTCTCTAATATATTTTCTTTGTATGAGCTTTAATCCTATAAAAAGGTCAATACTAACCCTGTTTGGTAGCTAGCTATAGTTAAAGAATTGTACACTTTTAAGAAGACTCACACTTGAGATATGATTGATATTTTTTCTAATAAATTTGCTATTGGATGCAAATGAGTATATAAGATCAAAACAAAGTCAGATGGGTTTGTTAAAAGACATAAGGCCCGTCTCGTGGCCAAAGGTTTTACCTAGGAATGACATTGATTATAAGAAGATATTTGCACTAGTTGCTAGACTCACCTCTGTCTATAACTTATTAGCAATTGTTGCAATCAAACGATGGAAATTATTTTAAATGGATGTGAAAATTGTATTTCTTAATAAGGATCTTACTGAATAGGTATATATGAGACCATCACTGAAGTATCTACACACTCCATACAAGGTTTGTCGTTTTCGTCAGGCATTACATAGACTTAAACAGGCTTTTAAAACTTAGTTTGTCAAATTCTCTTCCACCATCATACAATTTGGTTTTGCCTCTAACTTCTATGATTTTGCACTATTTCTTCACAAGATCAGTCATGATTTTGTTTTCTTGTTATTCTATGTGGATGATATAATTATTACATGTGGCGATATTGCCGATATCTTTGATCTTAAAATTTATCTCTACTAGCAATTTGAGATGAAAGATCTTGATCCCCTAAGTTATTAATGGGGATCTTATTGAATAGGCATATATGAGACCACCATTGGAGCATCCACACACTCCACACAAGGTTTGTCATTTCCGTCAGACATTATATAGGCTAAAACAAACTCTTAAAACTTGGTTTGTCAAATTCTCTTCCACCATCATTCAATTTGGTTTTACCTTTAGCTCTTATGATTTTGCACTATTTCTTCGTAAGACCAGTCATGATTCTATTTTCTTGTTACTCTTAATGGGGATCTTACTGAATAAGTAATATATAAGACCACTATTGTATTTCTTAATAGGGATCTTACTGAAGAGGTATATATGAGAGCACCACTGGAGTATCCACACATTCCACACAAAGTTTGTTGTTTCCGTTGGGCATTATATTGGCTAAAACAGACTCTTACAACTTGGTTTGTCAAATTCTTTTCCACCATCATACAATTCGGTTTTGTCTCTAGCTCTTATAATTTTGTACTATTTTTTCACAAAACCAGTCATGATTCTGTTTTCTTGTTACTCTATATGGATGACATAATTATTACATGTGGTGATATTACTCGTATCTCTGATCTTAAAACTTATCTCCAGTAGCAATTTGAGATAAAAGATCTTGGTCCCCTAAGTTATTTTTTCTATCTTAAGGTCTCTTATGACTTTGATGGTTGCTATCTCTCACAAACCAAATATATTTCGGATCTCCTTGCTCATGTTAGCTTAATTGATAGTAAAATTAGTACTAGTCCCTTGGAAGCCCATGTTAAGTTAATGCCTTTTGAAGGCATACAACTTAGCGATCATACTCTTTATCGACAGCTTGTTGGTAGTCTTATTTATTTGACCATGACTTAACCGGATATTGCATACATTGTGCATGTTGTCAACCGATTTATGTCTGTTTCACATTCCATTTATTTTTCCACAGTTATTCATTTTCTGCAATATCTCAAAGGCATGATGTTTTATGAACTTCACTTTTCTACTAACTCATTTTCAGAGTTACATGCTTATTCAAATGCTGATTGGGCTAGAGATCCTTTTGATCGATGATCTACCATTGGTTTTTGTTTTTTTCTTGAAGATTCCTTTATCTCATGCATAGTAAGAAACAAACTTTTATAGCTTGATCTAGTATTAAGGCTGAATATCGAGCTCTAGTTAATAATACTTAAGAATTTGTTTAGCTACGTTGGCTACTTACAGACATGAGAGTTACTCACACCACTATCTCTTCTACTGATCCCAAACTCAAGCTTGCAACCATCTCGCTATCTTAAGTTTGCGAGGTGATGTTATTATATCAAGCAAGTCAATCGTAACATATCAAGCAAGTTAATCAATTTGATCAATTATATCAATCATTTTCATACATATAATATGTGATTACATTTGCCATGTATAGAATATATAGTTACTTGTTATGTTTTCCACTTTTACTTATAAATAGGCTTTATTATGTATATTGTAAATTAACAGTAAAATATGTATTATTTATAATTATCAGTTTTCAAGGTCATTTCATTCATAATTCTTTAAATATAGTTTACATTATTTTCTTGATTAGTTTTAAAACTATTCATCGTCCGGGACCGTTGAAAAGTCACCGGTCAATGTAGCCCGCCCAACGGTGCAGCAAATTAAAATGTAGCGACCAAAGTAGTTAGTGTACGGCCACAAGATATGAAAAATACCAAACATCAATGAACCTTAAAGGTGTAATATCAGCATCCGGAAAAGGACAAAAAAAAAAAGAGTTCCACGTGTGAATCAGCCCGTGAGTTGGGGAACGGGTCTGCTTTTGTGGTGGGAAAAGATATCCCATCTTTGATTAATGATACATAGAATGAGGCCTTTCGAACAAGCACGGGGGCCAGCCTTGTTTGTCAAAAATTTTAAAGGGAGATTGTGAAGATGAAGAGGGTGTCTCATTTTCTACTTTCTGACACAGAAAAAGGCAACGTCAACCCCAATTTGCCCCCACCTTAGCATGTTACTTTAAAGCATATTGTACTGGAAATGACATTTGTGAAAGCTATAATGTGTAGTGGGATTTAGAAGGAGGCATTTAGCCCAATTAGTTTGATCATGTCCACTTGAACAAACATCATCTTTAAGAAAGTTGGTTTCAAAGTGAGGAGTTTATATGCTGGAATCAAAATGGAGAACTTTTATTTTGAAAAACATGATTATGTAATCATTTGGATCAACATAAGATTTGAAAAAGAGAGTAGGGATTATTTATGTTTTGTTTTTTGTTTTGAATGATTTAATGACACATCAACATAAAAAATAATAAATGATAAAAATCATTATATTTTTTTTACTTATACATCACTCAGACTTAAACTCTTTTTATAAAACGTTTAGACAAATCAAGAACTTAATTGAGAATTATTGTCTAAAAAATAATACTAAAAAGAAATCAACTGTTTGACAAATTTGACTTTTGTTGTAGTTGCAGTAACTTTAGTCTATACTTTTTTTTTTTTTTCATATTACACATACATATTACAAATATATTTAATATTATCGGGTTTTCTTGATCAAGGCTCTGAGGCACAGCCTGAAACTAGACTTTCAAAAGCGGAAGGAAAGCTTTCAGAGGAGGGAGGAACAACCCACACGGAAGGAGAGAAAATTTAATGTATTTTTTTGGTCAAATAAGTCAAACTTTACCCTTGCCTGATAAGTAAACACAAGGTAGATAGCCGCTACTGCAGTAACACACTCACTTTGGTCTATGCATCTGCACAAGTGTGCTTTCTTTTATTTGCACAAAACACATATTTCAAGCGCAGAAACTTGTGAGTTGAGTGTGATACCATGATAAGCGAATGTTCAATTTAAAAACTTACATATTTCAGTTTTTATTTACATAATATGTTGTGGAATACTGAATATTATAAGTTGGTGACCATGGGCGCCGTCCCCAGGACGTTTCAGTTTGCAATTTGTGGGTTATGTTCCAGACACATTTCAACGACATTAAAAATAAAATCTAATTTGCTTCAACGGAAACCAAAACGTCCCAATTGCCAGGCAAGTACTAACACATTGTTTTTATACAGAAATTTCAATAGATAAATAAGAGTTTAAAATAAAAATTAATAGATAATGTGAGATTAAATCCAATCTATTACCTTTTTGAATCTAATTTCCATCTTTAAAAATAACAATATAATCACAACATTGGTTTTGTTCATTTCCCGTCTCAAGCAGTTAAATTAGTCAAATCTGATACATAAAACTAAGAAATTGAAATTTGGTACCTGGCAGCTATCTCTCTGCTTTTTTTTCTCTGAAATCACATTTTGTCAGTCTCTTTCGTATACTTATCTCTCTGTTTCTCTAACACACAGGCGTACTCGTACCCAACAAAAAAACACAAAAGATAAAGCAAGAGGACATTATGTACCATTAGAATTCAGAGCCAATTATTAACTGTGGAAAGAACTGTGCATCATGTTGTAGAAGTTGTTTCCTTCCGCCTTTTTTTTTTTTTTTTTTTTTTAATTATAATTATAAATCAAACACCCTAAATCAGGTGCTCCCACAGACCTTCTTTTTCATTTTATATAACACCACCCAGAATGTGGCGTGAATGGTGATAAAATACAACCGTTGATCTCACTGTACTAGTCAGTATGTGACGTTTTCAAAAATTCGACAACAATATCACTTTGTCTTCCGATTCTCTTTCTATACAATATCCATTAATTTAAACACAACAAACAAGCTGATTACTCTGTACCAGCATAAACATATACTGTGCAACCACAAAATTACAAGGCAAATCCAATGATTTTACAAGGGTACAGTACACATATTATTGACTTTGAATAGTAACAACGTACACAATTATTACACTTAATAATATCTGTAAAAGCTCAGAAGGGATAGACAGAGTAGAAGATGGTGAGTTGGATGGAAAGAGCAACTGCTAATAGCTTAACTCTCTTCGAATACGTTCCATCAGAAGCCATTCAAGAGAATTAAAACAAGTTCAGCAGATTCGGTGAAAAGTCTTACAAGGTCAAGAAAAGAACTATATATATGATGAAGATAAGAAGGGAAGATTAATGTTTTATTAATACAAAGCTCAGGTGGGATAGCGCCAGATTCTGGTTAACAACAACGAGCTTGTTTGATTAACAAGGAGCTTGCCAAGCTAACCTGGAACCTAAAAAAGTTGTTATCGAACAGAACGTGTCTTTTGTGGAATCCGCCAAGGAGGGTGGAGATGGAATTGGGCTGCATGTTGAGAACCTGCAAAGAAATCAGAACAAGAAAATCAGGGTCAGACAGAGGAGTTTTAAGAGAGTTGACTTCAATGAGATTGTGGATTGAGAAGTAGAAAGCAGCATACACACAATTGCACAGGCCAAATGTGATTAGAAGAGAATCTTTTTGTTGTGAGACGAGAAAACCTCTGTTTTCTGCCTACACGATTATTATATTCGTTTTGTGAGATGGAAAAGGACTTGAGAGCATTGAATCAAGCCCCAGCCCAAGCCCAAGCCCAACTGTAGCCTTTGCACTTATTTTGTAATTAAAATTTTAATATTATATTATTATAATTTACAATCCTATATATACAGATATATTTTATTTTTTTATATAATCCTATATTAGTATCACTAATTTTTTCTTTTATTGTGTGCTCATTTTAATTTTTAAATATAGTGAGTATGAGTATTTTATTGTGGGCTCATGCTATTATTGTTACAAAATAATTTTAGTCCATTATATAGAAATTTAATGGTTTTAAAAAGACCAATATTTTAATAATAAAAAATAAAATTTTTCTTTGTAAAAAAAGAGTGAATTTTAATTTTGTTTAATATTCTCCTTTTTGTAATTTTTTTTTTAAATTATCACATCATTTCGAACTTTGAGAAGAGAGAATTGACTCTAACTTATGGTCTTTTGGATGTAAGTACAAGAAATTATATCATCAAATCAATATCATTTTATCAAAATAAAATATTTTAAATAATAATAATAATAATAATAATAAATCAGCTAATATTAACACTTATAATTATGTCCGTGCATATAAATAATATGGATAAAGATTTAATAATTATGTGTTAAATATTTTATTTTCTTTAAATAATTATAAATTTAGACATTGGTAAAAAATATATAAATCTTGGCCGACATCAATTTTTAAGTCACGAACACAATCATTATTCCTTTTTTTTTTTTCCTAATGTTACATTTTAATTAATAAATATTGTAGATAACATAATTATATAAACATATTTAGTAAATGACACTGCTGGTCCTTAAACCCAAAATCTCTTCTCCCATTGACCGCCCTGACAAAATCCAAATTTCCTAATAAAACCCTAAATCCCAAATTTGACATCTCCCTTTTTTTCCCCATTACCCGCTCTTACGACATCCACTTTCCGGGAAAAGACCCTAACTTCCTTATTGACATGCGAATTTCTGTTGAATTGGATCAATTTCCGAATCCAAGTCTCCGTTAAAACACAGAGATAAAACCCTAGAATTTGGGGAAATTGAGATGGACGCGAAAGACATCCTGGGACTACCCAAAACTCAGTTGCCGATACCACAAGAGAAGAAATCTCGGCCCCAGAAAGAGACCCAAAGAAAACCCGATGGCATTTCGCGGGAGGTATAATTCTACTAAAACGACCACTCTTTAATTGCGTGTTAGTCTTTGCATCACCTGAATTTGGTGTCGAATCGCAGGTTTATGCGCTTACTGGAGGATTGGCGCCTCTCATGCCCTCCATTGATGCAGCTCAGTTGAAAAAACGACCCCCATCAGACGAGAAGGTTTGTTTTCAGCTTTTTATTTAGAGTGATTGCATTGTTATTGCCGGTAGGGCTGTGGGTTTTGTGTGTCGATAATTTTATATTTGATGCTTCAAAATGGTTCAACTTGTAAATTTTAAATTACATTGATGTGAAGGTTGAAAAGGTGTGATCTTCTGTATTCAGATAACTTGGCAGTGGCTTCCTTTTACAAGTTCTGCAAGAAAAGATAATTTGCATCTCTACCATTGGGTAGGTTTATGTGTTTTTGGCAGCTTTATTGTCAACTGTCACTGGTTATATTTACTTGGAAGTGGTTATTGTCTTTGTTTGTTTTGCAGGTCAGAGTTGTAAATGGTATTCAGCCTACAGGTGACTACTCTTTCGCCAAGTATAACAAGGTATCACTAGTTTGTTCTCATTATTCGATAATATTTATATAGTATTGGATGATTTATATTGATTTTCATTCTTATTTTTGCTTTATTTATTCCATCAGTGGTTGGTTTTGTTTTATTTTGTTTTATTTATTTATTTATTTATTTTGGTTGTGATGCAGTCTGTAGATGTTGTCAAATACACAAGTGAGGAGTATGACAAGTATCTAACTGATCCTGTAGGTACCAACTTTATGTTGAATCATTATGGTTTATCTTCATTTTATATAATAAATGTGTTGATAAACGTGAAAAGGAATTATATGTTGTATGTGCATTTCTTATGTTGTGTTTGTATTGTTCAATTAATTCTTATGTGTATTTATTAGATGTGGACCAAAGAGGAGACAGATCAATTGTTTGACCTGTGTGAACGGTTTGATCTTCGCTTCATTGTTATAGCTGACAGGTTCCCATCATCTCGAACTGTTGAGGAATTGAAGGATCGATATTATAGCGGTACTTTTGTAATTGTATTCTTTATTTTTTTAATAGTTTGAATTTGAGTCCAGTTTTGTGGATGACTAAAGGGTGTAGTGTATGGATTGATCTTCAAGAAACTGTCTGACAATTCTTTTTATGCTTATGTTCTATTTTTTATTGCTGTGTGCAGTATCTCGAGCTATACTAATTGCCAGGGCCTCATCTCCTGGGGATGTTTCTGGTCACCCTCTTGTTAAGGTCTGATAGCATTGATAGTGGATTATTTAGATGAACATTATTTTATTCCAGTTGCTATGTCTGAAACCTGGTGAATCACACCATCGCTTACCTGTAATTTTCATCTTCCTCTCTGTTTAGGAGCCTTACAATGTTTCTCAAGAAACAGAACGCAAGCGTGCACTTTCAATGGTACTTTCGCAAACAAAGCAGCAAGAGAGGAAAGATGCTGAGGTGTTTACATCACCTGTCCCTCTTATTAGTACCCAGTTAGGTTAAGTAGATGTGAATTTGGACTGTCAGTAAAATATATGCAATTTCCTTTTTCAGGTTCTTGCTGAAGCAAAAAGAATAGCTGAGGCACGTATGGCTGCACGGGTAGGTGTTGAATTAGGTATCTGTGTCTTTGTAATATTTGTTCTTCATAGGTCAATAATTGCTAGTCTTTCTGCCTTTTCAGGCAGCTGAAGAGCACAAGTTGCCTGTTGCATCACATGTGGATCCAGAAAGCTCTCAAAGGGCTGTCGTTCATACTGATACCATATCACCTTCATCCAATGTCCCGATTCCCACTACAACATTTACACCTTCAACTTCAGTGATGGCTGATAGTGCCTCTACTTTAGCTTCTCTGCGCATGGTATGTACAATGTTTGGCTCCAAGTCATATATATATATATATATATATCTTTCTTCCCCCCCTCTCCAAGCTGAAAAATATGCTTCACCTTTTTGTACTACCTTTTAAATGACTTGTTTGCGCTTGTTCTGTGTTTTTTCATTGTATAATGGAAAAGTTGAGCTGGATGTGCCTTCTTTGGTTGTTTGGAGGAGCTCTTTTATTCCATCTAGTTAATGATTAATTGGGAAACCTTGCAGCTCCGTGTTTATCTGAGAACTTATGCTCTCGAGCAAATGGTGCAAGCTGCAAGCTCATCTGCTGGACTTCGGACTATCAAGCGAGTAGAGCAAACTTTACAAGAGCTTGGGGTTTGTTTCTGATTTCTGAACTGTAAATTTGGTGCAGATAATTTTTCTATTTCTGTATTTTTATTGTGCTTTACAAAATAATATGAATTTCACTGTCAAAGATAATTTTGTGATTTATGCTTGTTGAACTGCTACTTACCTTTTTTGTGTCTTTGACAATTTTTGTGCACGTAGTTAGCATTCCTGGATAACATTTCTAGTCTTTTAGAGATTAAGCTTCAAAAGACCTTATGATACTTTTCTGTAACTATCCCTTATAGTTAGATGCTTTATGAAGTTTCTGAATATCTCCTCTTCACTGTGTGAATGAGTATTCTCTAAACTATAGCTAAGTAGTGTTCATGTAAACATCTTTTGCAGGTTAATCTAAAACCAAAAGTTCCTACCAAAGCTGTTTGTGCGGAGCATCTTGAATTAAGAAAAGAAATATTGACTCTATTAAACCTTCAGAAACAGGTAATGCAGCTTTTAAGATTAATTTATTGGATTGAGCTTTCTTTATTTTGTGCTCTTATGTTTAGCAAGTCAAGTATGCCATGCATTTGATATATGCTCAAACACTAACGAATAAAAGATATAAGTTAATTGACTCTGGATTTAATTTTATACTATTCTGTGAGAATAGTGGACATCATATGTTTCATCGTTAACAAATCTAAATTGAATCTATTTAGTTCTTCTCTTAAATGGTCAAATTACTTAAAAATAAAAAGAAAAAAAAGCTTGAAAAAATTGAAATTCTAACATTTCTCTTAATTCCAAATCAATGGATTACATTTAAAATATTTTTTTTAATCCTCCCAATGATAATACTTTTTCAATTTATCCTAATATTATATTGCATGATTTTTTTATAGCCTAATATTTATAATAAACAAAAGCTAAACCCCAGTCATTTTTTTGTAAAAAATAACTTCGAATTTGCGTTTGGTCATTAACTTTTCAACACCATTGTTGAACGCTCATTTTGTTTTATAAACAATATGAAAACCATTTCTGCATCACTTTCTTTTATCATTTTTTAATTAGGAATAAAATCTTGTTGATATCTATACAAAAATGGTTTACCATATGTTAGATTATTTGTTTTCAATTATTTGTATCATATTAAGTAAAAATACTTAACAAATAATAGTAGAAATGGGTATAAATGTCAAATTAATTGTTTTCAAACAGATTTATATTTAAAAAAAAAGAAGTTATAGTACATTCTGAGGTAGGAAAAATATAAGCAAATATATTATTCAGGTCTATTCAATCTTCAATAAAATTTAGACTCTTAAAAGTCTTTAAATGAAAAGTCAAACAGCTACTTTGTTAAGTTTATGTTTCCTCTAAAAGTTTTTTCTTATGGGGCATACTAATTGGAAATAAAAATGAAACTAAATTAAATTTTGTTGGAAAGTGAATCAGAAAAAGGAAAGGAAAAGGAAAGCAATGAAGTTCTTTTTCTAGTAGGAACCTAATTCTTGATTTGAATTTGAATGTGGGGTCCACATATTTTGATTCTTAACAGATTTTAGGTAAACACTGTGATCACAAATCAGAAGTTAAGTTCTTTTTCTCCTATTAAGATTCTTTATTAGTAAAGGCACATTTAATATATAAGCTTATGTTTCCTCTAGTATCTCACATGAAGTCGAGTCATAGTCGCATTGTGTTGTTTCTTTCCAGTTAGCCATCTTTTCCTTATACTATTGGAATTGTAGAGATCCTGAGTCTGAAATCTTAGGATAAGGGCTGTAACTAAAGAGATATCTAGTTTGCTTGGTAAGAATGATGACTTTCGTTTGTCAAATTTTAAGTGTAATTTTATGATATCTGTGATTTATCCTTCAGATGTGTTTTAATAATGTGACACCGAGCATAATATTAGACACTGCTGTGTCTCTTTTTGTGACAATGCTTCCCAAATAAATAACATGCTCCTTTTGGGCTCAATTGACTTATCAGAGCCAATCTGGTTTCCAATAGTTATCATACTGTTTTTAATTGCCTATGAATAATATGCTCTGTTGCCATGCAAGCCATTAGTTCCAGTAATTCAGAACTTGGTGGTAAAGTATCAAAAAGAAGTGAGGTGTTTCCCTAGTATATTAGTTTTTTATTTCAGTTTTTGTCTTTTCATATTGGTTGTAGTTGCAATATAAGGAGGCGGAAGGTTCATCTTATCGGGAGGGTTCATACGTTGACATGCCGGGCACACCGAAGGTTCGTAACTGTTCTTTAATTCAATACTCTTGTTGCTATTATTCTTGCTTGTTATTTTGGAAGCATGTTATTCCTAGTACCCAAGTCTTAAATTTGATTCCAAAACTGTACACAGCGTTCACACCGTGGCGGGGATCAGGATCGAACATTTGTTCCAGACTCCATGAGTTTTGGAGGTACGTATTGAACAAAATATACTTTGGGCAATTCTTTCAGTTTATCTTTTGTATGAGATGAGCCAGTTGTATCTTACTGTGTAATTGAAATGTTTGATTGGGATTTCAGTGGAAAGAGTTGTTAAAAGGGACCAAAAACGCAAGGTACATACTGTTATATATACTCACTCTATTCTGTCATACGTTCGACTTTGCATCTCCTTGTCTTGGACCTTTCGTGGAACTAAATTTAGTGTTTATTTAAATTCAACCCTCTAGGGACCTGGAAGGCTGTCAGAGGCTCCATCATCACCTGCTCACAAAAGGCCTAGAAAATTGAAGGCTTCAGATCTATAATTTTGGAGGTGGCAATGGCTTGGATTGCCGTTTACTTAGGCGTGAACTTAGAAGTAAATATAATCTGCTTCCACGCTTTATCAGGTTCCATAAATTTACTATGCTGTCCATATGTTACAAGTTCTCAGTGACAGAATCCATTGAAGGCACCTAGAGCATGTTGTGTGAAGTAATGTGAGCCCAATTTAGTTGGCTTACGTAAAGCAATCTAAGCCTCAAGTCCTATGTCACATTATGTATATACATATCTTGCTTGAGAATAGAATTCAATTTCTTTATTCTCAAATTGTTGCATTATCAAGAAAGTTTTAAATCTTCTTGTTGGAGCCTGAGATCTGCACTACCTAACATGTTTTCATATTGTTTTCTTGCCTAGATAAACTAATACTGTGTGTCATCGAATTGTGTTCGTGATTTAAATTATTAGCGCACAATGATACTAAATCTTAGAGGGATACTTGTTTAGTAATATCTGTAATATGCCTTGAAATTATTAAACTATAGTGGCAGTAATATCTATTTTGCAGCAATTTTTCTAATCAGTACAAATCAAAGATCAAAGTAATTTTCGATTCAATTCAACAACAATTAATTAATAGAAGGTACACACATTCTATTTCTAACAACAATTAATTGATATAAACTACATGAGTTCTATATTTTTGTTAACACAGGTGAGGTAAACAATTCCTTTTCTAAAAACACATAGAATTGTATTTGAATTTGGAATCAGCACGCCTTAGTCTTTCTTTGATTTCTGAAGGTCTTGTTTGCTTAACAAAGTTTAATAATGTTTCCCAAAATTAGTTTTATTGTTTCATTTCTCCATGGCATATTCTTGTTCATCTTATTCAAATTCAGTTGACTGCATTTGCATTGTAGTTGGTGGATTATCGCAAAACTGTGTATGCATGTGGGTAACCCCTTCTTGAAGCACATCACTGCTTGTATAAATTAACTGCACAAGCTTAAAGAAATGTTGTGAGAAGCTTCTCCTTCATTAAAAGGATTGTGATGCTCCCTTGTGCTGATTTTTTGTTGATTTTAAGCACTTAATAACAATATTAACCACTGATTACTGATATTACTAGATTTATGTAGATCAGCAAAATAATTAGCTTTCGAGCTAATTATCTCCTTCTTTCTGACTTTCAAAGTTATGTTCCCTCTAGCTTCCCCATCAGATCGTAATGTTTCAAAGGACAAATGACAGAGAGCAATGTAAGGCAACCACTGCCTTGATCATCGCGTGCTCATATTAAATTTTAGCTGCATGCCATTAGTTTGTACACTTACTTCATTACAGAGGATCTGCCCTTTGTTTCTTGGGCTGCCTTGTTATTTATAGGCAAGGCCAGCCTTCTTTTTCTTTCACTTGACAATTTTTTCGCAAATCTGCCAACAGAACCAAATGAGTAATGTGAATGTTTGAAATGAGGTCATCTATGTACAACGAGTTATAGTAATGTTCAGGATCACATAATATGTAACCAATATGATCTTACTCCAGTAGAGCAGATTTGTTGGAAGGTATTTGTTTCTCATAAACTCCCGTATAATGGTTCATATATGTTGCAGGTTCTCCCAATATTCTTTCTCCAATTTTCTTCAAAATTTTAATGCTATTTTCTGATCCATCAACCATTGAAGGTACGTCGTCCTCTTGTAAGGGCAGATCATCCTCTGGTATACATTCCTATAATAATTATGTTAAAAATCAAGCTTGTCAATTTAGTCTCCTCTGTCAAATGCATTTAACAATTACATACATGCATACATACATCTATATATATATATATATATATTACCTGGATTCTTAAGTAATTTTTGTTGTCGTAACGGCATTGGAGGAGTAGCGCCATGTATGTTTCTGTAGCGTCACTGAATGTATCATATACATAATGCAAGATGTGTAATCCCAAATCCCTCCAAAGGCCAAATAACCACCTTGGCATGCTCCAAATAGTCTCAGGTATACTGGGTCGCTTCGAAGTTCCAAGGGAGAGAATCGGGTAATTTTTGTAGTCTGCTTCGCTGCCATACAGCTTTTCTGCTTCTTGTAGTGGAAGCAAGGTCTGTACAATAACAGACAACTCATTACAACTCTTCTTCTTCTTCTTCTTCTTTTTATCCTTTTCTTTTTTGAAGTAATTACAATTCATTACTGATACTAAAAAATAGACAAAATTGGAAAAAGCAGAATGGTATCTGCAATTCATGCCAACTTAATTGAGTTAGATTTTATATACAAGAAAATCTTGAATGAGACAGACAATGAAATTGAAGAACTTACAGGATTGATGGACATCAAACCACCATCAGCGAATTACAAAGGCCTTTCCTGGTATTTAATAGAACGAAATGGCTGAACGGTTGGCATTGCTGAAGAGGCAAGAACCACATCCAATAGCTTTATGTCACCATAACCATTTTGCCTGAGTTCACTCGTCTGCATCTTATACAAACCATAACATCACTTAAGATTGTTGTTCTAAATCTAAATTGACGCTTCAATATGTACATTTATAGTGTAGGAATTAACTAGAATTATCGATTAAGTACCATGGAAGAAGAGAAAACGAAAGGCCTTGTGTTTCTAAAATTCAAAACAGGAACAACTTGGCTTAACGTTTCGTCCGGTCGAGTATCCTTTAGCTCCTCAAACACTCTGTTTTCAAGAGCTTCCCCTTTATTTTGAGCTCGAACAGGTTTCCTCCAACCACATTTCAATATCTGATTAGCCCACACCCAAAATCTCGTGTATATTCTATCATGCCTTCAAATAATTAACATTAATTAGAAGTGGTCAAGATAATTAATTTATAATGTCTAGAATACCAGTTGCATATGCTTATGTGCGTAGGTGTGGTGGACACCAACCCGTTACCACCCCATCTGCCCAGCGCTTTACACACACGAGGAGCAGGTTTGAGCGCCCGCCACGCAAAAATATGTGGCAATTTTCTCACTAAAATATTGGTCGACCTTTCCTACATCTAGGAGCAACTATTCGGATCGCGTGATAAAATTTTATCCCAACTATATCTTGATAGTTGTTTTATTTGGTGTTAGGGGTTTTTTTAAAAAAAAAAAAATAGAAAAAGAAAAGGAAAACTAGTTGATTATAGGGTTTGCTGCTTTATAGCTGAAGCGGAAGATGCGACATTTTGAAATTATCATCAAGGAATCAAAAATTTTGGTCATGGAAAAGCAAGCACGACAAAGTCGGTCCCTATCTGGCGTAGTTAGCATAGCAGCTATGATCGATCCTGTTCCACTTCCCGCTATCACGTCAAAGTAATCAGAAATCCTCAGATTAACATCATTATCGAGTTGCTTTTTCCCAAATAATTATATATGTACGAAACATGAATCAAGTTGAGCAATGCATAGAGTAATATAATCGTAACACTATGAGACAAATGAAGAAATTAAGGGTACTATATTCTTACTTGCAGTCTTTTTTCGAGGAAGTCGAGTATGACTACTGGAATCACGCTTCGAACACCACCTCCATCAATACCGAGAATAGTTACTATTTTCCCATCTGTGAGAGGCTTAATTTGCTTGTAATTGTATGGTTTTTCTCTCTGATAGGACTAGCTTCTTTTTGGCTTTTTCTTCCATTGAATTGGTTACTATTTCGAGCAGGTTATTGTTCCTTAACAAGGAAATTTTAAATGGGAAAACTGATCAAGAGGTCCTGTACCCAAAGTCTATATATTCATCTATATCTTCATGCTTATGGTAATTTTCTTGGCAAGAAAGACATCTGTTGTACGAGGTCTTATTGCTTGATTGTTCAACAATAATTTTGTGGTGAAAACAAGCAAGAGATATCTTTATAGTGTTGTAGCTTCATCTTATTTTGCAATATTTTGGAGTAGAACAAGCAAGACATCTGTGAAGACAGTCCACAGAAGTCCGGGAAGAAACAAAATATTTGAGCATTTTGGGTTAGTACATATATCTACTAATAAACTGAAGATTATCGATCTAAATTCCAAAATTTTCTTCAATAAGTAATTGGATACTGCGTAGTTTGTTATAAAGGTTTTTATATGATGACATCATATATATATGATATCATTTGCACATCCAGAAAAATTATCATATAAAAATTTTTGTTATTATTGGTATTACTAGTTAAATTAAATTATTGAACATTTTATCTAATTTAGCATGAAGACATGATGAATCCATCTAACTTAAGATGTTTCCTTTAATTAAGACCACAATAATTATAATACATTATAAAGGACTATACTAAATCGTCGTTAAAGTTATATTAGTGATCCCGCAACAGCAATAGTACTGTTACAAGTAATCTAGTGGTTGAAAAAGTGAACTCAATTAAAAGCATAGCTTTGTAATGATGTTGGAAGATATGTCAACACTATGTAATGTAGAATTTTAAATTATTGTAATATAAGACCAATGGTGATTAGAGGATTGGCATTAATTTTATCTACCGTCCGTAAAAAATCCTATTTGTTTATTAATTGTTAATTACAAGTTTTATGAGTTAGTTATTCTTATTGAGTGGGTTTTGAAATTGTCAACTAATTAATAGTTTAAATTTATATGCCTCCTATTTCATGTTTGAGATAAGATTGTCCTTATATAAAAAGGAAATAAAACTCCACAAACAAAAGAGATTGAGAGAGAGGGAAAGAGAGAAAGAGAAAGAGAAGACGACTAAGAATACTTGCGACTGCTCAATGACCGATGATAGAAGATGATAGTTAGAGGGCAATCAACTATGACGGTAAAGAATCCATCCAAATTTGGCGTTATAAATTGGATCAACTAGTTTGATTGATGAAATTGGGGTAATTAAGTATGTTAAGGTTTATGAAATAGGAAAGAGAGATTAAAATAGGTATGATCACTACTAATAACCTATGGTTTGGGATCTATAGAAACAAGTCATTTATGTTAAATCTAATGAATAGATCATTCATATTGAACCTGACCGAATAGGTCCCAAATTGTTTCAAATTGAAATCCCACATTTTTCCGAATTCAAGACCTATTTTCGTTAGTAACATTTATTAAGGATGGTAAAAAGTTTCTATTTTTAGTTGCTATTAAAATTCAAATTATCAATATAGTGACAATTCATGACAAAAAAGAAAGATAAATCAATGTTATATCCTTCAAAAGACAAATGAACGTTATATTCTTTAATATTCACTTTTTTTAATATATTTGTTGTTTTTTCATCTTATTTTAACAATACTTTGATTTAATGCAGTTGCATTTAAACTCATCATAAAAAGAGAGAGATCAAGTGAGGCGAGGGAGATTAGTCAAAAGAGAATTCTGAAATCATTTTCGTGCTTTTAGCATGAAATAGACATATTAAGCAACAAGCACCAAGATTCCACTTTCTCAAATCTTAAACCTGTACATATATATATAATACTTTTATAATCAGATATACCTGATTTTAAAAAATAAAAACTAATAAATTAAATTCATCAATTGTATTTGAATTAAATAAGAGAGAGAACATTTGTTTTAGAAAAAAGAATGCATACAATGGATGAATTAAATTGGTTGGTCATCATTTTTTAAAATCAAATATACCTTAATATAAAAGTATATATATATATATATAAATATATGTGGAAATTGTAAAAAATACCCATTTAAAAAGGGTAAAATTTGTTTTTATCCACTATTTTTAAAAAAAATTGTTTTTAACCCCTCAAACAAATATATTGCTTGATATACCCAAATTACCCAAAATACCCCTGGACATTTTTATAAAAAAACCCTAAAAGTTTTAAATTTACGAAAAACCGAATGGTGAAATTACGATTAAGCCCCCCCATATATATACATTAAAACCGATCGACTATGCTAAACAGTCCAATTTCAGTAACCGGTTTTTTAAGTGCCTTAAAAAACCGATGGATTTCAGTTACCGGTTTTTCAGATACCTTAAAAAACCAATCAATTTCACTGACCGGTTTTTCAGTTGCCTTTAAAAACCGATTCTGTTTATATATCCCTACTAATGATTTCTTTGCTTTTTTTGTTTCCTACATATGGATTTTGACTATAAATATAGTTCACAAACAATTGACAGACATACAAGCGGGAACACACATATTGGTCAAAGATTGGTTAATAAGATAATTGCAGTTATTAATAGAAGAAACCTATACGATCGGTTCATGGCAGAATGTCCGTTCGGACATATTTTGAAGATAACCAATAATACGGCTGCTGGTTTTGTGATTTTGTGGGTGCTTGTTGGAGAGATAAAGGTCGCGAATGCACGCCGTGATGAAAGGTGGTTTGAAATTGGGGAGAGAAGCTATAGGTTTGGGAAACAAGAGTTTCTGTTGGTGACCGGACTTCCTTTTGGGGGCATCGATCGTAAAATCTTCGAAATAAATCCAAATGATCAAAACAGTCTCATATGGCGAATGTTTAATGGAGTGTCGCCGGAGGTGAGAGAGTTAGTCACATTTCTTGAGGCAAGAAGTCATAGAGGGCAGAGAGACCGTGCATGGCAGGATCCGATAGATGATGAAGATCTTTTGAAGTTGGCGAATGTAGGGATTGCTTTCCATCTCTTTATGGGACTGGATGATAGAGCTAACATTTATTCATTTATATGAGTCCTCATTAAGAGTACAGAGAGATGGAAGACATTCCCTTGGGACACATTATGCTATAGTGTCTTGTTACACTGTCTCGGCAAGACACTTAATGAAGAGCGGGTCAGAAATCCACCAAAGACCATTAATATTTATGGCTATGTGTTGGCATTTCAGGTAGGGCTGGCAATTTGGAACCCGACACGATGGGTCGACACGAAACTGACACGATAATTACGGGTTAGGGTTGAGTCTTAACGGGTTGGGTAAATTAACGGGTCAACCCGTTTAACCCGTTTAATTATCGTGTCGGGTTCGTGTTTTAGTTAACAGGTTACGGGTTGACCCGTTAAGTAAGGATAAAAACGTAATTTTATTTTGAGGGATAGTTATGTAATTTTGATAGCAGGTATATATATCCTTCATAATTCAAACCCTAACCCTAAACACATCCACACTTCACGTCCTCCAGTCGCCGCACCCACAAAAACTCCTCCACAGTCCACTCTCAACTCCACCTCCACGGACCACGGTCACAGATCTCCGTCTCCGTCATCTGGTCGGCAGTCACGACATCTCAAGCAACGCGGGTAGCTAATCTGGTTCGCGGATCTGGTTCGTCTCGCAGCATGGGTCACGGTCTGGTTCGTCTCGCAGCACGGGTCACGGTTCAACTCCACCTCTACGACACACGGTCACAGATCTCTGTCTCCGTCGTCTGGTCGGCAGTCACAACATCTCAAGCAACGCGGGTAGCTAATCTGGTTCGTCTCGCAGCACGAGTCACGATCTGGTTCGTCTCGCAGCACGGGTCACGGTTCAACTCCACCTCCACGACACACGATCACAGATCTCCGTCTCCGTCGTCTGGTCGGCAGTCACGACACCACCTCCACGACAGTCACGGTCTGGTTCGCGGGTCTGGTGCGTCTCAAGCAGCACGGGTCTTGGTCTGGCTCGTGGGTCTGGTACATCTCAAGCAGCACGGGTCGCGGATCTGGTTCACCTCTGTCATCTGGTCGGCGGTAGCAGCAGCTCAAGCATTGTCCGTCTTCTCCACAACGGTTGCAGCTCTTCGAGGTATATATTTCGCATGTTGGTTTGTGTTTGACAGCTTCATATTGGTTTTCTTATGTGACGTTCAATCGTCATGTTGGTTTTCATGTTGGCTAAATTGATCAATGACATTGTTGTAAACATCACTATCATCCAATTGTGTGATTAGAAATATATGGCTTTTGTTGCCTTTCAATATTGCAGTAACTGGTTGTGCGATTAGAAATTTCATAACATATCATTAAAACTAGAATGGACATTTTGGGTCTTTGAAGGGTGTTTTTAAGCATCCAAACTGTGTGGTGACTTTTGCTAAAATATACTGTTTCTAGTATCAAAGACTGTCCCCCATTAGCTGTTAGCGGTCTCTTATATCATGACTTTTGGATTCTCTTGAATGCAGAGGGTTATTCATCCTCTGTTTTTTGTTTCTAGAACAGGGTATAGTGTTGGTTATATGTTACAAAATATGTTGTTAGGTCCATTGATGATAAGATTTGGTTGCATGTTCGCCCATCTATAGTCTCCAGTCTGGTTTTAACGTATGCTTCTTGATAAAGTTTGGGTGTCTCTTACCCAATTTTCAAACTCCGAAAAAAGAAACAACTTTTTAGAAGCATTAAGTTGAATAAACAGTATTAGGCCAGCTGCTGTACCATGCCACTTGAAAATTACAATACTGAGGAATGACACCTACGGCTCTAAATAAGTACGTGTACTTGTTTTTGTTTATATTTAAATTTTATTTTGTTATTATTTAGGAGCTTTAAAGTTTAATTATATATATATATATATATGTATGTATTTATGCAAGATTCATGTACAACTTGGAACATCCAAGATTCAATGCTTGATGATTGTTAGATATATATATGTATTTATGAATGAGTGTTAGATATTTCATTTTATTTTTAATTGCATATGTTTAGTTAGAATCATTTTATGGATTAGATATGCTTGATGATTCAAATTGAGTGAGTTGATTATGAGATTACTTTTCAATTTTTCATGTATAGCTTAAATCTATGGACTCCAATGATGTCAATATCAATGATTGGGAAACCAATAGTATGGAAGAGAATTTTGATGAGGAAGGAGATGAATATGTTGAAGTAGAGACCAAGGACTATAGTTGCGGATATGTTTTTTATGTTATTGTTTTGTTTTTTAATATGTAGGACTATATTTGCAAGAATATTTTTATAATTATATTTGTTAACATTTATATTTTTATGGTTTGGATTGTATTTGTAGATGATTATATTTGTGGATGATTGTATTTTTATAGGTCTTATGTATCTTTATTTTAATTTTGTGTTTTATTAGATCTATAATTAAAATTTAAATGTATTAACTATCCTTAAAATTTAAACGGGTCATAAACGGGTCAATTAACGGGTTATTATTCGTGTTGGTTAAATGGTCATTAACGGGTCACTAACGTGTCGGTTAAACGGGTTACTAACAGGTTATTAACGGTTTATTCAATGACCCGTTAAGAAACGGGTTAAACGGGTCGTTTTCGTATCGACCCATTAGTAATCGTGTCGTGTTCGGGTTGAGGGGGTTCAACCCGTTTTCTTATCGGGTCGTGTAAAAAATTATCGGGTCGTGTTCGGGTTGTGTTCAACCCAACCCGTCAACCCGAATTGCCACCCCTAATTTCAGGTATAACTAATACTTTCAATATTTATTGCTTCCTTCTATTACAGTTAATATATAGGGTTATATGTATGTTTTAATCAATTTTGCATTATATATTATCTGACCATTACTAACTATATGTATGTTTTTTGTTTAATCATTGTTACATTATAGTGGTGGTTAGTGGAGTTGTTCCCAGTGTTACGGGAGAAGATATAAAAAAAGAACCGGAACCTGGAAAGCGATCTACTAAGATGTATGGGACGATCACTGAAGAGAACACTGACAAATATACATAGCCTAGATTATTTCCCCCCCGTAAGTGGCAAACATAACCTAAATTTGTGTAAATTATTTGTTTGTTATAACTATCGTTATTTATATTAAGTATATAATTGTAGTATAACTAAATATATTGATATAATGCAAATAGTTGGCATTGGGCAAACCTTGGAGCCTACTGACACCGAGAGGGAGATGGATTATTGGAAATCGTTTAATCCGAATCATATAGTTCATGATGAAGTACATAAATATGGCGGCGGGGGGAGTGATGATGATGATGACGATGACGATGATGATAACCATGATGATGGTGTAGAGGATGAGGTTGAGATAAAGGATGATGATGAGGAGGTAGAGGGAGAGGATGATGAGGAGGAGGTGGAGGGAGAGGATGATGAAGAGAAGGTGGAGGGAGAGGATGATGATGAGGTGGAGGGTGACGATCAGCCACTTAAAGATGTCCGAAGCGTGCAATCCGAATCAGAGAATACCTTATCAGAGTTTCGGACAAAGAAGACACATGATGTACAAATGTAGATTATGAGGTACAAATATTCTATTTATATAATAATATTATTCAATTAATTTCCATTGTAGTAAATGCAAAAGATGTGGACATGTTGTGTAGTAGTACGGAGTGTGAAAAAGAGACGGAGTCTCTAAAAATGATAGACGAAGTGTAATTTGTTTAAATATGCAGGTTGTATTTCATTGGATACTCAAAAAACATGGGAGACTCTGTCAATTTTTTTTTTAAAATTCAGGGTAGTAAGTAAAATGATATATATTTATGATTCTATGAAATAGGTGAAGCGGTTGTTTGAGTTTATTGTGGATTTACAGAAGACAACCCATAAGAAGTTAAGTAGAATGGATAGGAGGCAGAAGGCAACCTTTCAGATTGTAAGGGAGATGGATAGGAGGCTGAGACGGGTGGAAGAGCATTTACATATTCCCAGGTCTCCGGTTGGTAGGCATGATTCAGACGACGACGATGACGATGATGATGATGATGGTGAGAGCTTTGTTCGAGATGAGCACATGTATTACCCATCACCACCACCCACCACATCAGGAGGAGGGTGTCCGTCGGTCGCCTATCGATGTAGGCCAGTCAGCCATCCATGAGAAGGAGCAGGGTGATCATTAGCCACCTTAGCAATCACCCCATCAGGAGGAGGAGCAGGGTGACCAGCAACCACCTCAGCAGTCACCCTAGCAAGAGGAGGAGCAGGGTGACCAGCAGCCACCTCATCAGTCACCCCAGCAGGAGGAGGAGTAGGGTGACCAGCAGCCACCTCATCAGTCACCCCAGCAGGAGGAGGAGCAAGGTGACCAGCAGCCACCTCAGTAGTCACCCCAGCAGAAGGAGGAGCAGGGTGACCACTCCCACATGATCTTAGGAGGTGTATCAGCTACAGACACTGATCGTGAGCATGACCAGGTAGACTTTGTATCCATATTGTGTTGCATTCTGAAATATAATTGGTTATATTAATATTATACATGTTTTTAATTTACTTACAACTGTAGGACGAACGGGGCAAACGAAAGACAAAGCCAGCAGCACATTTACGGACACCGTACACGGATCCGGGGCCAGCGAAAAAGAAAAGAAAGTGGCCCAATAGCAGGCGGAGGAGGTGACAGAGTCTATAGACCCCGTAGAAGTGGTCTATAATGAATATAAAGCTGCAACCACATTGGATCTTAGGTATATTTTTTTAAAAAAAACGTTAACGTTTCTAATTTTTGTATCATTATTGTTAATGTAAGAAAATATATAATAATGTTTAATACTTTTTTTTTGAATTGTAGGCGTTCGATTGATCGTTTGCCATATGCTGTGATACCAACCACATTGGTCACACTCGAGAATGTGGACATGTGGTTGACGAATGAGCACATCGATTCTTATTTGATGTGCCTAAGGAGCACAGACTATAGATACGTTGTCCATAGCAGTTCTTTGTTTGTAAGTATTTACATTTAAGTTAGTTATGCATTTACATTTTCATGTTACATTCGGTTGATTAGTAGTAACATGTTTAATTTTTATCATGTAGGTTTTGATGACAGCGTATTACAGGCAGCATTACGTCAGTAAACAAAGAACATTTGATTAAGTTACAGCTGATATAACCAAAGAGTGGCTTGCGTTCGATCGTGGACATATAAACGCATCAGTCCCGTGGTGGCGGGTTGATAGTGTAAGTGTAGTTTGAACGTTAATATTTATTACATGATTATCTGAACTATTCCTTACAATAGTAACGTTTTGAAATGCAGGTGTTACTATCGTGTAGCTTGAATCAATCACACTGGGTCCTATGTGAGGTGCGTCTTAGAGAGCAGAGAATCATAATATATGATCCCTTGGCGAATGTTGACATAGCCCATCGACGATAGCCACTTGAGCCGCTGGTATGTTTTATGCCTATTTTGTTGCGATTCTTGGGATTTTATGAGCAGGCACGGGTAGATATGCCACTCGTGAATGAGCGGTGGAAAGTTCAGCGTCTTCATAGATCAGTTGTGCCCCAGCAACCTGATGGGTGAGTAAGTTTATAGTTTAATTAATATATATAGTTTATATATTATGATATTTAATTATCTTGATGTTAATATATGTTAATGTTAATATAATAATGTTAATATATGTTAAAATAATATAATTATATTAATATATGTTATGATTAACATTAATATATAATTATAGCTTAATTAATAGATGTAGTTTATATATTATGATATTTGATTACGTTAACATAATTATATTAATGTTAATATATTAACATTAAGATAATTATATTAATATATGTTATGATTAACATTATAGTTTATATATTATGATATTTGATTACGTTAATATAATTATATTAATATTAATATATGTTAATGTTAATTATCTTAATGTATATAGTTTATATATTATGATATGTACAAGACGAGTTACGGAGCATATGTTTGCATGTACGTACGCGACCTTTTGCAATCAAGAACGAGTACATGGAAATCAAAAAAACGCGAGACCGTTGCAGATGCTATTGCACTTAGGGCAGAGCTTGCCAGAGACATATATGACCACTCAAAGCCGATGTATAAAGTTAATAATTTTGGAAAATGGTTTGTAGACTCTGATGGAGAAATTATATATAAATAAATTTAAATATTTATTTATTATTACTCATTATTTATTTGATGGTATTACATTCTATATTTTTAAATTGCCAACAAATCATTTTAATTAAACATTTTAAGTGACATTGTATTTCCCTAAATTTAATTATATATATGATCATAACATGGAAAAAATAAATAATATTTCGTATTATTAATATTATTACTTTATCCCTAGCATTATACAATATAATATAAACATTAAACCGATATCATAGTAATATTACAATTAATATCTAGATTAGTATTATATAAATGTATACAGTGTGATATTATTGTATTAATGTTAATATAATCCTAAATATAATGATAATATAATGTTAATATATTAACAATAACATATTAATATAATAAATGTTATAATATAATTATATTAACATATGTTAATGTTAATATATTAACATTAACATATTAATATAATAAATGTTGACATATAATTATATTAATATATGTTAATGTTAATATATTAACATTAACATATATTGTTAATTTTATATGTTAATATTAATATAATAAATGTTGACATATAATTATATTAATATATGTAAATGTTAATATATGTCAATATTAACATTTATTATATTAATATAAGTTAATGTTAATATATTAACATTAACATATATTGTTAATTTTAATATATTAACATTAACATATTAATATAATAAATATTGACATATATTAACATTAACATATATTGTTAATGTTAATATATTAACATTAACATATATTAATATAATAAATATATTAACATTAACATTTATTATATTAATATAAGTTAATGTTAATATATGTTAATTAACATATTAATAAATGTTAATGTTAATATTAACATTAACATTTATTATATATTAATTTAACATTAACATATATTAACATAACTTAAGTATAATAAATGTTAATGTTAATATATTAACATTAACATATTAATATAATAAATGTTATAATATAATTATATTAACATATAATATAATTATATTATAATATTTATTATAATAAATGTTAATATGTTAATATATTAACATTAACATATGTTAATATAATTCTACACCAACATTTATTATATTAATATGTTAATGTTAATATATTAACATTAACATATATTAATATGTTATGTACGGTTAATATATTATATAGGCATTATACAATAGTTAATTATACATTTTAATGATATCATATATTATTATTAATTTATTGACTTAAATATTTTATAAACATTAAATTGATATCATTGTAATATATTATATAATATCTAGATTTGTATTATATATATTATTAACATTACATCCATATAAGTTATAAGTCATATTAGGATTATAGTTATAATAATTGTAAAATTATGTGAAATATATTAACCATATTAATATGATATATTAAGATAACACATATTATAGTAAAGGTATATTTATTATTACTAATATCATATGAATATTAATAAATGATAAAATTAATATATAATGTTTTTAAAATAATGATATCGTTTATAATAAAATTATACGCTTCCTAATCTATATAATATATTTACATACATCCGTATATAACGATTTGTAAAAATAATTCACTTAAAGTGAAATAAAATGAACATAAAGATAGAAATAAATTCAACCCAAGTAAATATTGATTTTTAGGGGCACATGAAAAATCGATATCGGTTTTTGAGGTCTCCTTAAAAACCGATCCACACTTGTCCAGACCTGGAAGAAGTGGTGGCAAGTGGATTGGTTTTCGAGTAGGCCTGGAAAACCGATACCGGTTTTTTAGGCTTACTCAAAAACCGATCTATGTACCTCAACGATAGGGGAAATCAAAGGCAAGATGATCAGTTTTTCATCAAGCCTGGAAAATCGGTACCGGTTTTCCAGGCTCGGTGAAAAATTGATTTTTGTGGTTCTCAGCTAATATGAAATGATACAAAAATAATAGAAATGGAATAATAATTTATACATTTGTATTAGTACATAATTGAGTAATTAACATAAAAACGATTTACATAAAACATGCATAAACAAAATGTCAATCGATTGTTAATCATCATTTTCGTCAGTAGCCACTTCTGAATTGAGAGTAGGAAACCGTAGCATACATCGACGTTGGTTGTGTCCAGTCTCATGACACAAGCGGCATCTTCGAGAGCATGGCTCATTTTCAGTAGCATTTGAACTCGTTCCAACATCCGCACCCACGTCTGCGCTTGTCCCTTCGCTGATAGAAGTTGGGGGGTTAGGGCAACGAAGACAGTTGTGTCCCCTCTAACCACATCTTCCACACTTTTTTCGACGAGGATCTTCCCCAGTTGAAGGAATCCGAACCTCCTTCGGCCTACCTGCTTGTCTTTTACCTTTCGGTGGTAATACAACTATACTTCTAACTTCCGCTAAAACATTCCAACTGGCGAATTTCGGGACGGGATTAATCGGACGTGCATATGCTGCTTTTAGACACTCCACGCTATAGTACTGACTGCAAAATGTATCACAACTGACACCCTTGAACCTGACATGTATCAACAATTTAAGTGTCACACTATGACATGTAATACCGAAAAAAACAATGTATAATTACCATACCTGACCACAACACATGCATGAACACATGGCAACTGATCAAGGTTCCACTGCTTACACGTACATGTGTGCTGTTGAATGTCAATCATCGCATCTCCTTTGCTGTAATGTATGACACTGTAATGATACGGTTCTGTAATAGGATGTACGCTACCTTCTGTGGATAAATCTTTTGCCAACATGATACGATCATATGCAGCGGTAGTAACATATGTTGTGAACTTTTCAGCAGCAACACGTCTATTATTAAACCATCTCTGCAATACATTTCTTACATATTCATGTGCAGTTGTTATTGGCAAACGACGTGCTTGCATCATGCAATTGTTGAGCGACTCTGCAATGTTGGTAGTCATCATTTCATATCTTCTTCTTAGACAATGTGCTCGTGACCACCTGCTCACTCCAGCCTTAACCAAAGCTCTATGTGTGGTTGGATGTAATGCACGTATTTCTTCCAATATTCTGTTGCATTCATCAGACACATAACAATATGCTGCATTGTAAAATGCATTTTCCACATCCGAACGCTTTTTATACTGTTGCTTAAGGTTTTGCCACAAGTGGAAAAAACATACCACATGTAGGACTTCAGGAAAAACTGCTTTCATTCCATTCGATATACTCTTATGATGATCCGATACGATCAGCAAATCGTCTGACACCCCGATTGCTCCTCTCAACTTTTTTAAGAACCAAGTCCATGAATTGTTCGACTCTCCGTCAACAAATCTAAAGGCGATGGGATAAATCATCTCCGACTCATCTTTGCATGCAGCAAAAAAAATCACCCCTTTGTATTCACTTTTTAAATGAGTGGCATCAATAACAACAACCGGTCTCATGTAAGACCGAAAACCCTCAATGAAAACTCCAAGTGCAACAAAGGAATACAAGAACCGGTTGTTTTCATCTCTCTTAATTGTCGTCATTGTGCCAGGGTTTGAAAGTTTTAACATTTCAAAATAGGACGGAAGCTGTTGATATGATTCATCCGCTTGCTCATATGTTAGTTTCTTTGCATATTGTAAAGCCTTCCAAGCTTTACTATATAAGATCTGCACTCCATACTGCTCTAGCATTTCTCCAACCAAACGATTAGGTGTATAAAGATCTCTTCCCACCTTTCATGCATACAATTTTTCGATCACAATAGCCTTCACACTCTTCATGTGTGATTCCATGGCTGTCTGTCGACACGTGTGTTTGTCTACATACTTCAACACAAACCACATTGAACAACCTTTTCTGCATCTTGCACGAACAATAAAAGGACAAGTTTTATCTTTACAACCAGCTTCAAATCGCTCCGTGTCCGAACGTCTAACCCGATATTCAAACTTAGCTTTCAGAGCATATTCACCAATAGCTATAGTCATTTCTTCTTTACTAGTAAAGAATGCTCCTTTATACAACGTACCACGTTGGTAGACGGTTGACGTAGTGCTTGAAGTAGCCTCAATATCCCCCAATTCTACACCAGGAACAATCCAGTATGGTTGTGAAGGATTGTTCTGAAATTGTAAACCTGAAAATCTTAATTCTGGAAACTCTTCTTCTTCAGCGACATCATCAAATCGAGTTTCCTCTTCATCACTATCTTCAATTTGCTCTTCATCACTATCCCGTATTCCATCACCATTATCATCTGTGTCCCGATCTTCATCATCAGTACCATAATTCATATAGTCATCATTAAAGTCACGAATTAGACTTTCAACCAATGTAAATGGGGTGCCAGAAGTATCAACTTGATTGCTCTCAATACCTGAAGTGAGATAAAAATGACTTTCAACCATATGTGGATTTACAGGTCTATCCATATTTGCCTCATCATGTCTTATGTCTGGTATTGAATCAGTGACAAATGGATGAACGATACGCCTACTAACCCCAGCTCCAAAATCTCTTGCAATTTTATCGATATAAATCTCTTTAACATCAATATTTTTTATAGCCATCAAACCAACAACACCAAGATCAGATATGATACGTATCTTTTTAACCTGACCATTTGTCGTACTTTGTAGTAAATAATATATACGGATATCCCACATTCTTCTATCAATACCAGTCTCTCTGTATACAACGTCCACCAATGCTGAAAAGCTACTATTTTTGTGGACCCCACACATGATCGACTCCCCTCCAATGTAATTACATCCATTTCACTCTCCGTCAAAGTTGATTACAACTGTCTCTTGAGCCATTCCTGTAACATTCAAATCAAATAATACTATTAAATCTCATTTCAATCGGGCAATATTACAAAATACAATCATATCGAATCATATTCATTACATAGAAACACAAACATATAAAAAATCATAAAAAGGTGGTAAATTCAGTTTTCCAGTGAAGTTATCGGTTTTTCATTCTCTAAAAAACCGAAAAAATCGTGAAAAACCGTTCAATCGGTTTTACAGTGGCTGGATTGGTTTTTCATCCACTGAAAAATTGATCCTGGTTTTTCAGTGGTTGAAAAACCGGAATCGGTTTTTAGCCACGTACCAGTTTTTCACTGACTGAAAAACCGATACCGGTTTTTCAGTGGATGAAAAACCCATCCCACTGAAAAATCGTTACAACTCTTCAATCGGTTTTCCACAGAGTGGAAAATCGATTATCGTTCACGAAAAACCGATTTCGTCGCAGATTTTGCAGATTCCGTCGCAGATTTCAGAAAAATTTAGATCTTACAACTAAATCATTCTTATAGTCTTTTTTAGCTACCAATATGAACAAAACAATCCAAAAACCAACAAAAAAAACTCATACATTACCTTTCAAACTCAAATGAAAGAAGAATCTTCAAAACCTTCAATTGTGTAAACTTGAATGGATCCAAAAATTTCAATGGATAAAGAAGCTCGAATGAATAATCTCCTCAATAGATTGTTTTTCAGCTGCAATGGATCTCAAAAATCATTGATAATCATTGATAGATAAGAGAGAAGTGGGAGGATATTGTTGGGATGAAGAAGGTTATTTTCGTAATTTCATATTTGGACAGAAGGTTATTTTCGTAATTTCATGTTTTGGCATTTTAGTGATTTTAACTTAAGAGTATTTTCGTAATCTTGGGTATACAATGAAAATAGTTTGTTTGAGAGGTCAAAAACAAATTTTTTAAAATAACAGGGTGAAAATAAAAATTTCCTTTTCATTTAGGTAAAAAATATAAATTCCCCTATATATATATATATATGTATACGACTTCTTGTCATAAAATAATCAATTATAGTGAAGACTATTAACTTCATATATATGCATATATATGTAAAATAGGTGTTCTTAATTTAAAAATCTTACTCAGCCAAGGCATCCGCATTACGGTACTCATGCTGCTCAACAATTCCCGTTTCAGGATTTACATACTTCCGTAGTTTTTCAGGTACGCCTCTGTCAGGATTTACGAACATGACAGGTTTCTTTATAAGATTTTTTCCAACATTTATAAGTCTTTCAAGATTAACAGGTGAAGTCATGCATTGACTCAGCTTTCATGTCATACTCCTGATCAGCACCACAGTTAGAATACATAGTCATTATATTGAAAAAATAAACATAAATTGAGACCTTCTAAAATAAATTGTTACCTGAATAAGGAGATAATTTCTACGGATACTTTTATGTTGGAAGTTACGCGACATGTAAAAATCTACCGTATCACCCACTGAAGTGATTATATAACGGAACAAATGCGGAATGATGCTTGCCTTGAGAATATTCTTGGTGAAAAACCATTGTATAATGCCCCCGGCTCCCTCAGTCATAGTAATCACTTTTAGCCTCCCTGTTCCAAGGTAGAGAACCAAATAATTTTCGTAGTTTGGTAAGTCTTCATTCAACTTTTTCGCTTCACACAGCGCAAGCAAGGTCTGAATTGTACCGAAGAAATACATTGTTAAGTGGAATAGAAATAGAAAAGACGCAACATATACACATAAATGATTTAGTAAGGTTATGATATATATATATATATATATAATTTTCGTTCCATGATGGGGTGATAGAGGGGATTAAATTAAAAATATATATATTCACACATTGTGTTTTAAGACAATTATCGGACTTGAACTTTTGATTTCTTACAATTAAGAAAAGTGATCATATATTCCTACCGGGGTTGACAATAGTTACTTATATATTTCTGAAATTTAATTTTTTTTTTTTAAACTCTGAAATTTAAAAATTTTAATTGCAAATAATTTATAGGACCCAATAAGGTATATTATATATGTAGAACCTAAAAATTTATTTTATATTTTACTTTCATCTAAAATGTGAATAAATTTTTCTTTAGATAGTATTTATAGAGGAGAAAGAGGAAGTAATTTACATGATTATTAGCCGCCAAGCCACCGTCGACAAAGCTGTTCTCCTGGCCCATAAATTTGATAGAACGAGGTGGGAAAAAACCTGGGGCCACTGTAGAGCTAAGAGTCACGTCATTTAGACGCATGTCCTCATACCTTTGAAACTGTATGCATTCATTTGACACACTCAGTCATATACATGTATTCAATATCAATAACTGAATACTCTCATCTATCAGTACTTTTCTATTTTCAATTACCTGAGCTGAAGAGAAAACATGGGGCCTGAAAGTGATCAAACTGTAAGTAGGAATTACAGCATTGGTGAAAGTGTGGCTGAGCTAGTCAGGAATGATCTAGTTTTCCCAAAGGAGTTTCACTCACTGTTATGGGTTTATATATGGCAAATTTTGCCAATGCCTTTATCAGACCAATCCATGCCCATACCTTCGCACTAATCCATCCGTTTAGCCTTTTCTTTTCAGACCAAGCTGATTCTTGTTTATTCCTGGTTCATGTAAAATAAATTTGTAGAGTTAGTTATAACTGTTAAGGTTTTAGGATTATATGATATTTTATATTGTTCAGGTACTTCTTCTAGGACCTGAGAAGCTTTGATTGTTTAAGAGCAAATACTTAAAAAGAGATTTCACTAAAGACAACAGTCTACTTGATGAATTGTCTATTTAATTTAATAAATTGGACTATAATTTGAAATTGGTGTGTATACACATATGCATGCCAATGCCATGCATCGTGAATATATAATATTTATAACAGACTTTCTCTTTCGATCAAATAAGTGAATGAATATTTAGTACACACCATACCCTAGCTGTGAATTGTGATCAGGCCGAGTATTGTTTGCAGGAGCTTTAGAAAAGATAGTCGGGCCGCAATTCTTATAGAAATTAGTGATCTCGGATGCAGGATAAAGAGGGCGGTGGTTCTGATCATCTTTCACAGTTAGCAGAGCCGTCAAGATGGACCCCGTACTTGTTCCTGCTATTACATCAAAATAGTCTGCAAGCCTCGCATCTTTGCCATCAAGCTCCTGTTTGCCCACAAAAATTTGTATTAAACAAACATATAAACTTTGAAAATTTCTCTAGATGTTGATTCCCACCTATAGGAATTGTCTGGTCTTGAATTTCAGAACCAATCCTAAGGAGAGAATGACCTATAAACTGTATCAACTTATAAGTTTGAAAAAAGAGACGGAGAATATGAATAGGATTGATACGAATGAATGATTTGAAGGAAATGGAACCTGGAGGGCGTTTTCAAGGAACTCTAGGATGACTGCTGGAATGATGCCTCGAATTCCACCTCCATTGATGCTTAGTATAGTTACTAATTTTTCGTCAGCTGGAGACAGACTGCATTTCGTTACTGTTTTTATCTGGCCCCATATGAAATTCTGTTTTAACTGATACACTGCATCAATAAGACGCTCGGTTTAATTTTTCTATTTATATAACATGAAAGGGCAAACTTCTTGGGATTGAAACAAGTTAGAGATCTTATATATACCTAACTTGGTTTTTTGATAACTTTTTTCATACAAGAGATCCAGTCTTTTGCAAGTTGTTCGAATTCAACAAGGAATCTTACATGTATATCGCATGAAACATCAATGACAAAAAATTTACTTATTATATTTTCGATAAAAGTAAGTGTTATTTCTTGTAAGGTTGTGAGGGAAGATAGCAACAGTCACAATGATGGTTATTACTTTTCTTTAAAAAAAGGAAAAAAGAAAAGTAGGTTGTTTACTTATTAGTCATTGAGTTTTGTTAAAAATTAAAAAAAAAATCTAATAACTACTTACAATTATACAGAAATTATATGGTAACTAAATCTCTATTGCTATTATTATTATTATTATTATTATTTAAATATCATTTCCCAGATAATTATTCAAATACAAAATATCGTCAAGCAGAATAAGTGTTTATTGCCATCAAGCCATATTGGGAGAGAAGATTTATATATATATATATATATATATTACTCTATTATAATTATATTTAGAACAAGTTAAAAAGCAAAAGAAATTCTAATACTAACTTTGTTGAATGAATATAAGGGTGAATATAGTATTAAGTTATAATTATTATATTATGATTGTAAGTATAGTCTAGTTGTAATCATGCCTCCTCTTAAAACTGTAGCCTTAATGGGGAAAAAAAAGTTACAAGCATCATATCAATGAAATAAAATCCATAAACTAAAATTCTAACATGTCGACGTTGTTTTCTGATCGACGAGAGTCCAAAACCCAATACCTGCAATCAATGTGAAATAAAATAGAAAACAAGAGAAAGTGACAAAGAATAAGAACAACACACTAAAATTTTTAACGTGGTTCAGCCAATAAACTTACATCCACGACTGTCTCTCCATATTTCTGCAGAGTGACAGTATAATATTTTTTTGTCTCTCTCTGTTACAATAAATTCAGCCTCTATTTATAGAGAAAGAGGCGTTACAGTTTAGGCAGAGATAAAATAGGAAGAGAATCCTGAATTAATTACACTTCCTAATCAGTTAGAGTAAAATCAGGAAACTGCTTCGTAAAGCTCTGGATCACGTTGACTCAGTTTAAATTTGAATTAACTTCTAATTCTGATAAGAGAATCATGATCAAATTAGGTCACTGCATTTTCTGGAAGATTTTCTTATCTAACTGTTCATTGTACGAGCTAGAACCTGCTTTGAGTAACGAGCTGAGAGCTGAGAGCTCAATCCTGCGAGCTGGATGCTGAGGAGCTGAGAGCTCCATCCTGCTAGCTGTAAGCTGGAGGTAGCTAGCTGCGAGCTGTATGCTGAGACCTGAGACCTGAGAGCTGAGAGCTCATCAACGAGCTGACAGTTGAGAGCTGGGACCTGAGACCTGAGAGCTCATCAGCGAGTTGAGAGCTGAGAGCTGAGTTCGTTCTTTAGATATTAGGTTTTGTCTATTAGATCAACCCTCTGGGTCAGTTCATTGAGCTTTTACCAGTCCATTTACACGGCCCAAATTATACCCACAACTTAACATAACTAAATTTTTATGTGAGTAAGTATGACTTGAAGATAAAGAAGGTTTATTCAACCTAAATTATAAGTTCAAAATGCTCCGCTAAAGATTATAATTTAAAAAAAAAAGAAAGTTGTAGAATATTGCTTAAAAACACTATTATTTCAAGACGTTCATCATGAAATAGAAAGAAGAATCTCAATTCATAAATTATACAATAACCAAAATCATTAAAAATGCATCACCTAAATGTTTCGAATATTTATGATAATCAAATCAGTAATGACTAAAGAGTATTACTTGATAGTTTGTCATTTACTTTTACTCTGTTTTTCAAATCTTACCTAAATCACTTTACACAGAGCATCCACTTATATCAACACTTCCGAAAGTTGGGAAGAAAATAAGATAAAATCCTATAATTGCTCAAAGCCCATAAAGTCCCAAGTTATATATACTTTGTTTTTCACTTAACATATTGGGCTGGGTCGGGTCAAATGGGTCAGAAGGTCAAGAGAACACCACCTCCAGCTCTTGATTGCAGTTTTTGTGGTTAAAATTCAACGCGACACCGTCTACGATCAATAGACAAAACCATGTCTATGAGTCGGCGTTGTTTGCAGCTCCAATTGTGACGAGCTCAACTCAACATGCTTTCCTTCACTGCTTTGCGCTCCTCTTGTTCTCTTCTCACTTCCCCTCTCTACGCAAATGCAAAACGTCATCGCTCTAAAACTTGTTGCACTCTAAGAAAGCAAACCACAAGAAGAAGTAGTCTCAAAACCACTTGGCCATCTATTGCTCTCTCACTTTTTGGCTCAGGTTTCGTTCTGGGTCCGCTTATTGATGGACTCCATTCCAGGGTAAATATTGTAGTTTACCAAAATGGGTCGATCAACATCGGTCCTCTTCACACAAACATCTGGGTAATTTTGAAAATTCTCTTAGTTTTCCCACATGACATGACATCACTACTCTTTTAGTTAAATGATCTTCACTTTCCTTTTAAAGTTCACTGATCACAAAATAATTCAGCCCAGTTAAGTTGTTTTTCCTCTATCTAATTTTGTCAGGTTCCTCCTTTGCTTGGACTATTTTACTGCACTGTTGGGTTGCTAAAACTTTACATAGATGAAAAGGCCTCTTCAAAGGTTCCAGAAGGGAGCCTTGGAAAAACAGCCGTTTCGCTAATGTGAGTGTTAACACACATGTTATCTTATTTTATATTTTAACTAGAAACAAAATAAAAAAATTAAAAATATAGTAATGTATTACCTTGTCAAATCTGCGTTTGGTGCAGAGCAGTGGTGCTGTTCATTGAATTGAGTGCTCAAATGTATAAGGCTGGAGTAGCATCTAACATTGAGGCCTATGCATTATTTGCAGTGGCAGAGTTTATATGGTTTTCCCTGGACAGGACTTGGCTTGGCTTTGCCTTAGCAACTATTGTTGGTCTTGGCTGTCCACTGGCTGAGATTCCCCTAATGAAGTAACATACACTATCATTCTTTCTCAAATGCTTTGTTAAAAGTTACTAAATGACTCAAACAAATTGTATGTCTTGATCGATATGTTTGGTGTCTGATTCCAGATTTTTTAATCTGTGGTATTACCCGAAAGCAAACATAGAGATCCTGGGCCAGGTATTGTAGTTATAATTATATGGCAAAATGAAGCTAAATTTGATAAAGAGATGTGATCCCTCTGTTGTATGCAGGGATTGGTCACATGGACACTTGCTTGCTATTTTGTTTACACGCCGTTCATCATCAATTTATCACATTGGTTGAGGTCACGCATAGTTGCTGCCACTGCTGAATCAGAGGACAAGTCTGCCTAGGAAATACGTTGAATTTGGTTCGGGAAACAATCTCACATGAAAGTTAAGCAGGAGAAAGCCTTTGACGATCCGAATATCAAATGTCAAACTGGAAAGAAGAGTGAAGTTATGTTTGATTGTATCAGTTCAATAATGTAGAAATAGGTCTTTCGATTTGAATTATTTTTATCAAGTCCATTAGTAGATTAATGTACCAAGCTATTCCACTAAATGGTAAAGACAGATATTAATTTGATTTAACCTGTTCCATGACTGCCAGACAACTTTTCTGCCCAAGCAGAAGATAGATTACTCCAAATGTTTTTCAGGTAGATTTACCACTTGACATAATGAACTATCAACCGAAAAACAAAATCTACAAATAAGTGGTACACAGAGTTGAATCTGGACAACACTCATGTCTAAGATCATTAGATGAATATGCAGCAGTTATTCAGCAAAAATTTACAAGGTTAAGAGCAGTGTCAACCAAATGACTTAAGCATCCTGATTTTATTAAACATGCATGCATAATAATAGATGACCAAATGACTGGTCGTTCACAATTGATCTCAAACCTCATACTAAATATGGAACAATCACAGATCTTTTCCAGCTTATGACACTGAGTGCAAGCTAGCTAGTAAAAGTAACATTTACAATATCCGGGAACTTCTCCTTGATCGCTGCTCTAATTCCCGATCCAATGGACTCAGGTCCTACATACTTCACTGAACAATTCCCACCCTCAACAGATAACACTTCCACACTCCCACCATAGTTCTTAATGGCAGGTCTCAATATATCAAGATGACCGTTTATTGCCTGAAAACATAAAATAAATCAAGAGTGATCACGCAATCCCTAAAAAAAAAAAAAAAAAAATTCAATTATAGTGCCATTTTTCAGTTGTTACCAAGTAGAAAACCCACCTCAACGGTTGTCTCTCTTACTTGCTCATCATACACTTGGCAGATATCTTTCACTGCATCTCCAAACTTTTCCTTCAACACTCTTTCAATCCCCATCTTCATGGTGGTTGTCGAGCTAGGACAACTCCCACATGCACCTGTTCATCAATCTGATGTTAGCAAAGTCTCAGCTTGGACAAACAAGCAAAATCATTACAAGCTTATTGTTCCAATGGATTAGACTGACAAGACTAGACCACATTTCAGCTCAGCACGTAAAATCATAGTCTTCCAATTGTTATAGATTGAAAATGGGGATCTCAAGTGATAATCAGCAGCTCAACATGGTAAAACTTTGATTAATGTGGAAGTGAGTAATCAATTACAACCCATACGATAAATAAATCAATCACTAAAGCCAGACCATAACATAAATCAATTTTATCATATTAAGCTAATATCACATAAACAATTATCAATTTATATATATATATATAAAAATAAAAAAAAAAAAAACCTTGGAGTTTGAGAGAAACGACCCCATCTTCAACAGAAACAACATCGACGTTTCCACCATCAGCGATCAAATAAGGCCGGACGTCTTCAAGCACCAAGTCCACGTTTTGAGGTGTGAGCTCAAATTGCTGTGCCGAGTACAGTCCTGGTGACGAACCCGAACTCGATGCTCTTGCGGCTGTTAGACGCCAGACCCTCGTTTGAAAGCCAGATTGCTGATGTTTGAATGATACAAATTGCGGGTATTGATGGGTCTTTGTCGGGGTTTTTCGAGATGTTGGGAGAGTCTTTGATATTCTGGCTGCTGCTGTTGCAGGTGTGGTGAGGGACGCCATGGTTGATTTTTGTGTAAAGTTTGTAAATTTGGAAGGTTTTGGGGTGTCCAAGCGTAATTAAAGTAAAATTCAAAGAGTGAGAAGGTAATAGAGTGCTTTAATTGTGCTTGTGGTCCTCGTGGACTTGTGGTCCATGGGCTTTTGAAGTCAAGTGGTGCGAGACGGCCGGCATGGTACACAAGTAAACTACCACCACCACTTGTGCCAGGTTTTATTTATTTATTTATTTTTTATGTACTACAATAATGATTGATGTTGTAATTGTCCTTGAAAAAAATATTATCTTAGGAGGAAAACAACTTTCGTCAAATGATTTCATTGCAACCACCCAACTACAAAATAAAGTTTTTACTTTAAAGAGGAATTGGAGTAATTTTTAGTTTGCACATTTGTATTTCACTTTTACTCGTCATCAAATAGATTGATTAAACTCAATTAAATGCTTCATTTTTTAGTTAATTGTAAGACCATTTATCCATCTTAGACAAGGTAATCAATTCACTTTATCGTTGAAATTAAATTAACGTATGAACAGAATATATGATATGCTAGGTTTGGTGAAGAGGGCTAGAATAACTTTAAAAATTGGCTTATACATTCATTCTTCTAATTTTACTCAATCAAAACTTAAAAGATAAAAAAAGTGAATGAATTTAAAATTAGTGATGATATTTAGATTTGGTGAAAAGGGAATAAGGGATATTAAAATCAAAATTTTAAGTTATTCAAATCTAACTTTTAGTAAAATATTAAATTTATATATTTAATTAATATAAAATCATCCAAATTCTACATAATTTTTTTGAGCGTAATGCAGAGATTAAAAGTCAATAGTGAGTATAGTCAAAGGTATTGTAATATGGTTATTGTAAAAATGGCACATGATAGCACATTTTTATTAGAATATTGTGGCTATATCACCTTGGATAAAACTAATTTTCTTTCATCTTTCTTTCCTTTTTCCTCATTCCTCATTTTTTTGTAATTTCTCTACACCGATGCTTATATTCACTCTATACATTACTTTTTTTTACTGAAAAACATTATTTCGATTTATATAGTAATTTGATTTGTCGTTTATAATAAAAATATGATTTTTGGTGTTGTTTGAATCTATAAATATTTCTTAAAGTTGCTTTCTTTATTATTTTTTGGTTAAATTTGTAAATTTATTTAGATCAGGAGTTAAAAACAAAAAGAATACTTGAATTTGGATATAACTAAAAATTTTAGAAACAAACAAAATAGGAAAAAAAGAAAAAGAAAAGGAAATTACATCTCGATGATTGAAAATTTTCTTCATTCAAGAGTCAAGGAAGTTTCAAAAAAGGAAGAAAATTTCCTATGTCTCAAAGGAAGGGGAATTTCCTTTCGTCAAGACTTAAGTCTTCGAGGAAAGAAAATTCAATTATTTAAGATTTAATAGCTATCCCACCCAAAAAATTTTTGGTATATGGTATTTTTTTTTACTAATGGTGGAAGAGGGATTAAATTTATAAAAAAGAAAATGTCCAATCATTTCTATTAAGTAGTGATGCGTCATGTATATACTATAATATCATTGAAATTTAAATTATTAATTAGGTAATATAGAGTCTAAATTTAAATGAAAAAGTGTCAAAAGATGAATGATCCCTTTAAAATGTTTAGTCTAAATTCATGTATAAATAACATAATGTATCACTTATAACTGATATTACTATATTTCATTATTCAATTCTTATAGTACTTTATATGCCATATCATTTACATGCAAATTTTGAAAGATATCCAAAATAACAATAATAATAATAATAATGAACAATTTGACTGTTGGAGTTGAACTACAATATGGATACTGAAATTGTTAATTATGATTAACTACAAAATTTCTATTTTATATTGTTAATGGATAATTACGTGAAAGAATTAATTTATTTGTTTATTTACTTTTAATTTTACAAGCTAAGCATATGTGGAAATTTGTTCTCTTTCATTCTATTAGTGAATGTCTTCCAATAAACGAAATGTAATTACTGTTTGTCTTTTTCTCATTCATTCCTGGGTTAGTTTTGATATTAATCGACAGGCGCAAGTTAACATTACCTATTAATTTTAACAAAACCAACAATTCTTAACTCTTTGATATCAATGACAAGAACACACAAATACTTTTCATTGTTTTTAATTTTTATATATCATTTTACTAAAATTCAAAGACTGATTTTTATAAAGATCATGCTATTATACAAGTTTAGTATAGATTCATGATTGATTAATAATCATTATTTACAATTCAATGATTTACAAATTTTTTTTTTTTTTTTTAAAAAGAAGAAAATAGCTATATATCCTTAACTAGAGTAGCTAAATTTTATTTACAGATATTGTATCATAGCATTTGTCCAAGTCGCATGCCCTGACCACCGGAGGACGAGAAAACGCATTTCCATCCCGCCAAAATGCCCGAGTGTCCATAAAAGCAAAATGAAAGTTAAACAAAGTGAAAAACAAATAACAAAGAAATATCTTCATTAAAGCTGTTTATACTTTAGCGGGGGGGTTAGTTTTGTCCCTTTGAAAAATCGAAAATTAGCCACAAAAAATAACGAAGTTAGGGTTTTCTTCTGGACGAAAAAAGAAAAAAAAAAAGCAAAAACAAAACCGAAAATGGTGACTTTGGACGCCGAGCACCAAATCCTCTTCCAGAAGGGCGTCGAAGTGGAAGTCACTAGCGACGAGGAGGGTTTCAAAGGCGCCTGGTACCGAGCCACGGTTCTCGAGTCCGTCCCCAAGTCAGCCTCCAAGAAGCGGAAGAAAGCGCTAGTCGAGTACAAGTCGTTGGTCACTGAAGATGGGTCGGGCCCTTTGTCGGAGCACATTGACATCTCTTATATCAGGCCTTTACCACCTCAAGAACAGAGCTCTAACGAGGCTTTTGACGTCAATGACGTTGTTGATGCCTTCTATCGAGACGGCTGGTGGACAGGCACTGTCAGGAAGATTCTTGAAGACGGTAAACTTAGGGTTTACTTTGATAACCCACCTGACTTGCTTGAATTTGAAGCCAAAGATTTGAGGCCACACTGGGATTGGCTTGACGGTAACTGGGTCCGACCCGAAAAGCAGGTATGTTGGGTTACTGATCTGGGTTGCTTCGCCACTGCTTTTTTTAAAAAGAGAAAAATGGTTTTTTTTTTTTTTAAACTAGATTTGGTGCCAAGTCATGTGTATGACCAGCATGTAAGATTTACTATTTTGGTTTTGAGACATAATTTTGGTTGTGACATTTTTGGTTCCTATAATGTTGTGCATCACCGTTCAAAATCATCCTGATTTGTAATTTCAGTCAGGTATATGATTTGTCTAATACTAGTATTTGTGTTTGTGGCATGGGAATTGGTTGGTTTCGTTGCATGTCAGTTTGCAGTTAAACAGGAAGGTTGCTGTGTGCACAGGACTATAAATGTTTTCCGTTTTATCTTAGCTCAGGAATAATTAGTTGAATTGTTTGTTTTACTTGTTTAAGTACTCTGGTTTGAACTGTTTGGGGCCCTTTTGATGCGTTTATGGTATCAGTCATCTGCAGAGCAGAATGAAACCATAGTACTTTTATGGTTTGCCCCCTTTGAGGGTTTCAGTTATTTATATGAATCACTCATCGTGCTTGGTCTATCAGGCAGCTAGTTCACCATCATTTTGGTGTTAGATTTGGTTCTTCAATTGGCTGTTAGAACGTTGTCTCTATGCAATTATGCTGTTTTTAGTTTTCAGTTCCGTAGGCTGAAAGCTGTATTTTGATTTAATCCTATATATCATTTGTAGAGTTTAATATATAAACTATGCAGTTGAATCGTTGTATTGTTATAGTGATATGATTTGTATTTTATTTCTAAAGCAATCAACAGGGTCTACTTTTAGCTCAGGAACAGAAGTAGAAGTGAATGCTGATAACAAAGAAAACTTTCGTGATATATGGTACCCAGCAATTGTCATTAAAGAAAATGAGGATGGTACTTTCTTGGTTAAGTATCAGAACTCGATGAATGGTGATGAAGCTGGAACTGTAAGAGTTGCTTTGGATTCCCAGCATATCCGACCTACCCCTCCTCGTTACTTGGACAGAAGTTATGAGTTGCTGGAAAAGGTTGATACATCCTACGGTATTGGTTGGCGGGCTGGGGTAATTACTAAACTTCTCACTGGGGGAAGGTACAATGTCTTTTTTAAGCATGGAAATGAGGATAAGGAACTTAGTCATTCTGATATAAGGCCGCATGTGGAATGGTCTAATGGCAACTGGGTTAGTAAATCGAAGGTATCAACTCTTTTGCTTTGGGAGGGGGTTTTGTGGGGCATGACTCAAGCTTTCTTGTTCTATACTATTTTTTTGATTTGACACAGTGGTTGGTATCGATATATATCTACATATCAAGCGTGATGTTTAAAGTTCAAAATTTAAATTTTCAACTTTTGTGTTGATCTTTTTCACGTATTGACAGGAAAAGACAAGTTATTATCATTTGTTAGATACCTTGAGATTTGACAGTTGGGTTATATTACTTAAATTCGTGGCTTGAATCTAGACTTCAACTGCCAACCATTCATTTACTTATTTCAAGGTTTGGGAAATTATCACCTCATTAATGCTTGAGTCATGTTTTTGATTGAGCTTTAAGATAGGATCACCTTGTCTCGTCCCTCATATTACAAGTAAATGGGGGGTTGGTGGTTGAAGTCTTGATTTAAGTTGCAAACCTAAGTTAATATATTTAGGACTATCTTGATGTTTTTGGTTTGAACCCGCGGCCTAAACTACTATTCTTGCAACCTAGGCAACTTGGTCCTCAACCTGGACTATTGTGCTCACAACTTTGGTCCAGATAAATGTAAATGTAGACTTCCTGCTTAGAGGATGACTCTTTCTATGTACAGCATTGATGCATCTAACAACTAATTATCGCAAATAGAGACTATAAAATTTGCTTGCATATGATAGGCTATGTTTGTTTTCCTCTTCAAGGGAGTGTTTCATATTGGTTTCATGTTGTTAGTGGATATTGCTTCTTCTAGAAGAAGAGATTGAAATCAGCCATCCTTTTGCAATGTGCATTTGGCACAAGTATTAAGATAAATTCTTCTTCTTTTCTTTTGTATTTAGAGATTTCTAAGTTTAATATTTAGTGATGCTAGTTTTTTGTTATGTAGGATTAGGTTTAGTGTTCCCTCTGTTTTTTGATGTTTACCGAATTAACCATTCTATGAAGTGGTTGATCAACTTTTACTCTGTAATGAAAGCATGGCCTAATAGTACACCTGTGGGTTGTCGATATGATGTAATATCACCTACAATTTATTTGAGATGGAAAAAAAAATTAAATGTTCGGAATAGAGCCATTTGGTCATGCTTAAGAAGAATATTGATCAGCATCATTGGCGATGATCTAGTTCAATCTTTCGGATTGTAATGTCATCTGCATTGACAGTGGTTTGTTGCAATTTTTTAGAAGGTTTAATGGTGTGCATGAGTTAATGTTACAGCTTTTAAAGCATGTAAAGATTTAGTTCATCTATTGGTAGTTTAAGTAACAGTTCCTTCTCTCTTTTTTACCAGGAAGTATTGGTTGCGTCTGATAATCAAGAACAGCCAGTGCCTGCCCATGATGCTACTGCCAACACTGAGCTGGCTCCAAAACTTGAAAGCTCAGGCTCTGCAAAAGTTATCATTGAAGACACAACATCTTCCTTGACAAACATAAAAAGGAATTTAACAGAGACGTCAACTCCTGGCCATGAAGATTCAGCTTCTTATTCCTTGCCCCCAAATAAGAGGAAGATGAGGTTTCCTAACTCCTCTAATAGTGGCATGCATTCATGTCCTAACAAGAAGCTGAGAGAAAATTTATTACCTGTTACTGCTGTTCAGTTAAAGAAGATACCAAAGGAAAAACCTGAGGAGACACATTCTGCTCTGGTCACCCCAAAAACAGAAGGAAAAGGAATGAGAATGTCTAGAAAACATGCTGAAAGTCCTGTTTTGGGAAAGAGAATTGTGAGTTGAAATTATTTTTGAAACCTGAATAATTTTGCACATCCTATACATTGAACTTCATAGGTGCCTATATGCCCATTCTTTGATCAAGTGAAACTTGCAAATGCTTGCCCAACAGTACAACCAACCTTGGGTAGTCTTGTCATGATTTGTTCTGTGTCTTACGTGATGACCCTTCTGTGACTTACCTTAAGACTGAAGGGTGTGGCTTCAAATTTCCTAATGATGTTATAGATCAGAGTTTATAGTTATGGTATATTAATAATGGTCCCTTAAGTGCATCCAGTGAGTGTAAAATCTTTTACCACAAAATCTTACTAATAAAATGAAATATGCATGCCGTCCTGATCATACTGAAAATTGAGTCTAAGTCATTGACATGTCACTGATATGTCCGTTGATTTCTTGTAAAAGTAAATTAAAGTTGTATTTAAGATAGGGAAATCAAAGCATTCATCGTTCCTGATTTTGAAAAACCGAGTCTGAGTTGTTGATGTGTTCAATGATTTCTTCTTTCAAGAGTAAATAAAAGTTATTTTCAGCTAGGCTATTGATCGAGCAACTTTTATCTAGGTGTCCATTTGAATGATTTGCTTTCTGTTTCCTCTGTCAGTATTACCATTTTAATTCAATAATAATGAATTTTCAACTTTGGTTTTGTTTGTACCACGGTTTACTGTCCAAGATCATAATAGTTGGCTCTATTGTCTGGTTATATTTTTCCTTGCTCTAGAGGACAAGCCATAAAAAATTTGGAATGGACTTTCAGACAGTGGATTTGAAAAGAAAGGGAAGACCAACAAAATTAGAGATTAAAAGGCCACCCTCAGTAAAAGGTATATGTGGCCGTTGATATATATACTGCTTTAATCGTATATGTTTCTGTAATTTTAATTTTTGCTTTATGGATTGCAGGTAAGGAGAGTAATGCAAGGGTTGCTGCTGCTGAAGAACCAAATGGAAACAATGGTAAAGAGAAATTAGCTGAGACGTCTGTCATTGTAGGATTAAAAGCTAAGGAAGTAGGGGGCACTCAGGCTGGAAATCCTAGTCTGAAATCTAATGAAGAGTCGCTAAAACTAATTAGGGATCAGTATAAGAGTTTAAATGATTTAGAAAGGGACAGCAGTGTGGTAAGTTATAAGAGACAACAGTATGCTACAACTTACTTTTCTTTAAATTATGCTGTTTCTTGACCTGATGATACTGATTTTAATGTTTTTTCTTGTGTGGGAATAGCAGCCAAAAGGTGGAGGAAGCAGCCAAAGGAGAAAGAGAGGAAGACCGCGTAAGTTGGTAATCATAAGCCCAAAGGCTCCAGAGGATGGCATATGTTAGTTCTAAGCTCTCATTATTAATTTGATATATGCTTTATTTTTGTTTTAGAGACACATCTTTGGATTATGCTGTGGCTGTAGGTAAGGAGCACAAAGAGGCTGCAGTTGCTACTGATGAAATTGTTGTAAAAGATCGTATAACTAATGAAGCTGAAATACATGAACGTAAAGGGGTGGAATCTACAGGTATGAGAAGCTTACGACCTCAGATTATTTACAGCTTCCTTGTGTGCAGAATGTGAAGCATATAAAGTATAAGATCAGGTTCATTTATTTGTCCAGTAGTCTCCATATCATATCATATCTTATATATATATATATATATATATATATAATTTAAATGCTCCTAACAGAGAAAGGGGTCTTGCCAAATGAAAAAGTTGGAGGTACCAGGCAGCAACTTCAAATGTTTTTATCATAAAGTAAAAAGGAACAATGAAGTTGAAATCTTGAAATTGCATCTCCACTTGAATTACTAGAAATAATGCAAACAGAAAAATGTAGGGTGGTTAAAGTGTTTGCACATCCCTCCCTTTTTTTTTTCCCAAGAAAAATTTACTTTGGAAGTTCTGAACATAGAACCTATCTCCAGCCACTGTACCATTTAACCACTTCAGTTGAAGCCTATGCTATGGATGAACAACTTTTATTTTGTGATCCCTTTGATAGCATAAAGTAAAGACTAGAATTCTTAAAATATGTTTCTAGCCGTTTGAACCATTTTATATTTCTGGTACTTACGTCTCTGTGAGATCTTTATCTAGCAGAGGGACCTTTTTGTTTTTTTTTTTACAATGTTGGAAACTATTATTCAACTAACAGATTTTAACTTAAAAAGAGTATGGAGTAGTATACACCCCCACCGTTGGTTTGTAGTTCTAATAGGAGTGGACAAAAAACTATAACTTAGCCAACCTGCCTAACCTTACCCAAACTTACCTGGCTGGTTTGGCCACAAATCAATCTTATGGGTATTGGTTTGATTGGGTTAAAATGTAACTATGTATGTATGGCTACTCCTAGTCCTCAATGAAAAGTATGATGCAATTTCTCATTTTGTCAAATGGGTAACTCATTGCCCTAAAAATACATGGATTTTATTTTATTAATTATTAGTTAGATGCATAGAAGGGTTCTTTTATGCTACTGTTTTTGGCTTCTGCTGGTACAATGAAGATGGGAGTACTTAGGTGCAGTTATATTTTGAAGACATCATGGCTGGATTATATGGGTTTAAAGTCCTGTCTGTATTTGTAGTTTTCCGAGATGCATCTGGAGAAAGAATAGCTGAAGTTCCCACGACCAATTGCATGACAAAAGAAGTTGACATGGCTCTTGCTGTAACATCCAACATGGCAGAAGATGATCGACCGCTATCGACGTGGAAGATTGGAGGAACACACTTGTCAAGTGGTGAAGAATTAAGTAAGCTACTTGAACATACTAACCTTTTTCTGGTTGTAATATATATATATATATATTTTAAATTCTCAAACTTGTTTCCTTTTCTGTTTAGGGTTGGCGTCTACTAATACTGTCAATGGATTTAACGGGGAAAGAAAAAGCCAAAATGATATTGCAGTGGAATCTTCGATACTTGGTACTGAAGGTGGCAGTGCACCACTAAAAAATCAAATGTTGCCATTTTTGAAGAAGTCGCCAATTTGGAAAACCATTGAATCTATGGAAGTTTTCCAAGTAGTGCCCCAAAAACCACACTTTCTCCCATTAAGTGAAACTAAAGAGGAGTATCGTGAAGGATCAGCTATTGGTATTATGGTAACTTTTGCTGGTTTGTTTGAGAAGATCTCCATGTTGAAGTGTGATGATTCTAGAAGCACATTTACTAGCACCTTGGATAGTCTTCTTGATTTAGAAAAGCATGGATTTGATGTTACTTTGCTTCGAAGACGTGTTAATGACTTGCTATCAATTAGAGATTGTCAAGGAAAGCTTCTGGATAATTTAAAGGACATTGAAAGGGAGATAACACAGCATACTGATGAGAAAGCAAAATTAGAAGAAGAAATGGAAGCAATAAAAAAGAAGATAATTGCGTTACAGGACCAGCTTGAGTCAAAAAAATCGAAGAAGGAGAAAAAGAGTCATGAAATTTCGAAGTTACAGTCACGCACAGGTACTATCAATGGGCAAATCCGAAGCACCCGTCTTGACTTTGAAAAACTAGCGGCTGCAGCCTGGAAGTCGTCGTGATGTAATATTCAGACTTCATTGGTTTCCTTGTTCATTGCATTAGGCTGTGGAGCAGAGGTGATCAAGATTGTTAAATTTTGTGCATTTGTAGGATTGTGTCATGGAACTAGGTGTATTTGAACTTTTAGTTGTGTAGCACTTGTTTTAATGCACTCAGTATCTAGCTTTTAAAATCTAATGCATGGTTAGTGATGGATCTTGGTCCGGGTTAGATGAGAGGTGTTTCTAAAACATGGCGTATTTGATTGAACCCATCATTGATGCCATTGATAGGTAATATGCTGCACATGGGTGTACAAAAACTAACAACCTGGAATGGCATGCCTTAATATGTTGCACTTTAATCTTCTGTTCTCTGTGGTTGCTACATTTTTCATTATGTGGATGTTTATAATGCAACTGTAGATTGGTAAGCTGCTAATTTAGCCTTGCCAGTAGAGGATGACTTCCTTGTTTTGTTGTATTCTGGATGGATTGTGTTATATCTTTTGGTTCTAGCTAAGAGAAAGTATCCTAGAAAGTTGAGATAACCAAGTGTGTGTTTAACCCTTCTGTTTCTGTTTCATTGCAATGTCTTTGAAAAAATAATCATACAACTCAGATTAATAGAGTGTGGTGCTTGAAATTTTATGATATAGGTGTGCAGCTCAATTGTGCATCTTTCTGTTAGGAGACCGGTTATTAGTATTGAATATGATTAAATTTTATTTGGTGAAGAATCATTAAAGAAGAAGCAGGGACGATCAAAATACCAACTTATAGAGTGAAAAGATATAATTATAATTGCTTTCGCCAGTTGAGCATATCCTCTGATGCCATTCTGTATTGAATGACTATTCTGCTTGTTTGTACTTTATTTCACTTGAAATCGGTATGCATAATATAGTTATGCATTTTTAAGGTCAAGACAAGTGTTAATGTAGCTGCTAGTGTCAAGGGAGTCAAAGGTTGGAGAGCGATCGGAGATAATTTTCAAGATTTCAAAGACTTCACCATTTGGTTTTTCATGTTCCACACACAAACACAAAGTCAGCCCTGGCCACAGCTATCTGATATTGACATATTCTGCTTTGGGGTGCTCTGTATAAGTCTTCCCCGTTGATAGACTGCAATTTGAGTCTATGAAAGAGGCAATTACTTCAAAGTTAGTTGCCCATCGCTTTGTTTCATTTATTTTATTTCTCTCTGCAAGTTTTTATTCATTCATTCATTTATTTCTGTCAGTTTCACATAGACAATAATTTCTATCCATGTGCAGGTCTTGCCGCCAAGTGTTCAAGAAATTTACAGGTTGTTGTTATCATTAATCCTTACCACATCCTATAATAGGACCATCATTTATCATCAAAAGACTAATCTGATGCAGACTTTGTTTAATTTTTCCCTTATTTCTCAAACATATTTACATCCTAAGAAGTGAGATTGTTCATTTTCTTTGAAAGAGGCGTATGTTCTAATTTGTAGGTGAATTCTAGTTGAACCTGAAAACATTTTCTAGTACATGAACATTCCTCTACTTGATACTGGACAGGAGTACTACTTGGATCTATCAAGTTTGTGATTGATAAACACTAAACCTCTATCTTATGCCACGATCATAATAAAATGAAAATTCTAATTTTATTATTATTATCTTTTGGTTACATCATCGTTAATTGCTGGCAGTGAATGACCCACAATCCCTTCGACGCTTTTATGTCCATCTCTCTTGAAAGTAGACCCTATACATATTTCTTTTTTAAAGTTTAATTTGTTTTAACATCTATACAATAAATAATTATGGAAAAAAAAAAAAACCACAATCAATAATTTTTTGAAAGAATATATTAAAACTAGTTAAACTTTTTAATAGAGAATAACAATGAAAAATTTTGAAATAATAATAAATGCATTTACAAGAGCTGTATGCATAACGATCTGTGGAAGTGAAAATACAGTCACTCCTGCAAATATCTTTGCAAAGTTTAAGAGAGTGGCCCATAGCTCTAAGGGCTGTGCGCGCCCATGGACCACCTATTCTAGGACGGCATGCCGGTTCTGGCTCACCATTGAGTTGGCTACGACTTTCTGGGATCATGCAAGTCCACGTGGGTGGTCTAGGGTTTGCTCAGGTTCCTAGTTAGAAATCTTTTCTTTTAATCTGACAGCTTTGAATTTTTATGTTGGATCAAAATCACGCTCCCTTATTGCTTATAATTTGGATCTACTCCTCATCTTAATTTTTTATTTTGGCTTTTTATGAAAGAAATTTGAATGATACATAAATATATATATAATAATTTTAATAATTTATTATTTTTTATGTTGATGTGTGATTATAAAAAATTTAAGGAAAAAAAAGTAGAGTAGGATTGTTATATTTTTTCTCTAATGCACTATTTAATTCTAAATTCTTCCTATAAAAAGTCAATATTAAAAATGAGGTTGGAAGAAAATGTCTATTCTCAAGTGAATGGTGGAATATTCCCAATAACTTCATACAAAATTCAAGGTTTCAGTGATGATTATATTTGTTTCTTCTCCTTCACATACCAAGGTAACCATAAATCGACGTTAAACATATTTCTACTCCCACATGAATAGTAGAATATTGGTGGGAGTGACATCGATTACCCAACAACTTCGTACAAAATTCAAGGTTTTAGTGATGATTAAATTTATTTCTTCTCCTTTCCGTACCAAAGTAAACCATAAATCTCTTTCAAGAAAAAAATGTAAACCATAAATCAACATTAGATATATGGTTCATCACCTTTTTTGTCATGCAGTAAATGCATGAAATAATTAAAGTGGTAATTTCAAAGGTTAGGAGTTCTTCCAATTAAAGTAATTCTAGCCACTTTTGTCCATTCTAGTTTCGTTTCTTCTGCATCATAGGACAACAGCGTTGAAGTGTCATTAATTCTGTATTAAATGATCTATTAGTTTGGTGAAAATTGAGGTAAATTCAACATGGGAAAAAGGAACAAACTTTATTTAGCCCTTGAGGTTTTGAAAAATATTAAAATTTTAATGCTCTTTTGGAAACAATTTTTTTTTATTCCTAACTGTTTCAAAACTTTTAAAAAAAAAAATTCAAACCGTTAGTTAACTGATAGTCGAACCAAACAAAATGTGTAAAAAGACTTTTCGCCCTTGATTGTGATTAATGTCACTTAAATTATTGTATTACCCCTGAAACAATCAATTTATAAGTTAAAAATTAAAAAAATTAAGCCCAGAAAATAAAAATAAATTGTTGCAAAAAGAACTACCAAAAAAAAAGAAAAAGAAGAGTTCCAAAGCATATCTTCAACTTGAAGATTTAGAATCCATAAAATAGAAACCTAGAACAACTTTTTCATCATCAACTGATCAACAATTCGTTAACAGAACAATCCAAATCAAAACCAACCTTTTAAAAAACCAAAGAAATTCTACTTCAAAACTTTTTTTTTTTTTTTTTAAGGAAAAACCCAAATCTCAAATGAGGATGATGCAACCATTTGGTAATTTTCTTTCCTTTTGTTATGGTCGTTTTCACGATATGGACAAATGGATCGCTGAAGGTCCAAAGGTTGAGTACAGTGGCGAAGGGACTAAAGAGTCCAGTCCTCAGATCGTTGTAACGAGATTGCTAGCTTCTTCAACTTGTGCCTACACGTCCTCAGCTCGCGTCCATGCCAAAGTCTGTATCAGTGCATCTTCAGCTTGCGAAGGTGAATAGGCTAGATCGCTGAGCTTGCATCACATAATGTCTTAGAAGCCAGTGCTAGATCATCCAGATTTTTCGATTTTACACCGGCACAATCTCTACAGTCCCTGAATGCATTTAATGCAGTGACGACTGTGCATTTAATACAATGAAGACTTTACATGAGCATTTAATGCAGGCATGAACATGTAAGAATTATTAGTGTATAACAACTAATGTAGTATGGTCAAGTCAGAACGGTTAAATGTAATGATTACCCCTTGATGTAAATTACACTCAATTGTAATCTCGTTTCTCTATAAATAGGGGTGAAATTCATTGTAAGAAACAAGTTGCAACTAGTATTACCGTCACTTTGCCAAAATACATTCAGAGTGACCCGTGAACGTAGGTACACTTGTCGAACCACGTAAAATCCCGATTTCTACATTGTTCTTCCTCTTCCTTCTCTATTCTTAATTGCTTCTTAATTATGTTCACCAACCTATATCATCATTTATTCTCATTTATTATCGGAGTCGTAGTCTAGACCTCAGAATCTCCAGGTCGACTATTTCCAGACGTCAACACCTTTTTTTTTACTTTACCGTTCTTTCTTCTTCCACCTACCTCCCTCTCCCATCTCTGTTGTCCTTTTCATCATACTAAACCCAGATGAACATCTCCACTAATATGGATTTCTGATAGTTTGTGTTGATGGAAGCAAGTTTAATTGGATTTGGTTTAATCAACCTCTTACAACATCAAAATCTCCTTTGCCACCACTCGCTCACTCTTGTTCCTCTTTTTTTGCATTTTGAGCATAAAAAAAACATGGATCTAGTAAACATGTGGAGTTGAAGGAGAAACAGTGGCAGTGTTGTGGCATTGAGTTGATCGCCTCCGAGAACACTTGAATTGGAAGACTTGGTGGATCACCGCCAGCATCCATACCACCAACACAAAGACAATAACCCTTAGCAACCTAACACCACCCACGATCTGTCAGACCACCACTAAAAACACAACCACATCACTACCACCATACACCACTAACACAAAGACAACAACCCCCAGTAACCTAACACCACTCACAATTTGTCAGACCACCATCACAAACACAACCACCCCTAACAACCCAACACCAACACAAACACACCCCATCAAACCCATACCTCAAACATCGACCTAACAACACCTAGCAAGAAGCAATGATGAGATAGAAGAACGGTGACGAAAGACAAATAAAGGCATAAGATAGGAGAAAGAGATTTAGTGGGGTCTCTATCTGATTTTTTACCTGGTTCGAATCATCGTTGCGTCGACCAAGCTGGGTTCGTCAAACCAGAGATAAAGCCTCGTCAATGACGCCCTACAAATTGGTGATGGAGTCGTAGTCGAGCTTGTCGGAGATGGTCTTCTAATGAGCTTACTAGAGTCATAGCCTTGATCACTATCAGTGATGCCCTTCAAATGTTCGACTAATAAGAATGTTTCCTCTAATGAACCTAGATAATTTTTTTAATTAATTAATTAATTTTTTTTGTTTTACTTTTATATGTTTAAAATCCTAACAGTCCACATGTCACGATTACTAGTTTTTCATATGAAAAGACCATCTTACCTTTTCCACCCAGACAATTTATTATCGTTAACTATTAGTTGACTGACGATTTTAATTTTTTTAAAGGGTTTTGAAAAAATTAAAATGAAAAAAACTGTTTCTAAAAATATTTTAAAAACCTGATATTTTTCAAAACCTCAAAAACTGAAATGAAGTTTTTACAGAAAAACCTCATATGACTCGGGTACAATTTATATTCTCTATCTACATTATATCAACTATTAGTTACCATATGTTATGCCTGTTTTTGGGATTGCAAAAATGGGCTGGTAAAAGCGCAAAGAGCTAATCCAATAGCGGACCCAATTGAAGAAGCTCAGAATCTCCAACACTCAGTTCAAAGCAAGCTTGCAGATCGTTAAGGCCATCTCAGGTCGCTGGAAGCCCAAGTCCAGCTTGCCCATCAAGTCCAATGGTTAGGTCGCAACATCGAGGTCGCTTCATCAGCTCGCGACCTCAACTAAGACCGTCTCGGTACATATCTAGCTCGCGTAGGCGAATGTCAGATCACCGAGCTCGCCCCAGACCGAACCTTTCGGACTCAGATTTAGACTCCTCGACCTCATGTCTGCAAGATCTATGCAATCCCAAATCTCAAGGGACAATTAATGAAGTATGACTATGACAGAGTAGTTAGTCAATACAATAAATGTTATGTCAGAGTAGTTGATTTCTTTACGTGTACATCACTCAATTGTAACCCCCCATTCCTCTATAAATAGGGGGAAAATCTTTATTGTAAAGGAGGGGAGAGGCTGGAATTTTTGTAGTATTACCGTCACTCTACAAACAGATATTGGAAGTGACCCGTGGATGTAGGCACCATTGCTGAATCACGTAAAAATCTCTGTACAATCTCTTGTTCTTCCTCTTTTCTCTTTTTGGTATGCTTTGTTGCTCTTTGATTGCAGGTATTGGGCGTTGAATCTCTACAATAAATGTTATGTCAGAGTAGTTGATTTCTTTACGTGTACATCACTCAATTGTAACCCCCTTCCTCTATAAATAGGGGGGAAAATCTTTATTGTAAAGGAGGGGAGAGGCTGGAATTTTTGTAGTATTACCATCACTCTACAAACAGATATTGGAAGTGACCCGTGGATGTAGGCACCATTGCCGAATCACGTAAAAATCTCTGTGCAATCTCTTGTTCTTCCTCTTTTCTCTTTTTGGTATGCTTTGTTGCTCTTTGATTGCAGGTATTAGGCGTCGAATCTCTCGGTAGACCGTTTCCGGACGTTGACACCATCAAATCAAAAAGTTTAAGTTGATATAGTATTTAAAACTTGAAGTTGATACATGACACGCAATTATAATATTTAAAACTTAAAGTTGACACGTGACACATCTTTTTACATATAACGTGGATAGATGTTGGACATATACTAAATATTCCTTTATCGTTATATCACATATAACAAAACATCGAGATAAAAGGAGGAGAGAGAGTTTGTTACTATTAGATTCAAAAACTTAAGCTGATAGAAAAAAAAACTCAATTAAAGTTGACATAAGATGATAACAAATATTTATTTTAAAAAATTTCAAACAAGCAGATGCAAATGAATTGTACCAACATCGAACATATCAAAGCTCCTCTAATTATGAACACCGGTGCACTAACTAAAAACCATTATTTGTTTACATACTTATTATATCGCATTAAATCAAATCAAATGTCTTGTTGAAAAGAAGCATAAATTATTTTAGTTCTTAAATTTTAAAAGATGATTAAATTTTTAATTATATTTTAAAAAATAATCAAATAAATTATAAGTTTTTAAAAAATATATTAAATTAATCCCTCTTATCAGTCAATTGATAGTTAAACCTAATAAAAAATATGAAAAAACTCATTTGTCCTTGAACTAAGATAAAACAAACAAAAAGATTGTTATACCATCATTCATAATTAAATATTATAATAATATTTAATTGCAAAACACCCTTGATAGTTTTCTCTGTAATTTTTGTGAAATGACAGTTTGACCCTTGGATTGAATTTTATATATATATTTTTGGACAACAAGAATTTTGTGTAATTAATTATAGTGAGATTACCGTTTTACCCTTGGGATTAAAATTTATTAGTTGTTTTTATGTCCATTCAAGATGCTCTGAACAACCAAGTTTATATTGAATTCAATAGAAAAATCTGGAATCCAAATTTTTTATGTTGATTCAATATGCTCTGGACAAACAGATCAGAACATCACTTCCTTCTTAATTTCTGTTCCTTTTCTTCCGTTTAAAAGAAAGAAAATAAAAATGAGTTAAAAAGAAAAGAGTAAGATAAAGATGGAACATAGCAAGAATATCATCAATCTGCTACACGAATTCGTCACCCACACCACCACCAACTCCATCAATATCATCAACAATAGCAAGCTTTCAAATAAAGAATAAAAAATTGTTCAAATAGGACAATATGTTACCAATCAACAAAATAGAAAGAGAAATGAAGGGAGAAGTTATCAAAGCATGTAACAAAGGTGAATTACAGAAATCAGATTGAAAAACCCAGTTGATGAATACATGGCTGTGGGTGAATTACAACCCAGTTCATCTACAAACTCCAAGTTTCAACAAACCCAGTTCATCAACAAACCCATAGCAATGTATTCATCAACAAAGGTTAGAACTGGATTTTTGAAGATCTAGACTATTGGATATCCAAGTTTTTGAAGATCTTTACGAAGCATATGGAAGAATAAAAAATGAAGTAAAAAAATCAATCCGCGCAAAAAAACCTCAACTCTTTAACCCAGTTCACATCTTCATAAAAAATGGACCCATCTCCATTTCCGTCACGGTGGGGCGAAGAGACGACGGAGAAGATGAAAGAGAAGGAGATGGAGGCCGATGGAGGAGATGGTGGGATGAAGAGATGGAGGAGAAGACGGAGGAAATTGACTCTGCCAGATTTTTTAAAAAAAAAAAAAATTCTAAAAAAATTTATTCATTTATACCACGTGGCAGATTTTGATTGGCAAGTTTAATCTTTATTCATTAAAATTTTTTCCACTTAATAGTATAACCAGTTTACCTTCCAAATATATTCCTTTTGTTGATTTTCGTATTTTTCATTAAATTTAACCGTAAGTTGATTTATGTGAAAAGTTAATTTGACGTTTTATAAAAATATTAAGATTTTTTTTTTCGAAATATAATTAAAAATTTGATTATTTTTTAGAATTTAAATATTAAAATGATTTTTTCAAAAAAATAATTGAACAAATCGGTCATATTATCAACATCATACAATATGATCTTGATAGTGTTTACCATTAAACACAGGTATGACTAATTAGTAGGGGTGGACATCTTTAACCCAACCCAATAAAAAATGGTCAGGTTGGGTTGAGTTGCATCTTTAAAAAATTAGATGAGTTGGGTTGGATTGGGTTGAAAATTAAATTGGATTGTGTTGAGTTAAAAAATTTTCAACCCAACCAAACTCAAACCCGACAAACGTCTATCCCCAATTCTAAATCCAAGATTTTCTCTCTTCTTTAGAAGAACATTTGTTCAAGATAAAGATTAATGACAACCTTTATATCGAATTTACTCTTTTATTTACAATAATTAGATCTTTATTTGTATTCATTTTATTTGTAATCAAATTACTAAGATTAAGAAAATGATCAACTAGATCATTTATACCTTTGTGGTAAATTAAATCTAACTCAATCAACCCAACCCGACTATTATTGTGTTGGGTTGAGTTGGGTGAACAATTTATTGGGTTGGGTTATGAGATTTTTAATCAAACTCAATCCGAACCCGAAAACGTCCATCCTTACTAATTAGACTAACATTCAATAATGAATATTTCAAAAAAAAAAAAGGAATTATTGGCCCGAACTATCTCCCACAAAAAATTAAAGAAATAATTGCACAACCCTTTTCAAAGGTTTAACAAATAAACAAACAGAAGCATATCTACCATTTTATTATACAAATTCTCATTCCATTAGTCAAATTATGTTAGAGTAAGTAAACTTTACATGATTCAAGGGTAATTTTATCTTTTAATTTTAATTTTATTTTCAAATTTTAAAATTATAAATTATAAAAAGGAATTTAAAAATAAAGAATTAATAAAAAGATCTCCGTCGTCCATCACATGATGGACGGTGGAGATTAATTTTAAAATAAAAATTAATAACAAATTAATAAAAAAGATAAAAAAAAAATACAATAAGATAGAAGATCTGGGTTTTGAACCCAGATCTTCAACTACTTCAACCTGAAGATCAGCTTCAAAGCCTTCAAAAACCAAATCCCCTTTCCAGATTCGAAGAACAACCAGTGTTCTTCTTCTCCCTTTTCCATCAACAAATACCAATCAGCAGCAACAACAAACCCAACCTTAACCACTAGCCCCACTCGAAGCTTCAACTTAAAATCCAAAAACCTTAAACCAGTTTGAAGCTTCAAACCCAACAACAACAAACCATCAACTTTAAACCCAACAACAATAAATCAGCAATAAAACCCAAATTTCAACTCGATTTTTTTTTAAAAAAGAAAATAGATGCTTCATCTGGGTCGACGAACCCAGATGAAGTTCATTCGGGTTCGTTACTTCATCTGGGTTCGTCGACCCAGATGAAGACAAGGAGATTATATATTTAGAAAAAGAAAGAGAAAGATGATGAAGAAAGGATTCCTTTCTCAGTTCTTGTTTCTCTTTTTTGACAAATCTTATCAAACCTCAGTAACATGTCTTCCACAAGAAAAACCTCCATTAAATCCAAAACCCCCATACAAAACACAAAAACTAACCCCAAAAAAACAAAAAGTATACTCCTTGTAGACACAGATTAGATAAAAAATCACAAGTGGGTATGGCTAAATGAGTACCAAAAATAGCAAATAAAAAAATGGGTACTCTTGGTTTCCATTTTTTTTTTCCTTTTCTGTTGAGTATATGATATATGTGTTTGTTTTCATTTGTGTTTGATTGACACAGGGATCAATGTAGAAGAAGATGAGGAGGAGGAAGAAGAAACTAACTTGTTGCCGGAAAATCAAATGAAAAACAGCAAAATAAAAAAGACAGCTTTTCATTTCAGAAAAAAAAAATTATTTTGTAAATATATATATATTTTTGAAAAGATTTTGTAAATATTCTTGGTGATGATTTTTAGGATTTTCCTTTAGGACATTTTTTTAAATGATTTTTATCCTTCATCTTTTAAGAAAATTTAGGATTTTATCGTATTTATGTAAGATGATGATTTGATCAAAAATCTTAATCAATTATTAAAGTTAACCGAAATTGACTAATAATAATTCGGTGTAATAAAATGGTTGTGTATTTATTTATTTTTTGTTGCAAATTTCAAATAAATGCTGTGCCATTACTTCATACTTAAAATCCAATGGTTTACAAGCAAACCTGCCACGAGGTGGCAGCGAAGCCACCTACGCTGCCATATTCGCCGTGGTGGGGTTCAATTTATCTATGACTTTTCTATCACACTCTTGATTTTTCAACAATTTAATGACATCCGAAGCAGTTGGAAGTTTCATCTAAAACCCAGAAATTATGGTTGGATGGATTAATATCCTAAACCCTACAATTTGTTGAAGGAATTATATTTTAAATGTATTTTTGAGACATGAGAAGTAGGATTATGTCTTCATCAACAATATCAAAATTTGATAGGACAAAACTAGTTACTAATAGTATGTATCTATTTAGCTTTCTTTTTCGAACTTTGATAAGTTTGGTAGACTCGGTTTGTTTTCCTCTCCCAGATATGAGAAAAAATTATCTATATAAATTAAAAAAATTACCCATAATTAGTAAAAAAATACGAATCGAACTCATAACTTGATAAATTGATGGGGTTGACCAGTGGCGGATCCAGAAATTTATGTGAGGGGAACACTTTTATATAATAATTATAACATCAAAAAATTAAGTTATATGAAATGTTTATTATAATATTTTTTTCAATTACTAGAATGACGTTATATAAAATAAAAATAGAAAAAATATATAACCATTAGGAGATATATAATTTTACCCCTTAAAAGATTATAAACAAAATTTCTTAAAATAACATTCTTAATACAAATATAAAATCAAAAGCATACCAATTGTGAGTTGATAATTTGTGAAATTAAAATGTTTCAAATTTAAAGATCAGTTTGTAAGAATGAAAAGAAAAAAAGAAAAAAACAACATGTTTTGATGAGGGAATAAATTGAACCGTAATGGAAAAAAAATTTGAGGAAAAGTAAAATCTTTTGATAGGGAAATTGATTGAACCATGGTGGATGAAAGAAAGAAAAACAAGATCCATGCCATTAAAAAAAAAATTAAAAAAAAATTATGAGATAAAACAACATTTATGAGTGAATAAAAAAACATTTCAAAAAAAAAGAAGAAAAAAAAAGAAAGAAAAAAAGCAATGTTTGTGAGTGAATAAAATGAAAAGAATATGAGACAAAGGAGAGTAAAACCATGGTTGTGTTTAGGAAGGAAAGCAACCACAACCAACAAAGCCTTCCAAATCTCATGCCTCCATTTGATATTTTATTTATATAATATATATTAAATTACTAAGAAAAATGATAAAAGGCAAAATCTATTATTCAATGGTGCTGGAGTTCGAACCTTTAGCATGTACAGCAAAAGGCACGCTACAACCATCAAGGGCATTGTGCATTCATTTGACATTCTCACATTATATGTTATATATTTAAATACAGTAAACTTAATTAATTTTCAAAAAATTTAAGAGGCATGTGTCCCTCCTGACCCAACAGTGGGTCCGCCCTGGGGTTGACTATGCCACTCCATCAAACCCCCTTACCGCAAGAGAATCCAATATTTTGAGCAAATGAATTATAGCGTTTTTTTTTTTGGGTTGAAGCTGGTGAGCAGTACTGATAACGATGGATAATATTGCAGCGGACACACAATTTGCCTGTCCAACTAACTCATTAGCAACGCCCAACCAGCCCATCTTTATGGTCCCATTAAATGCAAGCTCTCTTCCCATCAGATATCCACAACCATTGCGTGATTTATCTCTCTCTCTCTCTCTTCGTAAGCTCCTCTATTTTTCTCTCTCTCTTTGCATGTGCACTTGTGTACGTAGAAACTTGGTTAACCGTTGTAAACTAGTAGTCGAGTTAGTTGTTATCGCATTAAGGTGTATTTGGGTAGCAGGGGGCTTCTTAATAGTTTTAGAGATGAGAGATTCTTCCATGCGAAAGGAGTATAGGTCAAGTCCATTAACATCATGTTTTATAAAAATAAGAATACGTTTGGCACACAGGAGTTAAATATAATGGATTTCAATAGAATAGAATGTATTGGATTCGTTTGGCACGTGAGGGTGAAATAGAATGGATGCAATAGAATAGAATGTATTAGATTGAATTAAATTAAAATGAAAAATTACTGTCTCATATTTAATAAAATTTGAGATTGGATTAAATATGTCTCATATTATGTTTGATATGATTGAGATTGGATTAAAATAAAATTAATTTAAATATTTATTGTATACATAAATTAATTTGAAAATTAATTTTATAACAAATCTGAAAAAAAAGAGAAAAATTATTGTATTAATTTAAATGCAGAGATTAATTTTAAATACTAAAAATGAAGGTTGAGATTGAAATACAATTAATTTAAATATTTTATTATATAACCTAACTTATATCATACATGAAGTTAACAGTATTTTAAATAAAATAAATCCTATAAATCATTTTTCTAAAAAGTTATATTGATTTTTTTAGAATTATATTATTTTAAAGTATGAGTAAATAAAGATTAATAAAGTTGATAGCAGAAAAAGAAAGAAAAGTGCAATGTAATTAATAAGAAGAAAGAGAAACAATTAATAAGCTTGATTGTCATCCTATTGAATCCCATGATAGAGCTTGAGAATAGTCATTTCCATGACAATAGGATTGAAACAAAGGTAGGATTGAGTTTTTATTTCTAAGTTGGCTTCTCCAAACATGAGATTTGAGAGTTTGAAATATTTTGAATTCCAAATACATCTCAAATCTCATGTTCTAAACATAGTCTAAGGTTATATTTGGAACATGGAATTTGAGATGAGTTTGAGATTCATAATATCTCAAACTCTCAAATTCTATATTTTAAGAGCAATAGGTAAGATTTCAAATTCAATCCCAAACTCTCTCAAATCTTCCTCGTATGGGTATGCTCATTTCCAATCAAAATGGTGGGATTTGATGGGTTTAGAAATGAACATTCCGTCTCCACTTTTTTATTTTTTAAATTTTTTTTTTTCAAAATTAATTTAAGTATATTATAAAATATTTAAATAATTTTATTTCAACCTAATCTTAACCTATATCAAACATAATATGGTATAATTTTAATCTAATCTCAATTCTACCAAATGAGACAATACAAAATTTTTTAATCAAATCCATTTCAATCCAATCTAATCCATTCTATTCTAATCAAATCTCATTCATTCTATTCTAATCAAATTCAGTCTATTTCATTCCAATCTCGTGTGTCGAACGTAGCCTAAGTCTTTTTTCGGTGTTGTTAGATATATGACATAATGTTACTATGTTAGTGGACTCACGTTTATGAGAGAGAAAAATTTTAGTGTAACTGAATATTTACTTTGTATGTCACAATGCTTATAGACCCCATGCATATAAATAAGCTTGGTATGCATCGAAGGATCTCACCTTTGTATACTTTGAATGCACTATTTTGCCAAAACGTTATCTTTTTCCCAGCATCACCCACGGATTACGAAAATCTGGGTGAGTTTGAACTTTGTTAATGGTGATGGGGTCGACTGTTTCTTGGATGTTATGTTTTGTATGTTTGTTTGTTTGCGTTTCTTATAAAGTTTAGCAAATTGATATGCTTTTACTTTCCTCGTTATAATATTCTGATCGTAAAAGATGTTCCCTTTAAAATATATGAGGAATCTTAGCTAAGATATCACAGGTAATGTTTTAAAATTAAAAATTAACAAGCATCTTTTAAACAATCTCATGCTACTTTTGCATGCAGTTCCATGCCTGTAGTTTCAGAATTCGGATGGCTCTGGACTTTAAAATTGCATTTTCGAATCTTTGTTGACTGACGAAAAATTGTCACTATTAGCCTCTGTAATCTTCAATACTGGGGGCTTCTCTACATTTGACTTTTCGTGAAACTCAACTAAAATAAGCTATTTAATGCTTACTATATTTTGGTTTGTAGAGTATATATTAACTTCTTAATTTGTTAGTTGCTCCTATAACACCATTTTGTTCATTTTATGTGAATTCATGAAGTTTGTTGGTTTGCCTGTATGTGACTTATTAAGTTTGGTTGGTATATATATAATTTTCTAATGGATATGTATCCACACATCTGAGCATTAATGCGTCATCAATGACTGTCTCTGTACCCTTTTTTATTTTACTTTTTCTCTCATTGCCTTCCGCTTCTGGTTCCGAACTTGTTATATAAGTGTGGGGTGTGTTGTCCAGATTTCTGCAACCAGGGACAATGAAGGATTTTGCCGTTGAAGTGGAGGAAGGAAGACAAGGACGAGATGGGAAACCTTCGGTTGGTCCTGTCTATCGAAATATACTTGCCAAGAACGGCTTCCCTCCTGTGGACACTGATTTGGCTACTTCTTGGGATCTTTTCAAGTAACTATATATTCATGTCTTTTTTTTTTTCCCCTTCATTCTATAGTTTATATTATTGTTTTGGAGTGCAAGTGTTGGCTATGTATTTTAGCAACCAAAATAAATATATCATGAAAAGGCAAAGATTTTGCAGGTAATGAAGTCATGGTATGAAATATGCTAATATATGTGAATAGGATCATGTAGATAAGAGTCCTCTGTCTGGTCATGTTGACCTGTTTGTTTGACAAGAAAGGATTTCTAATGTGCAGCAAAACTGTTGAGAAATATCCAGGAAATCGGATGCTTGGATGGCGTAAATTTGTTGATGGGAAGGTAAATATCCATTTTTTCAAAGCATACAAACCAGCTTCAGCTATTTATATATGTTTTGATTTATATTGCAAATTCAACTTTGTTTGGTGTTTTAGGTTGGGCCTTATGTGTGGAAAACTTACAAGGAAGTATATGATGAAGTTCTGCAAATTGGTTCTGCATTGCGAGCATCTGGGGCTGAACCTGTAAGTGTGTAGATAGTTATTTGCAAGAAGTTTGTGATCTGAAATGGTTAAATTGAGAATTGTGGGTTTTGATAACATTTTTGCGACAGGGCTGTCGAGTTGGGATATATGGAGTAAACTGTCCTCAGTGGATTGAGGCAATGGAGGTCTGTTATTTTCCTCCACTTGTGTTTGCTGATAAGAGTATGGCTTGATAATATAAATATTCCTTTTTTTTTTTCTTTGGATGAGCCTATAATCAGCCAGTTGTTTGAAATTTTTGTAGGCTTGCAATGCTCACAGTTTGATTTGTGTGCCCCTTTATGATACCCTTGGTAAGTTATCTTGAGACGTGTATTGCTTTGGGAGATCAAATTGAATATTCTCTCTGGCATGAATTGATCTCAAATTTGGTTGCTGACCTAAAAGTTGAACTTTCAATATATAGTTTTCTAGTTTTTAATTATTATTATTATTATTATTTTTTTTGCTTTCTTATCCAGATCAAGAAGATAGATTTAGATTGATAGAATAATTAATATTTGGTCCTCTGCCTAGTACTTTACAGCTTAGTAATATGCTGCTTTGTAAGGAAGAAAAAGTGGAATGTTTGATTCAGCTCATAAATCATGAGTTGACCAGCAGATATTGGCTGATTTGAAGTAATGTTTTGATGTTGGCTTTAAGTTGATTAATTTAGCACCTTATTGGTTTTCTTAATTACAGGGCCAGGAGCTGTAAATTTTATCATAGAGCACGCAGAGATTGATTTTGTTTTTGTTCAAGATAAGAAAATGAAAGAAGTAAGGTTTAAAAGTACTTGACTTGCTTTGTGGTTGAATGATGGTGCTTTTCCATCTGTTCCAAGTGTTAAAAGCAGCACATTGTTCTGATTGTCAAAATACTTGTATATAATGCAGCTTTTGAATCCTGATTGTGTATCTGCTCAACGGCTAAAAGGTGATGAATGACTAAATATATTTAATTCGCTGAAACTGCTAGAAAGGCATTTACTAAGTTTGGTTGTGGTTGCAGCCATTATTTGCTTCACCTCATTTACACAGGAGGAGAAGGACAAGGCTGTTAATATTGGGATTAAACCGTACACGTGGGACGAGTTCCTTCACATGGTTAGTTTACCCATGTTTTGTTCATGTGTTTCAATGTCAATCTGTGTAAATTGTTTGGATGAGTTATAAATATCTATTAGTGAAGAAAGAGAATCAGTTCAACTTCCAATGCACAATCAGCATAGAATTTTTTGCAGCAAGGTTATGAGCAGTATGTTGATGTTTGGAAGCACTTTTTGGTTGAATTTTTATCATTGATGCCATGATTTAGAGATCCTTTATTGTATCTATATTGGTCATATTTAATATTGCTGGAAACCATTTTTTCCCCTTAATATTGGCATTTGCTTGCTTTTCTCTGTTGTGGTTTCATCTTTGGAATCTATTGCTCAACAGGGGGAAAGAAACTCATCGGAAATTTTGCCACCTCAGCCCTATAACATCTGCACAATTATGTATACAAGCGGCACCAGTGGAGATCCCAAAGGTGTTGTGTTGACACACGAAACAATTGCAACATTTGTCAGAGGACAAGATGTCTTTATGGAACAGTTTGAAGACAAGGTGATTAATTATAATTTTGAACCTATATATATATATATATATATATATATTTTTTTTTCTCATTTACGATTTTTTGCAAACATGTAAGCAATATATAGTTTCTCTATATGGTACCAATATACCCTGTGAATCAAGTTTCAGTCTTCTAGTTGTAATATGCTTTGACTTGCATTGCATTTTGGACCCTTCCAGTGATCTTGTATAATGTTATTCTAAGGTACATTTTTGTTACTTTACATAGATGACAGTGGATGATGTGTATCTGTCTTTCCTACCTCTTGCACATATCCTTGACCGCATGATTGAGGAATATTTCTTTAGTAAAGGTGCATCTATCGGTTACTATCATGGGGTATGCTGCTACACTCTGCTCTGTTGTTGAATTTTGTTTTGACTACTTGTAAGTGTGAGAATAGGAAGTATGTATTAACATTATCTAACAGAGACAAAAACTGATGCCTCTAACATTTGGTTGAGGTAACAAATAATTTAAAACTAAGAAGCAAATTTTGAAGATTTATTACAGGTTGTAGCATTTACTCCCTATCTAGTTTAAATGTATGACATTCGGAACTTGTGGGATTCCATACGTGATGCATCACTTATGATCTTCATTGCTTTATGCAATTATGTCCCTTCACTTCTAATATACTTTTTCAAGTTTCTGTTCATTTTCTTATTTGCAAGGATTTTGATGCATTGAGGGATGATTTGATGGAGTTGAAGCCAACATTTCTGGCAGGCGTGCCACGAGTCTTTGAAAAGATTCATGCAGGCATGGAAATTTTTTTCAAGTCATCCAAATGAACTCTTTACATTGATTGGTTCTGAATTCTGAATGAGGCCAAATTGATTCAAGGTTTTTCTGTATTTCAGGAATCCAGACTGCACTGCAAGAACTCAGACCTTTGAGGAGGCGGATTTTTGATGCTCTTTACAAATGGTAAGCTGCTCTTTTATTGAAAACATGATGCTCCTTCAAATCACAATAAGTTCACTTTTTATTCCTAGATTGTAATTGAAAACAGCGACACCTTTTCTTCCACTGTGGCCTATCAATGTTGCTGATGCATGCTAATGTTGATATACAGCAAACTTTTTTGGATGAATCTTGGGTATAAGCACAAAAACGCATCACCATTAGCAGATCTGTTGGCCTTCAGTAAGGTTGAGTCTCATTTCCTCTGATACGTGTTCTGTTTTCATAACTGAAAATCTAACATAAGCTAGCAGTTCACAGAGTACTTCTTATTGCAATCTCAATGCCAGTTCCATCCTGCATTGTGGAAATGTCAACTCATAAATTTAAATAGCTTCCACGTTATTGACTTACCTTAATACACGAAAGTAGCATTTGTTAAGCTGTAGAAAATCTTCATTCAACTATCTAATGCTTTCATTTTATCAGGTCAAAGCCAGGTTAGGAGGTCGCCTTCGACTAATAGTAAGTGGCGGGGCGCCCTTAAGCTATGAGGTGGAAGAATTCTTACGGGTTACTTGTTGTGCCTTTGTAGTCACAGGCTACGGTAAAGATCTCTCTTTATAGCAACAAAAATTTATCAACAGGTCACATAAGACATAAAAAATGTAAAGACATAGGGGTATTGCATGCTAAAATAATGTTCAAGAACCCGGTATAGCCTGTCATAATTATCTGAGAATAGATTCTGACTTTGTTAAAATACAAAAACGTGATCATTTGTATGATTACATTATCATCTTCTCACAAGTAATAGATTTAGACACATTATAGTTCAAGTGCATTGTCGAAATTCTTTAGGGGTTGAACAGACCCATTTGAAATTTTCTAATTGGCTTTTTATACTGCATTGTGGCACTGTCCAGGGTTGACAGAGACTTGTGGACCAGCCACTCTTGGTTTTCCAGATGAAATGTGCATGGTTGGTGCTGTTGGTCCAGTAAATATCTACAATGAGCTGCGCCTGGAGGAGGTCCCGGAGATGGGTTACAATCCGCTTGCTGATCCTCCTTGTGGTGAGATATGCGTGAGAGGCAAAACACTATTTTCAGGGTACTACAAGAATCCTGAACTGACAAAACAAGCCATAGTAGACGGGTGGTTTCATACAGGTTGAAGATCAGTGCTATTTCTTTTCAAATAAAATTCTCACCACTGACGTTCTGTTCTGATTTTTATTCATTGTCTGTCAATTCTCAGGAGACATAGGGCAAATGTTGCCAAATGGAGTTGTTAAGATCATTGATAGAAAGAAGAATCTAATAAAACTATCCCAAGGAGAGTATGTGGCTCTTGAACATTTGGAAAATATTTACACTGGCACTCCTGTTGTTGAAGATGTGAGCACCTCTCTACTTTCCTATCAGTTGCTTGAGTAGAAAATCTTAATGTTTGTTTTTTCAGTATGTTTAATTATATAGTACTTGTTTTCTTTAAGATCTGGGTCTATGGGGACAGCTTCAAGTCAATGCTAGTAGCAGTAGTTGTGCCACATGAAGAAAACACCAAAAAGTGGGCATACTTAAATGGTCACATGGGTTCATTCTCTGAACTTTGTTCTCTTGATCAGCTACAGCAGTATGTCCTCTCGGAGCTAAAACACACAGCTGAGAATAAGAAGGTAATTTCTACTCTGGTTCCGTTCTTTATATCTTAATTGATTTGTTTGTTTTTAATCTTTGAACTTGATTTGTGATGCAGACACAATTAAGCACATATCTGTCATGACTAGAAAGGCTGTCTGCATAACTAACCACCCTATTAACTTGATGTAACTTCAAGATAGTCTAATTCTTTCACTATTTTCTTGTTGTTGTACGACCAGCTTAGGGGCTTCGAATTCGTCAAAGGAGTCATTTTGGATCCCAAACCCTTTGACATGGAAAGAGATTTAGTGACTGCCACATTGAAGAAGAAAAGAAACATATTGGTCAAGTATTATCAGGTATTAATAATTTTTCTCGTTATATTTTCCCACTTTGTCTTCAAAAATAGCTACGGAAATCACAAATCATCTAATATTTGTACAGGCTGAAATCGATGAACTCTACAGAAAACTTGCTGCAGGAAGACGTTGAAGATGATGTTAGAAGCATCCCCAGGCCACAAACTTATTTTCCCTTATAATAAATGTGTCATGGACTTGTTTTCCCTTATGATAAAGCTTCTAGTTAAAGTACTTTTTCTTTTAGAGAACAGTCATCAGGAATGATTTTTCTTTTTTTTCTAAATGCTAGTGTACATTGCAAAACAGTTATATAATTCTAAGCTGCTGGTGCTCGTAACTGCAATAATTTGTAGAGATTTTGTAAAGACTTTTTGTAGGGTAAAACAATGATGAATGAAGATGCTTAGAAAACGAAAATTGTCAGCCACCATTTGAAATTAAGAATCACTCGGCCACTACATCAAACACTATAGTTGAGAGCTTTCGCCATGATAAGGAGGAAGATATTACTTTCTTTAATTCTTATAAATGAAGTGGAAATATCACTGGATAGCAATTTTTATTAGTGAGTTATCATTTAAGTCACTCTCCATTATTTTTAATATTTGAATCATAGAAATATATGATGAGATAAAAATACTCTTTTAAAGAAATACTAACATTGTGTCATTAGTCATGACAACAAAAGATGTCATGATTAGTGAGACACTCAATGAAAAAGCTTATATTTACAAATAATTAATAATGATAACATTGTATCCTTAATCATAACAATAGAAGTCGTCATGACTAGTAGAATCTTCATTGAAAAAATATATTTTTTAATCAAGGATTAATCAACATTGTGTTAGTGGTTATATTATTCATGAATCAAATGATTAGTTATGACAGTAATATTGTATTGTTTGTCAAGACAACAGAAACTATCATGACTAATAAAATCATTATTTGAAAAATTTATTTTTGAACCAAATGATTAGTCATGATAATAGTATATTGTTAGTCATGGCAACGTCTATTGCCATAACTAGTAAAATAGTTATTATTAGAGGGCATTTTTATCTTATCACATATTTTTGTGACTCAAATGTTAAAAATAATGAAAGGGTAACTCAAATGTTAATTCTTATAATTTTGTATTATTCTTTTCTATTTCCTTAATGTAAATCTAATAAAAGGAAAGAGGGAAAGAAAATTTGGATTACTTTTTGTTCTTGTGTGTTTTAATTATTATTACTATTATTTAAATAATTATAAAGTAATTTAAGAACTTACGTATTAATAAAATAAATATATACATATATATAATAACATTAGAGCTCTTATCACCAATATAAAGTAAAAATGTCTTAATCATTATGAGCATTAAATGCTTGTGTGTGTTTTGAGTATTTGAAAAATCAGAAATCGGTTTTACTATTTATATATTGTGGTCAATGAAAAAGAAATGGAAATAATCCGTTTTACATATTAAACCTTATTACTATCTACGCCAAATGAAAATCATATAAACATGATTCTCATTTGATTGAATGTGACGAAAATATATAATATTTTTATCATAAGGACGGATCGGTTTATATTGTAATGCATTGATTATATATAAATAATTAATATCAAATATTAATTATGAAAAAAAGTAATACATCAAATGGTTTATAATATTGAAATTGATATTATTATAATCGGTCTGTCATTATAATAAAGAGACTATATGTATATAATTTAGGAGAAAAATGTCATCCTAAAATAAATCTTTCCAAAAAAAAAAAAAAGTCATCCTAAAAATAAAATAGAAAAACCAGACGAATTGACATTTGACGATGCGTATGTCATAGGAAAAAAATTTGGTTATGCAGAGAGAGAAACGACGTCGTATTCTACACCTCACTATGCGTATGTTAGTCAAACCCACAACTAGCTACACTTTCAACAGCGAATCTCAATCGATCGATCGACACTGATTTTCATCAAAAACACCCAAAACATGCACACAAAATGTTTGATCGAAACCTCTCATCGCAGAGTATTGGTTAATGGAACAGATCGATGCCAAAACACGAAGAATACAACCAAATTCCTAAAGCCCAAGACCTGTTCGATAAAATGCCCGTGAAAGTCACCAGTTCATATAACACCATCTTGTTAGGCTTAAACAAGACCAAGAACCCAGAAAAGGTTTATCGTCTTTTCTTAGAAATGGAAAGAGCTGGTTTAAAGCCCAATGAGAACACAATATCTCTGATACTTAACGCTGTTTTGAACACCATGTTCAAGTTTTTGGTCCCTCAAATTCATGCCCGTGTGGTCTGTTTGGCGCTTAATGTAAGCGTGTTTGTTGGGACAGCATTGATGAAAGCATACGTGAATGTGGGTGATTGCCGGGCACTAAGGAAGGTGTTTGATGAAATTGTGAATAATGATGCAACTTCATGGACTGCTTTGGTTTCAAGTTATATGGAATCGGGGTGCTTGAGTGAGGCTCAAAAGGCTTTTGATGTGATGCCGGAGAAGGATGTTGTCGCTTGGACTGCTTTGGTTAAAGGATATATCACGAATAAGAGAATTAACAATGCTCGCTCTGTTTTTAATAAGATGCCCGAAACGAATGTGGTTTCATGGACTGTGATGATTAGTGGGTACGAGCAGAGTGAGAGATTCTTTGATGCATTGAATCTGTTTCGCTTGATGGTGAAATCAGGGACAATGCCTAATAGTTTTACATATTCAAGCGTGTTGAATGCATGTGCAAGGTGTTCTTCTCTTGTCAAGGGGCAGCAAGTTCATTCGAACATTTTGAAGTTTGGGATTTGCGATGATGTGGTTTTGTTGACATCACTTGTTCATATGTATGCTCAATGTGGGGAGATAGATGCAGCATTCGGTATTTTTGAGTTGATCAAGATTAAGAATTTAGCATTGTATAATTCAATGATTGGTGGTTTTGTCAGGCATCGACTTGAAATAAGAGCATTGGAGGAGTTTGAGAAAATGATAAAAGTTGGTGTTAGTCCTGATAGCATTACCTTTGTTAAAGTGTTATCAGCGTGCGGTGGTGGGGGATTAATTGAATAAGGTGAAAAACATTTCAATTCAATGATTACAAAGTACGGAATCCGAGCAGAGATGGAGCATTATGCTTGCATGGTGGTACTCTATGGGAGAGCTGGCCAGCTGGAGAAAGCAGAGAAATTGATAAAAGGAATGCCATTCAAGCCCGATCTTGTAGTTTGGGGTGCATTGCTTGTTGCCTGTGGTATAAATTCTTGTCTAGAACTTGGCAAGTTCGCTTCAGAGGGAATTTCCCGACTGAAAAAAGAAATGCCTGCAATCTATTCAAAGTTCTTGAAGATTGATGGTAAAAGTGGAGTGTCAACTAATATAGCAGAGTTGAAGAGAATTATTGAAGAGAACGGTATGAGCAAGCATAGGGCACGCAGTCGAGCTAAATCTCATTAAATGTAGTGAGAGAATGATGGAAATTTTGAAGTTATAGGTTAGCGGCCGTGCGGTATAGTTTTTAGGGTCCTGTTTTCATTTTTGAAAATAAAAATTCACACCAAACACGTTGGATAATATTTTGTGAATCATAAGGTTAGAAAACATAGGAAACAAATTCCCACTTTTAATGAACAAAAATTTGAAAACAAAAAATACAACCATTTGATGTTTTCATTATTTTTAACTCTTCCGTCTCCAACTTGATTCTAAATTCAATAAAACATATCCACATTTATATCAGCTACAGCCACTCTTACCTTTTGTTTCCTCACTGAAAACTATTAATCATTACCAAAGTCGTCGGTGAACATTACCAGCGAAAATCGAGGTTTGTTGGAACTGAAATCACCAAATCCAACCATAGGAGGCTCTCGCCTCGTTTGGTGATGGAAGAGACCGCCTCCATTCAATGCTCTCGGAGGAGTCACGCCTCCAAAATCAATTTTTTTCTTTCTAAATTGATATTATATTCAACCAATAAATTAAAATAAAATAAAAATAATTTTACCCATCCCGTGATCGTCACCAACCAGAATTTAATTTTATAACCTGTTGACACACTGCATGTACCGCCGAAACAAGAGTTGCGTTTCTTAGAAACAAATTCTTTGTTTATCAACCAACAACTATTATTTTTGTGAACCATCCTCCAAATACGAATTGCAAATTTGCAATGTACTCGGACGAGAAATCATGAACAAAAGAATTAACACTTCAAAACCATAAATGAGCTTCCATTCTAGTCTTAGAAATTATAGTAACATTAGTTATGACATTAATACTTCCAGCCTCCTTGAGTTAGCTGATTATTAGACAAAAATGATGCGTTTTTGTATCCATTGGACAAGGAAATCTTCACAAACGATGGATGCGACTGAGCTTAATCACAACCACACAATGAATAGCAATGAAAACTTCACACCCAAAAACCAAACTTTAATTAGCTGATTCTACAAATGAAAAGGGCAGTAATGGATATCCCTGCTCTAAGGAAATGGTACAAACAATTTAGCAATTTTTTTTTTTTCAACTTTCACAAAATAAAATTGTCTTTCAAAAGCACCACCTAACCTCCTCCTCATCTTGAAATAGGCGATATAAGTAAAGGGTCTCGATAGTGCTACCTCAACCCGCCTAAATGGTGCCGGCGTCATTTCTGTTTTCCCTCTCCTTCTCCCGCTTCCTGTAAAGCTTCTCAAGAACACGCTTAGCCTCACATTGAGGGAAGTTGGTAAGATCATAGTAGTGCGGTGCTACATCAATTAACCTGCAATGAAAGAAAATTTTGCTTATTAGGTACTCTTGCCATCTAAATATTTCAGGCTGACTACTGAACACCAAACCCGCCCACCACCCCCAGAAATAGATTATCAATAATTAATATGGTAACATGAAACCAATTATGCACTACCAGACAAGTAAAGCACCAAAAGGAAATGCATCACTCACCATTCACCACGAACATCTGTAACTGTACGAATAAAATTCCGGCTGGTTAGGACATACTCATTATAAATTACCCACTCTGGCTTGTGATCCAGGCAATTAGACGGATGCAAGTGTACCACCTGAAAAATAAATAAAAAATGATTTGGCAGTTGTGTTATTACTGTTCTCTAGAAGAAGAAAGAACACGGTGCAGCTGTAATCTTGAAAAAAATGAAACCGGTATAACAATGACAATAAAGGAAAGGAACACGAAATAATTAAGCAAACTATAATACTACATACTTGGTTATCTTTGACTGTCAAGTAGTGTCCAGTGCGTTCCAAATGAGCTACTTGCATGAAATATCCAGATAACATAGCCTTCCGAATGTTCACATAATAGTCCCGGCTGTTAAAATCAGTGCTGCATAACTTGAGGTTAAACCGTGCCATGATGCGAACCAGCTGCTGTCTCACATTATCGGCGGCCTTCAATGCCCTGTGATTGACAAAATTTTCATAGCACCAATTTGGATCCTCATCTGCAATCATTCAAAGATGAAAAAGAATTTCAACATCACACAGAATCAATATTAAGCTTTTTGAGACGAAGAAAAATAGATAAAGCTTTAAAAAAGGCACTTACTGTTTTGCTTGTATGCGTGGTATACATTCAAGAGTGTGAGGTGATCACCATCGATGTGTCCAAACCTCGCTTTAGCTTCATCTGCCGCTTTCTGAGCCTCCCTAGGCTGGACAAAGCAATTGGGTACTAAAGAAACAATATTTGGTTATCACAGAAGAGGCCCACGGTAGGTCAGCAGATGCATACAGGCGAGACGATACCATTTGCTTCATGAGAGAATACTGAGAAACTGCAACTATATGCATCAGCACTTACTTAGAATCCTATGGTGCATGCCAACGGGGTGCATGGATCCCAGACAAGACAGTTGCTGATGACAACCTAGACACACACTAGACACTTTTAACTGCATACATGTATATAACAATACATGAAAGCAGTTAAACACCATAAATCGTGCAGATACACCTGCACGTATGCTGGTAAATAGGGATTCTTTCAAGAAGATGCATCCCTGCAGCATCGACCTCCTAACCCTATTAAGACTGGACTCAAGACAGACATAAAACAAATAACAAGGAAAGAGCAGTACCTGAAAGCATGGCAGAAATTGAAAGAATCTCATTTGAGCAGTTGTATTTACAGCTCTCAACCAGCATCTTTGACATCTGCGGATCCAGCGGAAATTCACTCATCTTTTCCCCTAAATCTGTCAGGTTCCCATCATCATCTAGTGCTGCCAAGTAATTCAACACTTCTAATGCTCTCATCAATGTCTCGGGGGCAGGACGATCCATGAAATCAAAATGCACCAAGTCATCTATTCCCAGTTTCTTCAATGTAAGAACCATATTAGCTAGGTTTGACCTTAAAATTTCTGGATAGGTTTGTGGCTGGAGATCATTATGGAAACTTTTCTCTGTGTATAGTCGGAAACATTTTCCTGGCTGAGTTCTTCCAGCACGCCCAGACCTCTGGTGTGCACTCGCCTTTGATATTGGAGATACCAATAAAGATTCCACACGAACTCGTGGATTATAAACCTTTTGTTTAGAAAAACCAGGGTCAATAACATAAACTATTCCATCTATGGTCAAAGACGTTTCTGCAATATTTGTAGATACCACAATCTTCCTTCCAGCTGGGCCACCTTCTGTAAGTGGAGGTGGAGCAGGTTCAAATATTTTCTGCTGCATGGCTGGAGGAAGTGTTGAATACAAGGGCACTACTTTTACAGGGCCCACTTGGTCACCAAGATTAGAAACTTCCTTATTTATTTTGCGGCATGCATCTTCTATCTCCTCCTCTCCAGTTAGAAAAACAAGTATGTCCCCAGGAGGTTCGCACATGTGTATCTGCACAACTGTCCTAATGCCTGCTTCCAAGTAATCTCTCTCAGGTTCCTGGGTGTAGAAAATTTCAACCGGATGAAGCCTACCAGGAACTTTCATAAGAGGTGCACCATTAAAATAACCCTGAAACTTTTCAGCCTCAAGAGTTGCACTCATCACAACTAATTTCAGATCTGATCTGTTTCTCAACACTTCTTTCAAAAGTCCAAACAGTACATCTGTGGCCAAAGTTCTTTCGTGAGCCTCATCAAGAATAATTACTTTATATCGTTCCAACAGCGGATCCGTCATTGCCTCTCTTAAAAGCATACCATCTGTTAAATACCTACAATGCAAAAAAAAGAGAAAAGAGGAAAAGAAAAGAAAACGGCAGAAAACATTAATTTACAATTCTAGACAAACCACTCAACAAAAACAATTTTAAAAACAGCATACAAAGTTGTAGATATAAGTAAACAACTCCTGTTGGTGAGATAAACTTACTTCAAAACTGTTCTCGCACTACTGCAATCTTCAAAACGGATGCTATAACCAACCTCTTCTCCAATTGTAACATCCATCTCTTCCGCAACACGTCGAGAAACAGACATCGCAGCCACTCGACGAGGCTGGGTACACGCAATCATCATCTTCCTCCGTCTATCAGGAGTTTCAATATCAATCCCTTCCAATACAAACTGGGGGATCTGCAAGACAAATAAACAACCATTTGTTACCCATATTCACTACCTCAAATAGATAATACTTCCACACACGGTTCCAATTCATGTAAACCACATCTAGCCACACCAACACGTAGATACAAATTTTGCCAATTTCATCTCACTATCTACATGTTAGTGCAATTAAATTAAGCTGATTACAAAGCAAGAATCACTAAACATAACTCCCAAAAACATCCAAATTTTCTAATAAATCATATACACAACTATTACAAAATCATAATCCAAAACCACATAAATCGGAACATTTTATACTAATGATAAAAATAATATAGTGCATAATTTGTGTAAAATAGAGTTAAGACTAACCTGAGTGGTTTTACCACTACCAGTCTCACCGACGAGGATGAGAACCTGATTGGCCTTCAAAGCCTGCAAGAACTCGTCCTTCTGGTGCCAGACAGGGAGAGTCTTCCGCTTCTCCAGTATCTCGAAGTACCTCTGCGAGTAGGGCTTCCCGTTCCATCCGTTGATCAAGCTGTTAGTGTTGTTGTTCATCGTGGCTCCTGTGCCGTTCGATTTAGCTATCTTCGCAGAGACCGAGGTCTCGTCCACCACGTCAAACAGGCTCACCTTCCTCTTCCTCTCGGTTCCCATCCAAACCCTAACTTCACTGCACCAGATTGAACAACCAACAGATAATGGAGGACAAAAAGAGAACAGCCAGACAAAACCCTAGAAGAACAGAGAGAGGAGACGCTAGGGTTATATATATAGAACAGCAGCACTTGAATTGTGGGAGGGAGAGAGAAAGTTTCCAGATTTACCGATTTGTCCCTGCCATTGTGTTTTATTATAATTTGGGGAACTTAACCAACCGACAACCGTACAAATGCAATCCACCAGTGGGGTGGGCGTGCTGGAACTGACCCGATTTAGCTCTCAGGCCGGTAGAGGCCCAGTTTGGAGGCATTCGTGTCCGGCCTATTAAATAGTCCTCTTTCTCAAAGGAATCGTTTATTTTTTTTATTTAAAAATTAAACAGTACTATTAAATATTAAAGATGAAATAATGATTAAATTTTAAAATTTAAATAATATATATATTTTACCTCTGAATATATTGTAAACTTGTTTATCTTTTAAAATTAAAATTTTCTGAAAATTAATAATTTTACATTTATATCATTTTAACTATTTATTTTTACGTGATTTTAACTAATTTAATACAAACATATGAAAATAAATAATTTAATAAATTCTAAAATATTTTTTATGTACATTTTAATAATATTTTATTCATAATCAAAATATGATTAAAAAATATAGTAGTATTAAGCATATTTATATACTTAAATATATTAATATAATTAAGAAAATAACTAAAAAATGAATGTTTAAATTGTAAATTAAAATATATAAGTTTAATTCCAAGACAATTTGAGATGAGATGTTTTTAGATTTTCCTTTTCAAATATATTTTTTGTAACTATCAAGAAAAGAAAAAATTGAGTAAGATAAAATTATGATAAATTTGAAATTGTGTTATTTTGAGGATGATAGATTTGGAATAAAACTTTTAAATATCATTAAATAATTTATAATTAAGTAAAAAGTTAAAAATTCTTACTTAATTTTTTGAATAGTTTTTGAATAGTTTTAAATGATTTAATCACTTAAAAAAATAAATGAAAATAATTTAATATATGCAATTTAATATTATTAAGTCTTAAATAAAAAAAAAAATAATTTCTAAATTCTAATTATGGCGTTTTTTTCTTTGGATCTAGAGCGCTATGGCATGTAATCATCATGATTATATAACTAGTGAAAGTTTGAAAATACTTTGATAAAAGAGTGGTGATATTTCTGCCCCTAAAAAATTGCACGCTCCTCTTTTCACACACTCAATAAAAGATTTGAAATTTCTCTATGTTATGCCCATTTTCTGGTTCGGCCAAATGGGCCAGTGCACGACTCATTTAGTTTGAACAGAAGCAAGGGCCTAGAAAGCCCAAAGACAAAGTCAGCGACTGCAAGCCCAGCCCGCGAGGTCGCTCAAATCGCGAGTTAGCAACAGTTCTCCAACATGACTTCCTGCCACTGCTTTCAGCTCGAGGAGCTCGCGAGGTCGCGAGGTCGCGAGGTCGCGAGCTCGCGTCCACCTCCAGGCCGCTTTCTCTTTCCTCCAGGGCGCACCCCCTGTCTGACCCAAAGTTTTCCCCAGAAGGAACCGTGCATGACAAGCTATCAGAGTTACCAACTCCCATGATTTCCCGCCGGAAACTGCCTACACAATTACCCAGAAGCATTTAATGAAGTGAAGACTTCTTCAGGGGTAATTAATGCAGACTTGTGCAGAGAGGAAATCATCATTACCTTTACAATTAATGCAACATGGCAATGTCAGGATTAGTTGAAACTAGCCGTTGCCTATAACGTGTAAACCTTTCCTTTGTATTATTTTATTGTGAGCTCCCTTCCTCTATAAAGAGGGGAGACATTTTCACTGTACAACAAGCTTAACACACCAGAGAACTGTCACTCTGCCGGAATTATTCCAGAGTGGCCGTGGACGTAGGTGCAGTCATCAAACCACGTAAAGATCCTCGTGTATCTTCTCTTTCTCTCTCTCTCTCCCTCTTTAATTGCTCACTAACTACCTTATCGAATCCGACCAACAACCAAGACCGACATTCCTTCACCTGAGTTAATCACCACCAACCTAGCATCTCATTAATAACATCATTTACTGCCTTTCAACCAGTACAATCGATCCTAATTACCAAGTTCGCCGTCTGGGCCCCAGAATCTCTGGTTGACCGTTTCCGGACGTCAACATCTTTTGGCGCTAGAAGGAGGGCCCAACAGCGACCTGGTAATCTCCAGTTAGTTACTACGTCATTTTCATCTGTACTTATCTGCTATGGCTAGGATCAAAGCAACAAGGAGTGTCGGAGTAGCAGAAGAACGTCGTGAGATCCAAGAAGAACGGAGCGCTTCACCTTCAGGAAACGAGGTCGCTCAGGAATGGCAGCAGCGCCAGCGAGCTCTGGAGGATGCAGTGAGGGAGTTGACAACAACAGTGAGGGCGTTGGTGGAAGTCCAAGCCCACGTGGCGCCGAGGCAGGCAAATGCAGCACCTCCAGGCAGAGCTCGCCGCCGACCTTCAGAAGAGATACCAACTCCAGAAGGGGTAGCCATAAGGGAGAGGTCGCTTACCGAAGGATCAGCCCGCTCCTCGAACCTGCACCCAAGGAGAGCCAGAGGCCGGAACCAAGAGCGGGAGATCCCACCTCGCCAAAACGAAATAAGAGCGAGGGCGAGTATGGAGGGTGCCAGGCGCGAGGAAGGCCGCCGTGGGCCGGCGCGAGTACGTGCACATCATGCAGGTTATGAGCCCGAGCCGAGAAGGGCTGCCAGACATGCAGAAGCGCTCGGTGAAGAAGGCAGGTCGCAGAACCATTACTTTGGGGAGCAGGAAAGTACCAGCAGATGGAACCCCAGTCGGCGATCACTGACCCAGGATCCAGTAGTCGAAGAGTTATTGCAAAGGGTCCAGCAGTTGGAGGCCCGACCTGGAGGCCAGATTGGGGAAGAGCGGGACAACCGCCGAGCACCATTCACTCGGGAGATCGAGACAGTGCCCTTACCAGCGAAGTTCAAGCTCCCCAATATCCCTCAATATGGAGGCAAGACGGACCCCTATGACCACTTGGATGCTTTTAATGTGCAGATGGACCTTCAGATAGATGACCCGCTGGTCAAATGCCGAGTATTCCCAGCTACTCTAGGGGACGCCCCGCGAGCTTGGTTCAAACGCCTCCCAGCCCGCAGCATCGGGAGCTGGAGAGAATGTCAGAAGAGGTTTCTGGACCAGTATAAGGCATTAAGGAAGCAGCTCGCGCCAGCTTGCCACCTCGCAACCATTTTCCAGAAACAGAATGAATCCCTGAAGGACTATATTACTCGATTCAGAGAGGAGGTGAGTAATGTGGAAACACCCTCTGACGAGAGTATTTTAACAGCTATCTCTGCAGGGCTCAGGAAAGATGGGAAGCTGTATGAAAGCATATACAAGTCCCCTGTGAAGGATCTGGGGGAATTCTACGAAAGGGCAGCTAAAGAAGTTAGATGGGAAGAAGCCTTTGGGGCTAAGAAACCCAGTGGTCAGCGGGGTGAAGCAAGTGGTTCCCATCGTGAGAAAAGGAAGAACCCTGGTGGTGATAGGCCAGGGGAGCCGAGGAACCAGTCAGCCAACGTTGTGGCAAAGCGAGCTAGGCCAGGGCCGAGGATGGAGAGGCCCCGACGCCAGAACCGGTATGACAGCTATAGTCTGTTATCGGACAGGCAGGACAGGATCTTCGCCGCGGAAAGAAACAGGGAGAACTTTGGGAAGCCTCCGACTGGACCCCCTAACCGACATCGGGACCCGAAGAAATACTGTGCCTACCACAACGAGAACGGGCACAATACCTCAGACTGTTGGCGGTTGAAGGATGCCATCGAAGAACTCATAAGACGAGGCTGCCTAGGAGAATATGTAGTACAGCCCGCTGGAAGGCGACCTCAGAACCAACGACCTCAGGGGCAAGACCAGCAGCCCGAGCAGCAGCAGCCTCAGCGAGCTCAAGAGCCAGAACGCGAGCCTGCTGTAAGAACGATCTTCACTATTTATGGTGGACCTCATATGGCAGGTACATCTAACAGGTCACACCAGAGGTATGTCCGGGAAGCCAACCATACCCTACTGGCAGAATACGGAGGAATCGAGGGACCCACCAAAAGGGCAAAGGCGTCCTCAGACAGCATTGTGTTCACAGAGGAGGACGAGAGGGGAGTACGCTGGCCCCATAACGATGCCATTGTAATCAGAGCTCAGATCAGTAATGTCGAGGTGAGAAGAATAATGATAGACACTGGCAACTCGGTCAACGTCATGTATAAGGACTGCTATGACCAGATGGGTTTAGGAGCTGAGCAGTTGATACCCTCGCCGGAGCCTCTCTATGGATTCACGGGAGATGCAGTGGTACCAATCGGCCAGATCAAGTTACCTCTCACCCTCGGGGAGCCAGGACGACAAGCTACAGTTCTCACAGACTTCCTTATTATCAATAGCCCTTCAGCGTACAACGTGGTATTGGGGCGGCCTTCGATGAACGAGCTAGACATGGTCACCTCAACCAGAACGCTGACAGTCAAGTTCCCGACTTCCAATGGAGTAGGCTGTGTCAAGGGCGAGCAGCAATTAGCTAGGAGATGTTATGAAGATGCAGTAAAGATGGGAGTTCGGGGAAAGAAAGTGAATGTGGTCTCGGGTGGCCAACCGCGAGCTACCTCAGAAAGTGGGGTAAGTAGCGACCTCGACCCTCGCGAGGTGGATGCAGACAGGGCCACAGGACCCGTTGAGGAATTAGAGGATGTGCGAGTCAGTGAGGCGGACTCAGAAAGATATGTGAAGATAGGAAAAGATCTGCTACCAGAAGTGAAGACCGAGCTCGTAGAATTCCTGAAAAGAAACCTCGATGTCTTTGCCTGGAACCATGAGGATATGGTGGGGATAGACCCTGGTATTATGTGTCACCGACTGAATATAGATCCCCAGCACAGGCCAGTCCGACAGAAGAGGAGGCCAATGACACCAGAACGCTATGCAGCTCTGAAGGAGGAGGTTGAGAAGTTGCTAGCTAACGGGTTCGTTAGGGAAGCTCGTTATCCTGTTTGGGTCGCCAATCCAGTTCTCGTGAAGAAGAAGACCGGAAGGTGGAGGACTTGTATTGACTTCACCGACCTGAACAAGGCTTGCCCGAAGGACAGTTTCCCATTACCCAGAATTGACCAGCTGGTAGATGCAACGTCGGGACATCAACTCCTAAGTTTCATGGACGCCTACTCAGGATACAACCAAATTCCCATGAGCCCGCAGGACGAGGAACACACCTCTTTTGTCACCGATAGGGGCTTATACTGTTACAGGGTGATGCCATTCGGACTGAAGAATGCAGGAGCAACCTACCAGCGTCTAGTCAACGCCATGTTTCAGAACCTGATTGGGAAAACTATGGAGGTGTACGTAGATGATATGCTGGTGAAGTCCCGGAAAGCGATAGATCATGTCCGCGATCTGGATGAGACGTTCAAAGTCCTCAGAAATTACCGAATGAAGTTAAACCCGCTGAAGTGTGCATTTGGGGTAGCATCTGGTAAGTTCCTTGGTTTTATGGTAAATAGCAGAGGGATAGAGGCCAATCCAGAAAAAATCAGGGCGCTCGTGGAAATGAGGTCCCCCTCCAGAATCAAAGACGTGCAGAGTCTCACAGGCCAGGTCGCAGCTTTGAGCCGTTTCATCTCAAAAACTACTGACAAGTGTGTGCCGTTCTTTGAAGCCATAAAGAAAGCCAAGAACTTTGAATGGAATGAGCATTGCGAGGAGGCATTCCAGAAGCTGAAGGAATATATGGGCCAAGCCCCTCTCTTATCCAAACCAAAGGAAAGGGAGAAGCTATTTTTGTACTTGGGGGTCTCGGAGCACGCCCTAAGCGCGGCTTTAGTGAGAGAAGAGGATAAGATGCAGCTTCCCGTGTACTACATCAGTAAAAGGCTGGTCGATGCAGAAACCCGTTATTCACAAATGGAAAAGCTCGCGTACTGCCTGGTAACTGCCTCCAGAAAGTTGCGTCCATACTTCTAAGCTCATCAGATTGAAGTCCTCACGCAGTACCCTCTCAGGCAAGTCCTTCAGAAAGCAGATACTTCTGGCAGACTCCTCAAGTGGGCCATCGAGCTCGCTCAGTTCGACATGGAATTCAAGCCTAGAACGGCGTTCAAGGCCCAGGCACTTGCAGACTTCATTGTGGAATTCACAGGGCCAGTACCAGAGTACGAGGAGCTAACGGATGACCAGGTTTGGGAGCTTTATGTAGACGGATCTTCTAACGAGCAAAGCTCGGGGGCTGGAATAATGTTGATCAGCCCAGAAGGCCATAAGATCCTGAGTGCCATAAGGTTTGAATTCCGAGCTACCAATAACGAGGCCGAGTACGAGGCATTGCTCGCCGGACTTCGCCTGGCAAAGGAAGTGCGAGCTGAACAGGTAAAGGTTTTCAGCGATTCTCAACTTATCGTTTGCCATGTCAGGGGAGAATACCAGACCAAGGGAAAAAGGATGTCAAAATACTTCCAAAAAGTCAAGGAGTTGCTGGGGGCTTTTCAGAGGTTCGAAGTGAACCAGATTCCCAGGGCGCAGAATTTCAACGCGAACGCCCTTGCCCGCTTAGCGACCTCCCAAGATGCAGATCTCCTTGAGTCTTTCCCTATGGAATTCCTACCTGTCCCAAGCATCGAAGGCGAAGATGCAATGATGATCATACAGGTTCGGCCTAACTCCTGGATGAGCTCGTTAATCAATTACTTGCAGGAAGGGAAGCTACCAGAAGACAAGCTGGAAGCTCGCCGCATCCGAGCTAGAGCAGCCCGGTACTGCATTTATGACGACAGGCTATACAAAAAGGGGTTCTCGACCCCGCTGCTACGATGTATAGATGATGAAGACTGTGAGGTAGTGCTAAACGATATCCATGCAGGTCATTGTGGGAACCACGCGGGAGCATTGTCCTTGGCCCAGAAGGCTCTCAGACAGGGGTTCTACTGGCCGACCATGAAGCAAGATGCCTTAGATCTGGTGAAGAGGTGTGAAAAGTGCCAAAGGTTTGCTAAGATCCCGCGAGCTCCACCAGCCTACCTCCAGCAGATGGTGAGTCCATGGCCTTTCGCAATCTGGGGGATGGACCTCATCGGGCCTTTGCCCACAGCTCGAGGAAACTGCAAGCACGCGGTAGTCGATGTTGACTACTTTACCAAATGGGCCGAGGCTAAGGAACTAGCAGAGATCTCCACAACGAAGATAGAAAAGTTTGTGTGGGACAATATCATCTGCAGGTTCGGGGTCCCTCAGCAGCTCGTCACGGACAATGGGACTCAATTCACCAGCGATCAGTTCATAGGTTTTTGCAACGAGCTCGGGATCGTGAAGAGCTTCTCGGCTGTGGACCATCCTCAAGCCAATGGTCAGGTCGAGGCCGTGAACAAGATCATCAAACAGAATCTGAAGACCAGGTTAGAAGCAAGAAAGGGGGCTTGGGCTGATGAGCTACAGAAAGTCCTCTGGGCTTATAGGACGACAGTTCGCAACTCCACAGGTGAGACCCCGTTTTCTATGGTCTATGGAACGGAGGCCATGATACCGGCAGAATTTGAAGTGACCAGCCAGCGAAGGGCCTCGTTCCGACCTGGGGACAATGACCAGTTACTCGCGACCAGTCTGGACTTAGCCGAGGAAGCAAGGGAGACAGCTCGCCTAAGGGTAGCAGTATACCAGCAAAGAGTTGCCAAGTATTACAACAAAAAGGTGCGAGCTCGAAGCTACAAAGCCGGAGACCTCGTGCTCAGGTTAGTCCTTCCTGGAGCTCGCAAGGCAAGCGAGGGGGTACTCGGGCCCAACTGGGAGGGACCATACTTCATCAAGCAGGATCTAAGGAATGGAGCCTATCATTTAGCCAGCATGGATGGGACTGAATTACCTCGAGCCTGGAATGCTGAACACTTGCGGCCATATTACACCTAAGAACTGTCAGCTCGCTCTAACCTTGTACATGATTCTTTTTTGACGATTGTCTGTAAACGTGCTTTCACCTGTTTTCTGTTGTATATGTCATATGTGATGCAGAAAGCAGGCTGGATAAGCCAGCAAATGTACATATTAAAAAGAGCAAAGCTAATGAAATTTCTTTCTCAAAGTAATCAAGCTGCGATCTACTATCATATATGTTTATATGCATATTTTTATTCCTTGAAGATATCTGTACAAATTCCAAGGAATCTTTCGCCAACCAGAATTCTTACATGAAATGGCTGGCCAAAGCCACGACCATGTTCTGGCAAATAAAATCTCCACAAAAGGCCTCAATTGAGAACGCCTCATCAACTGATGCTTAATTCATCCGTATTATCCTCACTAACGGAGGTTCACATCAAGCATTCAGTTCATCTATTAGCTCGCAGCCGTCATTGCCCCGCGACCTCGCGGGAGGGGGTAAGGCTACGCCTCTCATATATAAAGCTGCCCGCGGACTCGCGTATTCATTGCCCCGCGACCTCGCGGGAGGGGGTAAGGCTACGCCTCTCATATATAAAGCTGCCCGCGGACTCGCGTATTCATTGCCCCGCGACCTCGCGGGAGGGGGTAAGGCTACGCCTCTCATATATAAAGCTGCCCGCGGACTCACCAAATTGGCTCACTCCTGGACTGCGAACGAAGCCACGAGTTAAAATCTCAAAGTTTGGGAAAATGCTGCTGACAAGCACGCTCGATATTATTAAAACCGAGAGGACAAGTAAATTCCGAGCTCCTCACTAATAGTAAGTTCCTGTCAATCTTCTAAGGCTTATAAAACGTCTTATTCAGCCAAGTTGTTTGCTGAGTCCAAGCCCTTACGAGCTAGTGCTTTAGTAAATTTGCTGATTGCAGTTAGCAGGTTTGAAAGTTAATATAATTTTCACGATTGTGATCTCCTTAACAAAATTTTAACACTTTGAGATTGTGTGATTATTACCTGCTCGCTACCTATTATGTAATTAAATATATATATATACTTGGACAAAATATTGAGGTTGTGCAGGAAATTTAATCTTATAAATCAGAGCTTTAAGCTCGTTATGTGAGTTTCAACAAATGAAAGAAAGTTACAAGAATTTAAAGGAGCAAATAAAATAAAAAATGCTCTAGATATCAGCAGATTCGTCTGATGGAGCAGGATCAACTGTAGTTACTGGGGGCTCTGCCTCAGGGACGGACTCAGGAGCTGGCAAATCGGAAGGGGCTTGTGCTGAAGGCTCAGACAAGGGAGGATCCTCCAAGGCTGGAGGTACCTCAGGGGCCTGCTCTGACAAAGGGGCTGGGTCGGCAGGTGGATCATCTGGAGGAGCAGAGGAAGTATCAGCATGTTGCGTGCTCCGAGCACTTGCAGTCAGCTCCACGAATTCTCGAATCATTTGGACCCCTTCTGACCCAAAGAAAGAATAGTCCAAGTTCGGATAGTGCTCCCACATGCTGTACAAAAACTCCCTCTCGACCTCTTCTTCGATCTTATCCCGCTCCCGAGCTACCCTGGCCTCAATACTCTCCACGGTCTGAGTCAGCTTCTCCCTCGTCTGAGCCAGACTCGCCTCTGCTTCAGCCCGCATCTCCTCGGACCTAATGAGCTTCCCTCTGGCCGCTCCCAAGTCCCAGCTGTGCTGACTTACCTTGTCCTCAGCAACCTGCAGCTTTACCTTTGCATCAGCAAGCTCGCCCTTCAGCTGATTTATTTCTGTTTGGGCCTTGCTGACTTCGGTTTCCCTGCGAGCAGTCTCCTGCGACAAGGCCGCATCAGCACCTTTTAGCTTGGCAGAAAGCTCTTCATGATTCTTCTGGAGGAGATTGACTTCATCCTGCAGAAATTTCCTCTCCTCGTCAAACTGCACCTGTGATATCCTGAAGGCCTCCCTCTCATTAATATGATCTTCTGCCTCCCTCAAAAGCTTCTGAGATGCCATACCGAGCTGAACAGACAAAAGAAATGGTAAAGGGCCTTATGAAAAGAAGAAAGCCGGAGTATAGGGGGATGTGAACCTTACCAAAGCAGCATGACGAGCTACGTAGCCAGCAAGATTTCTGCTTGATAGCTCAGGTTTCTGCAACTTAGGGGTACGCTTCCGCATCACCCCGGGCGCGAACTCCACGAAGCTGTTGAAAAATTCCATCTCCTTTACTGCATCAGGAGAAGGGCCAGAATCTGCCTGTCCAACTGTTGCAGGCGTCGCAGGTCGTGCTGGCGTTCCAGTACCTGGCTCCCGTCCGATGACGACCCCACCAACCGAAGTGACGGCAACGAAGTCCTTCTGCTTTGGAGGTGGGGGAGGAGCTATGGCCTTCCCTTTCCTCTTCCTGGTCAAGGCCTCAGTCTCTGGCTCCGAAGGTAAGTCCCCCCTGGCAGAGACTGCGGCCCTCTTGGCTGGAGGAGAAGCCCGTCCTGTAGCTGGAGCAGCCCGTTTTTGAGGAGCTGCAGCTGCCCTGGTCGGAGAAGGAGCAACTGCAGCAGCTTGTGAGGGCGCTCTTTGAGAGCGGTCTGAGGAGGTGTCGTCCACGTTGACGACCTCGGCCGGCTCAGCAGGTGGAACTGACCTGAGAGGAGGGACGGACATGGTGAGCTTTCTTCCCATATTATCCGAAGAAGTGCTGGTGGTGAAGCTCGTGCTCGGTGATCTTTGTTGCAGAGGTTGTGGTTCTGACTCTGATTGGGTAGGATCAGGAAGGGCGGAAGCGACCTCGTTCGTTCTCCCCCTTATTCCCAGGTCCCGGGCTATGTTCAACAGAGGGTTTGAAGCAGATGGTGCTAGACCCCGATCTACCAGCTCGCTGCCGGAAGGGAAATGGTCCTCCTCTGGCTTCTTGGCAGCTTTGAAAGAGTTCAGAATAGCGAGCTCGTCCTGCCTGGGTTTATACCTAGGAGCTGTGACGCCTGCACAGTAAAAGTCATCTCGTGAATAAATAAATAAATAAATAGACATTATGCATGTTTGTACATATGAATAGTGCTACTGATGTTGTTTTGAGTACTCATGTCCCTACTAGGTTCCTCCACGAAACTCCTGTTATTCAGTCCAGCAATCGAGGGGCACGTGAACCAGGCCCAGTTGGACTTGTACTCCCCTACGTTTGACTTAGTACAGCTCTGAGGCAGGAACGCCCTATAGTCAGAAGACTGGCGAGGAGTGACGTAGTACAGCCCTTCCTTTCCAGAGATCGCTTTGAAGTTGAAAAGGCTGCGGATGATGCGGGGTGTGGGAAATCCTAGTCCGTACTTACGGAACGCCGCGGCCAGGGTGGTCAAGTGGGCGTATGAGTTTGGGGTCAGCTGGAACGGTGCGAGCTTGAGGTTGTTTAGCAGATCCCTGAGGTAATCAGGGATAGGGAACCTGAAGCCGAGCTCCATATGCTCTTTGCTGATCGCAATGAAGCCCGTAGGGGGATAAGCGGCTTGATCAGTGTCCGCGGGAACGTTAGCCCTGCACCCCAAGGGGATGGTTATTTCCTGGGCCCAAGCCTCCAACTTTTCAAAGGTGAGCACCGAGAACATGGGTTTAAAGGGAGGGGGGTCCGTTTCCTCAGTGACCTCGTCCCCTCCTGCGATCTCCTCGCTTGACAGACCAGCTCGCGAGGTCGTAGCCTCAGCCTCGCTATCCTGGCGACCTGCCTGCCTCCTGGAAGCAGCAGTCCTGCCCCGACCTGTGCGCGAACGACCTGACATCTACAGCACAGAAGGAATGACATCAGAACGCCTATAGCATACTGATCCTAACAAGACACAGAAAAAGAACTCCTAAGGCTACTGTCCTATTTGTCAGGTCGCGCGCCTAGTCTCTAAGGACCGGAAAAGGCCCAGAGACGCGAATCCGCCAGGTACTATATCACCTTAAATTTACATGATTGCTAATCCTATGTTTGCAGGTCGCCCCTAGCGTACACAGGTACTCAGACAACCAACGCAGCAACCCCCCAAGGGCCAAATAAGCCCACTGGGACCAACAGGTGTGGCACAGAGGCAGAAAACAACAATCCTAACCAGAGACAAATCGTGCCACAACACAAAAAAAAAAAAAAAAAAAAGGGGGGGGGGGGGGGGGGGGGCAAAGCAAGATGAGGATTACCTTGTTCAAACTAGGTACGGCTTGCTGAGCACGGTGACTGATTCTTGCAGTGATGGGGTCCGAAGAGGGTGGTCGACAATGAACAGTAGAACAGAAGAAGCAGAAACGAAGAAAAATTGGGAAGAAATGGAGCTGTAGTCGTATCAGGGAAGCAAAAAGAAGAAGATGAGGAGACCTGTGGATTATATAGGCCAGCTCGTCCGCCCCTAGCCGTCCGATCCAGCTTAAAGGTATAACCGTCAAAGATCCAACGGCTGGGCATCGATCTCGGTCGCACGCCATCACGTCTGTCAGTTACAAGATGTGCGCATTTAATGCGTACGGTCCCGAGACACGTTTTTTCGGCTCCAACGCCTGAATGGACGCCACGTGTCAGCAGTTACAGTACGAAGATTGAAACGGAACCAGAAAATTTGAAAATGGGCGCCATTTGTGTATTTATTTCAGCTCCCAGCCCGCAAAACGCACAGAGAGCTGGGGGGCTTGATGTTATGCTCATTTTCTGGTTCGGCCCAAATGGGCCAGTGCACGACTCATTTAGTTTGAACAGAAGCAAGGGCCCAGAAAGCCCAAAGACAAAGTCAGCGACTGCAAGCCCAGCCCGCGAGGTCGCTCAAATCGCGAGTCAGCAACAGTTCTCCAACATGACTTCCTGCCACTGCTTTCAGCTCGAGGAGCTCGCGAGGTCGCGAGGTCGCGAGCTCGCGTCCACCTCCAGGCCGCTTTCTCTTTCCTCCAGGGCGCACCCCCTGTCTGACCCAAAGTTTTCCTCAGAAGGAACCGTGCATGACAAGCTGTCAGAGTTACCAACTCCCATGATTTCCCGTCGGAAACTGGCTACACAATTATCCAGAAGCATTTAATGAAGTGAAGACTTCTTCAGGGGTAATTAATGCAGACTTGTGCAGAGAGGAAATCATCATTACCTTTACAATTAATGCAACATGGCAATGTCAGGATTAGTTGAAACTAGCCGTTGCCTATAACGTGTAAACCTTTCCTTTGTATTATTTTATTGTGAGCTCCCTTCCTCTATAAAGAGGGGAGACATTTTCACTGTACAACAAGCTTAACACACCAGAGAACTGTCACTCTGCCGGAATTATTCCAGAGTGGCCGTAGACGTAGGTGCAGTCATCAAACCACGTAAAGATCCTCGTGTATCTTCTCTTTCTCTCTCTCTCTCCCTCTTTAATTGCTCACTAACTACCTTATCGAATCCGACCAACAACCAAGACCGACATTCCTTCACCTGAGTTAATCACCACCAACCTAGCATCTCATTAATAACATCATTTACTGCCTTTCAACCAGTACAACCGATCCTAATTACCAAGTTCGCCGTCTAGGCCCCAGAATCTCTGGTTGACCGTTTCCGGACGTCAACACTCTACCACTTAATATCATGGTTATCCTTTTTTTTTAAAAAAAAAATATATGATATTGTATCTTTGTAAATACACTCCATTCATACATATTTTATTATTTATTTAACTTTATAATATTAAGATTATTTTAGTATTGAGAAAACATCTTCTCCTCTAAACCCTATAATTAATAATTTGTGGGTAAAAATACCAATAAGAAGGCTCTCTTGCAATCCCATGGAATTAAAAGTTTCATAAACCTTATCATATGGTGTGAAAAAATCTTGTTCAGTGCCTAATAACTCACTCATTTTGGCATCATATTGACGACCATCAAATTGGGATCCTTCTAGTGCCAAGCCAGCCATGACTGCAAACTGATATTGATGATGATGATGATGGTGAGAGATTGGCAGTTAAAGGCCAACGGTCCCTAAATTCCTAAGATGTCTTCGACTAAGCGACTATCCAGAGGAGTTCAAAGAAAAGAGCGTTGATAGATAGAGACACCACACTATGAGATACTACGAATTGCGATCGTACCTTTGTGCAAGGGACTTGATGTAATTCAACACGCACAATTTGAAACTAGAAGCCAGCAACTTGTTGTGCTGGAATTCTGTAGCAGCTTGATTATGGATTAGTTGAATGCCAGGCATTGGTCCTTGCACCGATATGAGAACTGGCACAACAGATCGAGAAGGTTTTTTGTTTTTTTGGGGTAGTGTTCATGTTTTAGATTGGTATTGGAATATTCACTAGCAATGTTAGCTTGATTTTGTGCGTTGGTGTAGATACAAAATACTTACCCTTTTATTATTATTATTATTATTTAAAAATACCTCATTAGTAATTTCACTCAAAGATAATATTGAATTTTTTAAAAAATAATAATAATTTTAAGTCTACATACAATTACTTGGGGGTGCAATTATCACCACTCTTGATAAAAATAAAGGACAAAACCGAATCTAAATTCTATTGTAAACTAGGCCTTTTTTCTAATTTTTTTTTAAAAATGTGTGATTGGTTATTTAAAAATTTAAAGTAAAAAAGTAAAAATATCTCATTCATTAATCATAATACTTATGCACTATAAGATTAGAAAAAGCTTAGCTTAAATTTAGTTTATAAAAGAATTTAATTTCGAAAAACCCTAAAGTTTGAATTTTTTCCAAAAATAATTTCTTATTTTTGAATTTGAGTGAAAACCCTTTTATTATATATGGAAGCATGTTGTAACTTGAAATCTTAGTTAGAAACCACTTATTCTGTACACAATTTGGAAGGTGCATTTAAAAAAAAAAATCAAAACTCAAGAGGTCATAGAGGCTATGTCGTGGTGGTAAGCCATAGCCCACCTATATAAGTCATGGGTTCAATTTGCTTAAGTCTCACTTATGTACGCATTTTCCCCACGTATATGAGTTGCTCCCTCCTGTCTTTTGAGAGTTGATCTCCGAGCCATGCCTCAAAGTCAAATTGCAGTTGGTCCTAATAACACTTAGGACTGGTCCCAACAATTTAAAAAAAAAAAAAAATTTAAGGATTTTTTGGGAATTTCACTAGAAGTTAGATAATGAAAACCAATAATAGAAAATTAGATGATTGTTAGGGACTCAAAATAGCCTTTAATATATTATAATTAAGTAAGTGATAGGGCCCGACCCAACTCCTCTCTTGAGTCCAGGAGGGTCTAGTGAAACTGAAGTTTTTCTGATTAAAATATAGAATTTAATAAAAATCATTTAGAAAAATCATAGTAATTTCATAATTTCTTTATAAGTATAGATTGAACAAATTAAAAACAAAATATTTACATTTCTCATGTTAGACTCATGCACTAGATATATATAAAATATATTCTATATATATAAAATATATTCATAAAATGTATGGAAAGATATTTCATTTCCAAAACTATTCTTAAAATACAATATAAAATATGATTAATTAAAATTAATATGCACTGATGTAAAATATTTCTATTAAAAAAATAATATGAATGCATTTGATCATCACCATGTGACCCTTCTCACAATATACAATTATTTGCATGATCTTGCGATGGATACTTGAAAAAAAATATGTTTTATAAAAGAGTGGCGCTAACATCTAGTGAATGAATATAATTTTTCTAAAAATATTTCTAAATAAAACATAACGTATTTCTTGTATTAACCAATAATTCTCACATCAAAATAAAACTATAAATATGTATGAATCATCATTATATACTTGATAAAAATATATTTTGAAATTATTATCTATATAAAACTTCTCTAAAAACTAAAAAATCATTCTAAATCTGGTCTATAAAATATAAACTTATCTTATCAAAATCTTTTTGAAATCTCATTTGAATACTATATAGGTTTCTCTGGTTTGATTACCATACTTCAAGCCTCCATTGGACTCCCATCCATAGACTTATAGCTCTTATACACATGTGGTTCTCAGTCTCATAATAAAACTATAAATCTGAAAATCTACACCAACTAATATCCTGGGAAATCTATCATACATGGTGGAGATATTCAGCACACATGCAGAGCGAGGGATAATATATGTCATATACGTATTGGGTGACTCAATGACTCCTCAGACATTTGCCATATATGTGCTGGACGACTCTCTCGAACTTACACACGTGAAACCTACTTGACCAATAGAGGGGAGGGTACAATCCTGATGTTCTAAAAATATTTTTATTTTTCTTTCTTAAATCTTTTCTTACCATACATATAATTCTAAATAAATACTCTTCTCAAAATCTAATCAATATTATTCCTCAAGCATAAAATCATATTATTTAAAAGAATAAATCATTCATTTCTAATAACTAATAAACACTGATATATACATAATCATAATTTAATAAATCAATTTACAATAAAAACAATTTACTAACATAACTCATTTGTTTTTTTCTAGATCTAAAATATATTCTCATCCAATTTATCAAATTTCTAGATTCACCTTAAGATAACATAAACTTCTATAAAAAATTTAACTAATTTTCTGGATTTCAAGTCTCGTTAAAATAAAAATCATTTATTTGAATAAATTAGACATCTAAATATTTTATACAAGCATCCAAAATTTTTCTTCATTTTTTTTTCTTCGGCTCACTATTTCTTTCCTTATTGTCTTGCTGCTCTACCTGGTTTTAGTTGCTAAATTGTTTGCTGCTTTTTACAGTCTCTCTGTTGGTTTCTAATTGCACCTATATATATATATATATATATATATATATATTTGCACACACACACACACAAATACAAGAGATAAAAACCACCACCTCCTATCACAATCACTTCTTTTTATTTTATTTATTATTTCTTTCCTTACTTTATTATTATTTTAAAATAAAACTCACCTACAATTTGAATTTTTTTCCAACATATATAAATTTTCATTTTGAACCCCTATGATATTTTTTTTTTTATACCCAATTTTCTTAATTTCTTTTTAAAATGTTCTATAATAGAATATTTATCCATAAATTTCTTTATTTTTAAAATTTGAATCGGACGAAATTAATAATAATAAATTAAATTTCATTAATTTTCTTAGATCCACTTGAATTGGGGCCTTGCAGAAAGAGCGATGACATTTGCACCACTCTAATCTTGAATTTACACTCGGAAATTTATGTTTTTTCAAAAGTTCATCATCACCCTCAATTTAAATTATTATATTTTAATCAAAAGATATTGTATTTATTAATTATTTTACTTTTCTATATTTTTGATAAATTAAACTTTATTAAGAAAATAATAAATGTAAGATTAGATAAAAATAAAGATCAAATTTAAAGGGAGTCCTCTGCCTTTCAAAACCTAAAAAGATGGTGCTTCAAAGGAAAAATAATAATAATAATAATAAGATGGAGAAGGCAACCTCCTTCATTCTCCACCTTAGAAGATGGAGGCTGTACTCAATCAAAAGAGAAAGGAAAGGCAAAAAAATTAGAACATATATGTAGATGTCACTCTTGAATAAATAGAAAAATTATATAAAGATGGAGGAGGACGCTGCCTGCTTCACCACCTTAGGTCCAAAAGATGGAATAGGCAAGAGCCTTCTCCATCAAATTGAAAACTCAAGAAGGGTTGTCTCCTCCCAAATCTGAGAGGGGTTGTCAGTTCTTCCTTTTTTTTTTTCCTCATGTTTTATAATTGAATTATTTATGATATTTTTTTACAAATAAAAAATCAACAGCGTAGTTTGTAAGAAAAATTAAAAGAAATGGCATAATTGGTTTGTGGTATATGTTTACAAGATATGATCTATTATAAAATTTTAATGGAGTGTACATACCAAAAATGGTGTAAATACGATTTTTTTGGGGTGCAAAGATCGATACTCATTGAGTAATGGCTGAGTACAAGAAATCCCAAGTCTGAGTCCCTGACACAATTAATCAAGGTTGATATTCTGACATTTTGTAGGTATTAACTAGTTTGGCAGTAATATCTTACCATTATATGCTCTTGCAGTGCAAGGAAAGATTGTCCTTGAAAAATTTATCAAACAAAATAAAAGTAGGTACCGGTTTACATTAAAAAAAATAAAAAAGTAGTTGTTTGGGCCTAGCCTATAATAATATATATATATTTTTAGTACAAGAACTGCAACTGGAATGAATTCAAATGATTGTTTGGACCAACCGAGATAGGATATTAGTGGTACAGTCTGGAAAATTGTCTAAATTGGAAGGAATCTATCCAAATAAGTGAGAGAGACTCACACAAGAATGAAAGATCAATTCACATAAATGATGGGACAACTATTATTAATATTATTATTATTATTATATATAATTTGGATGTTGCGGGAGGGGTGACCAACCCATGCCTCCCACAATGAGAGACATTTGCTTGCGCCAGCAACCAAAGAACCTATAATAATATTTTAGAGTTCGGCTTTTGAGTCACAGTATGCTGACATAGGGCCTTTTAACCGAATGAATTATTTTCGCTTACAGAGAGGCTACAACTAGTTGTTCGCCCCATCTGAACTTAATAAAGGATTTATCCACCATACTGTATTTATTTTTACAATCAAGAGATAATATATTCTCTAATAAGAGAATTAAACTATTCATACAAATTTGTGAAATATGTTAGTGTGTGATAGTATTTATTAGAGTATTTTACTTTCTTTTCACTTTCATTATTTTTTAAATTTTTAAACATTTGATATTTGTAGATCTTCAGATTAGAATCTGATGATCCATAATGATCCCTATAATTATACTGAACAGGTAAAATAATATGACCCCTATATAAATGTACATGGGTTTAAAATTATAAAGCACAGTTTGTATCATTTGAGTTGTAGATTTCAAGTGTTGATTATCTCAACCGTATTTCTTAGACATCGAAGAATAAAATGACAATTTTCAATCCAAATTCGATAATGACAAGTCATTAATTTGGTTAGTCAAGAGTGAGTAATTTGTTTATATACTATTATTAGTAGTGGCTTTGGTGGAGAAAACAAGTATTAGCATTTAGTAATATACTAATATATTACTACCTAATTTGGTTTGATGATACAGAAGGTACATTTAGTCTGATAATAACTCTGACCGGAGACAAAAACAAAGTGTTGGTGATAGAAAAACGTAAAAGAAAGTTGCTCGCGTGGTTGAGCGGTAAAGTAAATACTCCACCTCAAGCAACGTCCAGTTATTATAGCCAATCTATGTGCTTCCAATTAATGTATTTACACTAGTACATTTGCTGATTTAATATTCTCTTTAGTCAGACAATACGTTCAATTATCATAAATACCAAATATGACCATATATGGTTGATTTTGAGATGATTTATGAGTCATCTCTACAGTACTCTGAAAATTAATATCATTGATTAAAGGAGAAGAGGATAAACAGTACTTGTTTAAATAAGAATGATTTATGATTTGTTATAATTTATTATAATAATGATAATAATGATCATTATTATAATTTTGGAAGGTATTGAATTTAATTTATATCACATTAATGCTGGAAGGATATCAAAAACCAAAATAAAAGCTAAACGAACCCAAAATTTAATTTCTATATAGTTAACACAAAATAAAAAATATCATCGTGGCGTGGGTTGTCAAAATGAGGTGTCTGATTCACTCAGAACCTAATTAACATGAATTCAATGAATGAAAACAACAATACAGTAATTAAACGCTTCATTAACGAGAGGGTTAATTGCGTACTTTTATTGCAGAAAAAGAAAATATTGGTTGAATGCTGACTTGATTACAGTAGGCAGTGAAGTACATAGTTAACTAAGCATTGTAGATTTTAATATAGAACAAAATTTCCTCATTTTTATTGTTGCATATTGACCACTACTCATATTGTGGGATCTAATACCCTATAATTTAATACCGTTTAGGTAAAAGTAATAACTTATCCTTCCCGAGTACTCTCGAATTCATTGTATATTTTCACGCATTAAATTCTCTTCCACGCTTTGAATTGTCAACTTAACAACTTCAAGCAGCTATTGATGGCACTGATGATCTCCTCTATCTAACATTACTATCTGGATCTCCGCATTTTCAGTACAAATCTGCGTGAATATCATAACTGGTGGAATAACCATTAATATTCTTGTAATATAAATGAGCATTTTTACTGATCACCTTCTGATCTGTTATTGAAATTCACATTTTTCTAACGTTTTAAGTGTCTGGTTTCTAACACAACCAAATAAACTGACAGTGTGATTTCTAGTCCTTCTCATGAGATGATTTTTCATCTTACATGCATATACATATATATCGTACGTCATAGTTCCACATTTGTGTGGTTTCCATTTTCACCATTTTATGCTGTTTAAACAATAAAAACCAAGAATCTATTTAGACAAAAATGGAGCCATAAAGACTACACTCTCTGGGGACTTGGCATGTCAGAAAAGTGGGACACAACAAATTATATAATGTTAGGCAGTTTGCTGCTGGCATATATATGCATGGAATATATATGCCATCTCAAACCAAGTTCCCGATCATGCACGATCAGATAACCTACTATTAAAACTGTATAAAAATACTAATATTTATTGATCATGATATATACCGGTAAATGGTAACATGCATGGACGGTTATATATATATAAATAGACACACACACACACACACACAAGTCATTGAACAACCAACAAGAAGTCAACAACAACCCTAATTAAAAAAAATGGTTATTATTATTTTATCACTTGATTGAAAATAATATCAAACGGTCTGATATTAAAAATAATAATTAAAATGATCTAATCGTTAAATGATATAGTAAATCCGATAACAAACTAATTGATTCGTTAATTTTAAGAGTATAATCGTGAATATCTTAATAGGGACAACTAGATTGAATCAAAAAAATTAAATTAAATGAAATTAAATTAAAAACAAACTAAAGCAAAAGTCTTCATCTCTCTCTATGATAACTCTCTCTCCCTTCTCACCAAACCATCATCACCATTTAGCTTCATCACCACCACCCACCATCAAAATCTAATCCCATCACCACTCAACACACCACCCTACTCATCGCCGCCGTCCCCTTCCACCCTCCGCTGTCTATCTTTCTTTTTCCTCTCCACCCTTCTCCTTCGTCACCCTCTCTTCCCTCTCTACCCTCCAATGTTGCTCTCTTAGCTCTCCATCCTCCATTGTGGCTCTTTTCCGTTTCCACTCTTCACCATTGCTCTCTTATCCCTCTCCACCCTTTGCCATTGCTCTCTCTTCCTTTTCCACCCTCCGTCGTCGCCCTCTTTTGGATGTCTATTAGATCCACCTGGATCCAGAAGATAGAGAGTGTTGAAATGTTTTTTTTTTTTTTTTTTGTTAAAAATGGTTAGGTTGTGATGAATGGACCAATCGGTGTGTGATGGTGTTCATCACTGGTATTGGATGATGGTGTGATAGACAGTAGGTGTGTGTGATGAATGGTGATGATGGTGTTGAGAGTGGCTGGTGTGTGATGGTGCATGAATAGTGCCTAGGTGGTGTCATTGGTGTGTGATGGTGTGTGAATGGTGCTTAGGTTGTGTGATGGGGTGGTGTGTTATGTCCATCCAGTGAATGGTAGTCGGGTGTGTGATGGGTTGTGATGGTGTGTGATGTCCATATACCCAGTTTGTTTTTTAATCCATCAATTTTTTTTTTTTTTTAATTTTTAATGTTTTGGATTTTGATTATGAAGATGATTTTGGTTGAATATGCAAATCCTTGATGATTTGCAGTATTTTTTAATTTTTTAATTTTTTTTCAAGTTGATTTTTTTTTTTCAAATTAATCTCCACTTTTATTTAATTTTTTAATTTTAAAATTAATTTAATGAAAGATTTTTATTTATTTTTAATTGATGAACGCCGGAGATCTAATGAAATTTTTTATTTAATTTATTTAAATTTTATTTAATAATAATTATTATTTCAATTATTTAAAATTATAATTTATTTATTTATTTATATAATTATAAATTCTAAAAAAAATTATTTATTTATTTATTTATTTTTTTTTTAAAAATTTTTTTTTTTTTTTTTTAATTTATTTTTTTATTTTTTATTTTTAATATAGTAAAGGTATGTTGGTCTTTTATTGTTATGGAAATCACTTTTAGTTGAGGGCAGGGGATTTTTTATTTAATATTTTAAAAAATTATGATAAATTAAGATTATTTGTCATTCCAGAGGTTTGTTCCATTTTTTCCTAAAAAAATATGTTAACTAAATTCCTTACCTAAGTGTACGAGGGGCACACATGACGCAACGCTATCAATAACAGTTGTGTTAGACGACATTATTTTAGGTACAAATTTGAAGCAATTCGCATGGCTAAGTCTGTGAATTATGTAAGCCTAACATCAAGGATCAATCCATGACGTCCACGAATTTAATTACCAATTTGTAACTAGTGAGCAGGACTGACTTTTGCATATTTTACCTGCAAAACATTGTCTTCATCAAAATTCCAAATTCATTGATGTGTTTAAAAATCTTCCATAGTGCACGTGCATCTGTGATGAAGCACTCATCTGAAGGTCTATTGTCAATGTTCGGTGGTGAATTATCGGATCAAAGGCAATTATTACAGTCAAATAGAAGGCACTATGATTATATTTCCATTTTTATGGTATTTTAATTGATTAAGTTATCCTGTAGCGTTACTTGCGCCTTACCTTCAGAGCAATCGGTTGTGTTCTATATATGATTATTGATTAGTTTTCGATTTCAGCAGAAAATCTTCAATGTAAGGATATATTGATAATAACAAATATTATGTAAATGTAATTGAAAAATAAGTTTATATAATTTACAGTAATCATATGGATTTTAAGAATGTGTATTAATGATATTGAAATCATCAATAAATTTGTTACATCAGTTAAATAATAAAATTTTTGAAAAAAATTTCAGCATATAGTTTTACTCTATCATATGCTTAAAAGAAAAAAAAAAAAAAAAAACTACCATTAAATGTAATGCACACGATAGGGTTTATTTGAACATTAAGGTGTGTTGACGTCCGGAAACGGTCAACTAGAGATTCTGGGGCCCAGACGGCGAGCTTGGTAATTAAAGATTCTGATCGTACTGATGGAAGGATAGTAAATGGGTAATTAATGAAGTTCAAGGTTGGTGGTGATTAATTCAGGTGAAGGAATGTCGGTCCTGGAGGTTGGTCGGGTTCAATGAGGTGATCAATGAGGAATTAAAGAGAAAGAGAGAGAGAAGAAGAAACACTAGGATTTTTACGTGGTTCGGTGACTGCACCTACATCCACGGTCACTCTGGAGTAATTCCGACAGAGTGACAGTTCTCTAGTATGTTTTTAACTTATCTGTATAGTAAAAAGGTCTCCCATCTTTATAGAGGAGGGGAGATGACAATAAAAAATACAAAAGAAAGTTCTACACGTTACTGGCAACAGCTAGTTTCAGCTAATCCTGACATTGCCATGCTGCATTAATTGTAAAGGTAATGATGATTCTCTTCCTGCATAAGTCTGCATTTAATATACCTGAAGAGGTCTTCACTTCATTAAATGTTTCTGGGTAATTGTGTAGGTAGTTTCCAGAGGGAAATCATGAGAGTTGGTAATTCTGACAGCTTGCTATACACGATATCCCCTGGGTAAGCCTTCCGGTCAGCCAGATGATGCACACTGGAGGAGAGCCGATGTGACCAGGAGGAGAGGTAAGACGGTCTGGAGGTTCCCGCGAGCTCGCGACCTGTGCGACCTCGCGAGCTCCACGAGCTGAAGGTACGGGCAGGAGGCATTCTGGGAACTGTTGTTGGTTCGCGACCTGGATGGCCTCTCGAGCTGGGCTTGCAACCGAAAGTTCCAACCTTGGGCATCCTGGGCCCTTGCTTCTGTTCAAGTTAATAAGGCTTGTACTGGTCCATTTGGGCCGAACGAGAAAATGGGTATAACAAGGTGTAAAAAAAAAAAGGTTTATTTGAAAATTAAATTGTCGGTGGTGTTACTTAATTTCAAAACTAATTAATCAAATTAAATATGGCCGGCTATTATATTACAAGCTTAATTTCGCAATGATCTTTTAAGCAAAATTATAAACTGTATACTTCTTCTCTCTGCATTAAATTTTTTTTATCGAAAATGAGCAAAAGAGAATCTCAAAAAGTTCCATTAAACAGTTACTAGATATTAAAATTTTAATATATTGTTGCTAAACATGAATAGATCACATGTAAAAATTTAGATATGCAAATATATAAATATGATATATAGATGCCAACCGTAGCTCGTGCCACTGGTTAGTGCACTAGCTGCCCTATGCTCCTAAATGCATGGTTGATATCTCATGACACTAAATAATAAATATTCTCCTACTTTTTGTATGGGTTAACTCTCCCCCCTACCCCCCCACACTCCCGTGTGGACCTCTCCCCCATTTCGTGTAAGTGAATCTCTTTCATTTAGGAGCAGCTCTTCGAATCACGCTACAAATGTTCCTATCCCGATTATCCCTGAACTAATCCCATCATCAAATATATATATATATATATATATATATATATATTGATCCAACATATACAACAGAACAAGCCAATAAAGATAGAGCAAAAATGTCATGTCATATATGGTTCCAACGACATTGGTCCAACATGTCGTATTTTCGAATGTCATGGAAACTTGACCATTTTTATGACAATAGTTTACAATCGTTAAATAGTTCATTACAACAGTACAATTATACTGTTACATTGCTTCAACGACTAAATAAATTTATCATTATATTAAAAAATAATTAATCATCAATTAAAATTTATAGACCAATTTAGTTTTGTTATGATGGCTCAAAGGGGTTCATTACTGGTCATTACAATATCATTGATAACAATGCCAAGTTACTATTCTTCACTAAATACAAATAATTCAATAATATTAAATCATTATAACTATTAATTGTGTTCATCAATTTAATGAATAAATTCAATATATTGACACATGCATACACATACATACATAATAAACACCTGACTATATTACATAAAATTGATGCATACAAAAAGTTGTCTTTCAATCCTAATAACATCTAATATAATTTGTTTCCACGTCAAACAAATTGTCATAGATGTTCCCAAAAACATATATATGATATATAATATAGCATTTACATACAGCTCTGTTTAACATATGCATATACATTTACAAACTGTCAATAGATGATACAAATATGAGTTACCATATATATTAAGAAAGTGTGCAAAGCAAAAAGATTAAAAAAAAAAAAAAAACACCCTCTTCCTTTCTTGGATGCAATGTTGTCATTTACTCTAGTTCCCTGCAAAATGAAAAAAACAAATAAATTTTAGAAATCAGATAGAGTATATATGAAAGTTGAACTTTAAATTGGAAGACAATTTTAACAAAGGTTAATTAAACTAACAAAAGCAAAACATACAACTACATGAATGAAACAAAGCTCCAGAAGTTATACCAACAAAAAACAGAAAATTTTTGCTATTAAAAAAATAATAATCTAATAAAACTACAATAGTAGGCTAATAAGTTGAATTTATTAATTTAAAATTTAGATAGGTTGGTCTACTTTGTAGTTTCTGTGACCCAAAACACCATAGTTATCAAAAGTGAGTATCTGAGACGCCATTTCAAAATGAATTTCTGAAACTATAATAAATCAAAGGCAGTTACACAGCATCCACAAAATGCAAACTAGAAATCAAACCAAGGGAGTATGAACAACAAAAAAATAAGTCTCACCAAATCATTGCCATGAGCAACAACCTCCCCTTCAACAATCCTCGCCAGCAAGTTATGATTCCATAATTTGCCAAAACCATCCTAGTACAAATAATAAAAATGAACGTTTGTTAAAAATGAAAAAGAGAAACACGTAGGTTATGGAGAGGCAGATGATCACCTAATAATTTAAATGATCCAGGCCCTTCAGTTGTTTGAGTGGAATCCGTATAAACAGATCATTGTTAATAAATAAAAACTGACACTAGGTAATAGGTTCGGCACCCCAGAACTACTGTGTGCTGGCTGGCATATAATGCAAAATTTCCCTCGTTTTCTTGTAATAAATTACACATTACCTTGAGAACCGCACAGACCTGATAAAGCTCATCTCTTCTGATATTTCCAATTCCATCTGCATTACCTACACGAAACAAAAGAACAGCTTAAGGAAGCTCAATCAAATTCATACTAGAGCAAACGTGACTTAATGAACATAAATAGAAAGACAATCATCAATCAAAGGTATCGAATTACCAATTGACATACATAATACAAGAACATTATGACCCCTCAAAATCAGGTAATTGATTATTGGAGAAAAAATTCTGTTTCAACCAAAAACACACATCTGAGCATCAAAACTAACATAATTGTAAAAATTCCCAATATCACAACTTATAATCTTATTGTACACAAATAAGATTATAAATTTGTTATGATTATGTACATATACACATATTATCCATCTAAGATACTCCCAAGTCATTATTTAAGTGGGATTTTAACATGTGCCAAGAGATATTCAACTCTGTTGTCATTCTCATGGAGAGCAAAAGCACACTACTAAATTGGCAGAGAGCACAGTCTTTTAAGTGGCCCATCCACAGTCTTTTAGGCGGCTAAATCAGCATAAAAAAGAATCACATAAATTTAAACATGCAGCTCGGGCAAGTTCTTTAAATAAACATCATAAATAGTGTTTTTTAATTCCTTTTCCAATAAACAAATTACAAATTATATATTATAGGCATATCCAATTCTGGCAACACCAAGTAAACGAAATTCCAGAAGAGATGATGACAGAGACAATGACATAATTACATACTAGTTATGCAAAACTCACAACCTAAAATCCTCAGTATGACAGAGACGATGACCACATTAAACGAAGAGTCATACATTTATGAGTCTGTGCACAGCGATACCAGCCAAGACAACGACAAAAAGTATATAATTACTTTATGTACTTTCATGATATTGCACAAACAGTGCATAACAGAGGATTACTTTATAATTCTTCAAAAAAAAAAAGGGAGAATTACTTTATCCATTGACTATGTTGATAATTTCAAGTTTCTAGATAATTTCAAGTCAAGCAGCGAGTATCTTACTACTTTACTCTGAAAATGGACACTCACAATTATAATTAATAATATGTTATGGCATTGGATCATAACTGTAAAAGCTTGTAATAAATTCCCAGCAAACCAAGTATTAAAGCTTATTACAGCTGCAAACTTCAAAAATTATGCATGATATTGAAGTCTTCCCATTTCATTAATGCATAAAAATAAGAATTTACAGTTGAATACACCATTAACTAATTCTTAAAATAGAAGAAGATTTAGCAAAAACTTGGTCTCTATCAATCTGTATATGCTTTTCAACATTCCCAAATTGAGACCCTTGCCACAAGGTCCTTTTGCTTGGGGAATCTCATTTAATAAAGAACCTATCTAATATGAGATTTTCCAAGCAAAACAACTCATTGATATGCAACACTTATCACCCAATAATTGATATTTTCCAAGGTAAACAACTCACATATATATATATGTTAGAAGAAGGTTCACATAGTTACCAGATTATTGTCAATCTCCAGAACTTTAGAGAGAAGTTGAATCTCCTCATAATCAGAAAGGAAATTGTTTTCCTGAAAACAACAAATAAATTACACTACATGTGCTCAAAATGTTGCAAATACATATCAAACCCATTACTCCCTAATATACAGTGCACCTAAGTTGACAATTCTAAGAGTCCAACACCCAAAATTAGATATAGCACACATGCGTGCACACATACACACACGTACATGTATATACATATAATCCTTCAAATTAATTAGTTTAATCCTGTTTTTTGTATTAGAAAAGTTGACAAAATATTCTATTTTTCGTATTAGAAAAGTAGACACTCATATCAATCCGTAATATACGGATTTTTCTAATGATCAATCCAGAACTTAAATCCATATGTCAACACTTAAGAAATTGAAGATGTACTAACCAAAATAACCTAAAAGGAGCTCAACTAATAATTCCAATGGTGCAAGAAGCTCAACTAACCAAAATATTAACTCTTTTCTTGAAATTCTTAATTGAACTAACCTGAATGAATAATCACCACATATTAGACCAGTATTTAATTAAGACTCAAAAATAGCCTTGGTATGAAACTAAACCTGCTCCTTTGCAGACTTTGCAGTCAACCAAGCAAGTTTCTAGCTTCATCTTACCATCATTGCAAAAGACACGCTTAGTGCCACCTATCCACCACAAAACCACACTAATTTACGCAAACAAACAAACAGAATACACTGATATTGTAAATAAAATTAAAGCGCAAGGCATTAGGTATGCATAATGCTTCTCAGAACAAATAGAAATAAATAGGAATGATGAGGAACCAATTTTCAATAAGAATCAAGAGGAAACAATAACTTTAAGAACTTGTATGATACTATGATACTCATCAAAACTACTATGATACTCGTTGAAACTATGTCATGTTATATATTATTAAACTACCATTTTCAACTGAATTTACTTCAACTGCAGATGCTTACAACTCATTGACCATGTTACAAGAGAATAAAACAACACATTTATTGGCCCATAATAGATTTATGTTATACATCCTAATTATGTCAGTAATTTTCCATGAGTCCATACAAACACAATACATATTCTATATGGAACAAGTACAAACACAATTATTAATAAAGTTTCTGAATCCAGATTAATTTCCATGTCTGGTGCAAACCATAGTGTCGACACTTGTACCAATTGCAGGAAAAAAACAACAAAGTTTGTCAAAATAAACATAACTGATGAATGTGCAAACAACAGCACGAAAGAAATGGTTCTTTAAAGAATAATATATACCTGAAAAGCAGATTGATAAAAGTAAGTAGTTGAAAGAGATAGGTGGACCATACTCAAAGCTACTGAAACTCTTTCTTTACACGGTGAGGAAGCAGATGACCAAAGTGCCAGCTTACTGATCACCAAATTTCCAGCCCTTACTCTCAGTCAGCACAACTAAAGCAGAGTAGACAGCACACATAACCAATCCAGTTGAGTCGCCGGGGGCGAAGAGCTCAGCGAACAGTAAGGCTTCTGGAGAGTACGAATAGTGGACAAGGGGCAGATATTCAAGGCTGCCCCTGTATCAAAACAACTAAACAAGCCTAAAGGAATGAGCGGTGAAGACACAACATAATTAAATTTACCATAAAAAAATTTTTAGTAAGTGATCAAAATATCTACTCACATGACTATACATATAAAATGACAAAAAAATCAGTAAAACAAATAAATATCATTGCAATAATTTACACCAAGTGCAGTTGAATGAGTAGACTCTCTATCATGATTAGTAACAGGCTTTCCAGCCCAAAAGAATCCATTAATGACCTGCTTATCACAAACCAATATGGATAAGTGATAGAGACTGCATAACAAAAAGTGTGGATACCCTGTTACCTATAACCAACGTATGGATCATATCAAATGCTTTTCTTATGCAAAATTCAAGGGAAAGCTCTTAATACAAACTAGTAACAAATATCATATTTGACCAAAACATGGCTTAATTTAACTCAAGCCTATGCTAACAAATTACCAGTTCATGTATTCAAATACCTGAAGGACAAATTGGTTCCTCTTTCTAATGATTAATCTATATTCCTATAGCAAGTCATTAGTTATCAAAATGGTAATTTGGTAAGTGATATGTCAGCCAGTGAGACCATATTAGCAAACCACATGGCGACAGATAAAAGAAGAGTTCAATACATGCAAAATTGCAATAAAAATGATACTTTAATTGCAAAATAAGTCACACCTCATGAAGAGTTTCATACTGCAATTACAGCATCAACATCCTGCCTTATAGCCTGCAAACCATCAAACTCTTAATACATGCCACAGACACTAAAACCAATTTCTTTGCAACAAATAGAAACTAACTTCAAGATCAATCAAGAATGTCTGCAATATACATACCTCCCTAGTCATGTCAATCACATGAGAAGGACCAGAAGTCAAAGATTCACAAATCTGACCACAAGTTGCAAATTTTAATCAACTCACAAACAAACCCAACCCCCAACCAAGAATATTCACAGAGATATAAATAGCATAGAATAGGTCATAGCAAAACAACCATACGGAAGCAAAAGAGATAAGGTCGACGCCAACACATTCAACCTTGATGATCTAAACACAAAAGTATTACAGTAAATAAGTTCCCACAAATTCAAATGGAGTAAAAACCACAACAACTTTTACTCTTCTAATATTTCCACCCTAAACTAATAGGAATTTAATAGACAACCAAGAGATTCTAACTCTGTATAAAAAATCCAAAAACAGAAATATTTAAATGAAAATAGTCATTCAAAATAACACTTTACCATTCTAAAGTTCAATCCTATGAACACTGAACAATACATGGGAAATACCAAATATAATTATACTTACTTTGGGTGTTTGTTTGTAGTAGGTATTGCACTTCAAATTGACGGACTTTAAACCTTGATAACACAATCAAAACCCAGCCACTATCATCGAAAATTAGTAAAAGTTGGATGCGAATGAAGCACAAGTTAGAGAGGCAGGTAAAACAACGAGAGTGAACTAGATAGCTCCAGAAGAAAAGTATTTTATTTTGTTTTGATGGACTCTGTCAACCCTTGGGTTTTCTTAAAGCAAATACAAAATTAATTAATTTTGGTGGGATATGTACAAGCAATGGTGGCGGGACGATCAAGAGGAGTAAAGCAATTGGTGGGAACCAAAGTGTTTATAAGTTTTATATAATTTATTATTTTATAATGTTGAATTGTGGCCATTTTTGAATATGTTACCTGATTTTTACGACATTATGTATTGAATATGTTGCCTGATTTTAACGGCAATTTACAGCATAATGCTGTAGTTGTTCATTTTTGCCCGTTGCTTTTACGAAATATCATAAAATTATGTCATGATTATGTTTTTACGATAATAAAAAAATTATTTTATTATATAACTGTATTTTAACTGAAATTTTTAGTTTTATACCGTAAAATCTCTTTCATTAATAATTAGTTTTCTTATTATATACTTTTTACAACTCAATCAAAGTAAAATAATAATAATAATAAAGGACAAAACAAAACTAACTCTAAGAAATTGATTTAACATTACACGTGGATCATAAAAAATATGATTGTTTGCAACGGCTAGCTGGTAATTTTGCGCGGCACGTTAAGGACTCATTGTTTTTCACTCGTGCAAGCTATCCCTTCATTGCCAGCCAAAATCATATACTTGTCTCTTCTTGTAAGCTTGGTGCACTCGAAACCCAATGCCTTGCCAATCTCATTTTGCACATGATTGGCCACATCAAATCTTGATTTCTCAGCATCATTACAAGTGTACAACCCCGATACACCATCAAGCAACTCTACGGTGTAGCTTGGTGATGGGTTCATGAGAAAGAAAAGTGGGTCCAGGCACTTGAGCCCACCTGCAGTGGTGCCATAGAACATAGTAACGTTGGCGTTATTAGCGACGGGGACAATGTTATCACTCAGCTCTACAAACAAAGGGCTAAATCTCAAGAGATATGGTTCTCTACATGTGGTTCCCTCGGGGCAAACCACTAGGTCCCCTTGACTTAATAGCCTCCCCATCATCTTAGCGTCCTGATCACGGTTTCTTGTCAATCTAACGGTCTTGATTGGTGCTAAGATTTCTGACATTCTGCTCAAGCTGTAAGTGACTGCAGTGAGATTCTCCTTCAATGCAAAGCACAGATATAGAGGGTCTAGTAATGTTCTGTGGTTACAAACATAAAGGCGGCGGTCGGGCTTGTTATTGTATGAATTTTTGGGCTGTTTTACTGTGAGTTGGAGGCCAGTGAAGGCCAGTGCGGCGATAGAGATGTCATAAGGGATAGTTAAAGCAACTACGGTTCTGATGATAGCGAGAAGGAAAGAAAATGGAACCCACATGAAGAGCGCTAAAGAAGCCACTGGGGTGGGTGTCAGACTTAGCCTACCATCATGGAACACAAGTGGTTTTGGGTATTTATCTCTTGGCAGGTGTTGCCAGCCCCTCTTGTCTGCTCTTCTCACCAAATAAATCTCCTGTTTCAAAAAGTTCACATTCAGCGTCTACCTAGATTGTGCCATGTGTGAAAGGCAGATTTTAATGACCGAAAATTGAAATCCCATATATTATTCAATATTACTGTTCGAAATTATTATTTTTTTATTTATTTATTTTTTTGTCATGCGACATCAAAACTGAATCTAAGAGCCGATTGTCTTGCTCTATATATATATATATATATATATATATTAAAACAAGAAAGAAACGTATAATCATCATTAAAAAGACACAATACTAATATAAATATTAAAACAAGAAAGAAATATATAATCATCATTAAAAAGACACAATACTAATATAAATACCTGTACGTTCAACGAAATATTTTGATTTTATAGCAAGTGAATTTGCAGGGAATACAGAAGAGAAATGGAGAAAAAAGAAAGGACTGACCTTGCAGTGAAGAAACAACTTGTGATCAAGAGAGTCGTTGAAGGGACTAATGCCGATAACATCAGTGACGTTGCCTTCCTCTCCAAGTATCTTCTCTAGAACAAGCTTCTCATTCTTTCTCTCTTCCATGAGTCCAACGAAGTACCCACAGAAGACCTTGAGGTCTCTTCCAACAACAACATCAATCTCCAAATAATCTCTCAAGAAACTATCAATCATCACTTGAGGCATGTTACTAACACCAACGCTTTTGCCTCCTCTTTTCAACACTTGAAATATTTCGAAGCCGACATTCTCCAGGAAGAACTTAGGCAGAACAGTAGTTCCAACTCTGAAGTTGTCCTTTTTGATGCCAAAGAAGCAAACCATGACCATTATCTTCAACCCCATCTCATCACTAACTAAGCAAACGAATGGATACGAGAGGAAAAGGACAAAAGCCCTTATGAGGCCTCCGGCTTCGAAGGCCACGAGCATGAAATAAGGAAACAAAGATGAGGATTTCAACAAAGCACCTTCGACTTCGAACATCAAAGTTTGGGTTGATAGGTCCGATCTTTGAGCTAGAGAAGTGTACTTTTGGTATTTGCCATGAGTTGCATGGATGTTGCCTACACTTCTGTGTAGAGCCTTTAGGTCCCTAAGTTGTCCAAAGACAATGCGAAAGAAAAAGTAGAAAAGGGTTTTGAAAAACGAAACTTTGAGAGACATTTTACTTGTAGTAGTACGTATGACATGTTGTGTAATCAAGCACATAGAGTTGCTTTTATAGACTTGTAGATATAAGATTGCTCTCATGATTTATCTGTATTACAAGCATGCCATCTTTCTATTCAACTCTTAACTTTCTTGTGAGTTACATTAGTTGAATTGGTCTTTGGCAATTGGCGCTGCACTGGAGGACTTAAACACGGTTTATATTAATTGAAGGCCTGCGTCGATATATATGTATTCAAGGATAGTAAAATGAAATTATTTATCATCGGATTAAATATCAAATGATGTGAGGGGAGTAGTGCCTCATGTCGTGCCACCAGTATCATATCTTGATTTATCTCAAAAATTTTTTAAATTTATTTCAGATACAATTCTTGTATTAAAAAAAAAAAGATGTGAGGGGGAAAAGCTGAAGCTACTATGTAGTTAGTTCTTGTTGAAGCTACTGTACAGTTATTTGTTTTATTTTATTTCATATATTTTTTTGGTACAAAGGACCTATATATCATCTTAAGATCAATTACCACACCATTTTCTTATAGTAATAAGTAATTTCGATGATGTCTAGCATTTTTCCTTAAAAATAATTAAGGATTACAAAAGATCAAGCGACACCGTACCTAAAGTTTAGGTTATTTTATCTTAAAACAATTTTTTTTACTTACATCATAAAAATTAGCTCAAAATATAAGGAAGAAGAAGAAGGAGAAGGAGAAGAAGAAGAAGAAGAAGAAGAAGAAGAAGAGGGAGACAAAAGAAAGCAATCAATTTTGCCAATTTCTTATGAGATTGCATGTATCAGTGTTATGATTGTCAATGAAAGTACTCTAGATATAAGTCAAGTTCGTAGTAAAGATGTGATCAACATTTAATGATCTACTACCAAAAACATTATTTTGTTGTGAATATAGTCTTTCACTTTCATAGAAGAAAAAATTTTCAAATTTAATTTATTAAATTATCAAGTTGATTACTTATGTGATAATCAACTTACCATACCAAATCCATGCTTGCAAGTTGTATATAGCATTTAATTAGTTATATTGTGATAACAAGATTTGATTGGTTGATAAAAACTAACATTTGCCTATAAATAGGCATTAACCTTATGTAAATTGTATCCCACTTTTTATGAATAAAAACTAGTCTCTTTATATTCTTTCATAATATTTTCTCTCTGCACTTATTCATAGTCTTTTCTTTCTCTACATTTCTAAAATTCTCTTCATAACTCTTTTTACATGTTTGTTTCAACTTTAAAGTTTACAACATATCTCTCCATTATATATATTAATGGAACCTAACATCGTCCTAGTTGCCTGAGGTTGTATCAGTGTTGTAATTGTAAATCAAAGTACTCTAGATATAAGTCACCTTCGTAGTAAAGACGTGATCAACATTTAATGATCCATTATCAAAAATATTATCTTGTTGTGAATATAATCTTTCACTTGCATGGAAGAAGAAAATTTTAAATTTAATTTAACAAATTATCAAGTTGATTACATATGTAATAATCAACTTGCCAAGTTACCAAACCTATACTTGCAAGTTGTATGTAGCATTTAATTAATTGTATTGTGTTGATAAGATTTGATTGGTTGATAAAAACCAATATTTGTCTATAAATAGACATTAACTTTATGTAAATTGTATCTCACTTTTTATGAATAAAAACTACTCTTTCTACATTCTTCCATAACATTTTCTCTCTACACTTATATATAATCTCTACTGTAGGTCCATTAGGAGAACCTTCAGGAAAATATGAATATATTGTCAGATATTCTGATCCTGACCCTCCTACACAACCTCCAGTCCCTGATCATATATGAGATGATTTTGATACTCGTTTTCCCAAACGACCTCCCTTTTATGGTCCTCTCAAAGTCTTTCCCCCAAACCTCCGTTACCCTGCTATAAAGAAGGTCTTGATTGGCTTTCTAAAAATCCCTCTCCAAAGTCTTCGAAGTCTTGTAAACCCTCTCACAAATGGGTTGTCAAGAACACTCCCCCTGTTGTCTCAGAGGTCATGATGTTTCAACATCCATCTCATTCCTATGATACTGATTTTCCACCTCTTGATGAAAATGTTACTCAAAAACCAAAGGTGATACCATCTCAAGTCGTCCAGTTTGACGACTCTCTTAAAAATCTTTCACAAGCAGAAGCTGTACTCAATTAGCAATATGAAAATGTCATTGCTCAAAACAAATTCATGCACAGAATTGAGTCTAAACTCAATCATTTGCAATCTCAGACATCTACTGCTGTAGAAAAAACTGCTCAACTGATTCAACAGCTTCAGTAACGCATGAATCAACTCCACAATGATTTGATTCATCTCATTCAGACAAATCAGAGTTTTACAACTGCTTTCTCTCAAAAGGATTCAGAAATGAGAAGTCTAAAGACACAACTTGCATCTCTTCAGCAAGATCTATATAAACAGATTTTTCACACTCCTCCTTTTGCTCCAGTTTACAATCCTTTGAACCAACTGGCAGTACCTGGTCTTTTCCACATACAAATTTTTCAAAGGTCAGTCAACCTTTTGCTCCTCTGGAAACAAGATCAGAGGCTGATATTGCTTTTGGTACTACTCATCGCTTTTATGCTAAGCTCAAAAAACAACAAGAAACTCAGCAAGCTGAACAAAAAAGGCAAAAACACTTGAATCGCAGAAAAGGCAAATCCAAGGTAACTTCTTCTCACTACCATAGCCAAAGTTCAAATTCTTATTCTTCTAGTAAACATAAAGATCAGTTCATGGTTTCCTATCTAAACCTAATCTCTCATACTTTACAAGAAATGAGATCTTTTCAGATACCATATATCCCTCCATCCTCACCTTTTAATGTCCCTCCTCCAGAACCTTTACCACATAACCCAGATCCTTTTGATCTTTTTTATTCAACCCCTCACACTTATGATACTTCTTTACCCTCTACCCTAGAATTTTCACCTACCTCTCCTGTTGAAAACAATTCCCTCTTTAATAATCTTACTGATACTTCAACCCAAACTCCAGGTGAAGACAATTTTCAATCTTCAGATGATGATAATTTTAGTAATCCTAGCCAAATCTTAGGTACTCAGTTCATGAATACTGAACCTCAACTCTATGAAGAGAATGCTAGTACTGAAACAGATATCCCTTAACAACCACTTCCCCAAAATCAACCACCTCATCAAAATACTAACACCTCTAAATTGTTCACTTTCACCCTTGATGATGTTCCGTTCTCCAAATGACGAGACAGAATCTTTGAATTTCAAGCATGGCTTCAGACAGAAATGTTAAAGCCTCATGCTCAGATTCAGCAAGTTCTCACCCAGTTTGCAACCAGATTTACAGGCACTCTTCGTGAGTGGTGGCAAGAATTAGGCGAGTACAAACAAATTCAATTTTGTCAACTCACTGATCTTAATCAAGCTCTTTATCTTTTCTATACTGAATTTTGTGGTAGGCCCCAGGCTTATGAATAAAAAATGAGAGAAGAATACTTCTAGATGAAGTGTTGTTCTTACAAGAAAAAAAGATCTTGATCGACATTATCAGTAGATGCTTAAATGATTTCATGTTCTTCATGACATTAATGATCCAAATATGAAACAGACGTTCCTGTCTTCTATTCCAGAATCTTTGTCTCAAGAAGCAATGAAACTCATGCAGACCCAAGACCGCTCTCTTCAGCAATGTGCTCTTGGTGAAATCTACTAGTTTGTCCTTACTGCTTTGGATAAACTGTGTGCATAAAAGAAATTCTTTGAAGATTATTTGAAGAAATCCAAACAATTGACGAAAGTTTGTCAACATCCAAATCTGCAGATTAAGTGCAAAAATAAAGACCAATGTCATTGTTCTACAAAGAAGAACTACCACTCCTTCAAGTCCAAACCATACAAGAAAAGAACTTCTTTCAGAAAACTCAAGTTCAGACGGTTCCTCAAAAAGAAACCTTTCAAGCAACGTTCAACTAACAGATACTATCTCTGTCATCAGAAAGGTCATTTTGCAAAACATTGTCCAAATCAACAGAAGAAATCTCAGAAAATGGTCCAATACCTCTTCCAAAAAGGTATTTCCCTCTCCGATGATGAGATTGAAGATTTATTCTCAATCCATGATCACCCTACCTCTCATGATGTTCTCCAATTTGATCAGTCTTCTAATTTCCAATCTGATTCTGATCAATCTTCCTGTTACCAACTACAATATGTTGTTCAACCTCCTTTATCACCTACTCCTTCTGTTATGATAAAAGTTTTCCCTACCAAATACTCAAAACTCATTTCCATAATTGTCTTTGTTGATACTGGTGCTGTCACCTCTATCATTAACCCTTCTGTTCTCCCATCCTGTTATTGGCAACCTCATAAAAAAAAATTTCGTACTGTCAATAGAAATCCTTTCATAGTTTCTATAATAAGCAAACCTCTTATCTTTGAAATATTTCCTGGCTGTACAATCACTCAGAAAGTCCTTGGCTCTCATCTTCCCACCAAAGACCTTGTTTTTTGTTTTGATCTCTATTCTCAGATTCCTTCTCTTAGGATTCTTCCTGATGGTCTTCGTTTCAAACACCATTTTAAACCCTGGACTTCTGTTCTTAGTCTTTATGCTCTCCAACCATCCATTGATTTTTCTGAACTTAAAGATCAACTTATCCAAGACTCGTGTTCAGAAACACACTCTAAGTTCCTACAAAAATACTCTCATCCTTTATGGCAAAATCCTGACTTCTTTATAAAACTCCCTTTCCACATGAATGAAGATATCAACCCAACCAAACCAAGTCATTCAGGCATGAATCCAGATCATCTCCTGCTTGTCAGATCTGAATGTTCCCAGTTACAATAACAAGATCTCATAGAATCTACATCTTCACAATGGGCTTATGAAGCTTTCTATGTGAACAAACGCTCAGAACAAGTTCGAGGAAAATTAAGATTGGTCATCAACTACAAACCACTTAATCAGTTCCTCCAAGATGATAAGTTCCCGTTACCCATGTGGGAGACCCTATTTGCTTGTCTTTCAAATGCTCACATCTTTTCTAAGTTTGATTTGAAAGCAGGTTTTTGGCAACTAGGCATTCACCCAGATGACAGGTACAAAACTGCGTTTTGTATCCCAGACCACCATTTTCAATGGAAAGTTCTACCCTTTGGTCTTAAGATAGCTCCTTCACTATTTCAAAAAGTCATGACCAAAATCTATACTCCTATTCTCCACAGTGCTCTCATCTACATTGATGATATCCTGTTGTTTTCCCAAAATGAGCAAGAACACTACCATTTACTTCGACAGTTTGCCCAGATCACAAAAGAATATGGTATTATGCTCTCAGTAAAGAAAATGGAGATAGCCCAGAAACAGATTGTTTTCCTTGGAATGCAAATTTCATAAGGAAAATTCTAACCTCAGCCTCATATTAGTCAAGAATTATTCAAATTCCCTGATGAGTTACAGAACAAACATCACATCCAACAATTCCTTGGTCTCGTTAACTATGTCCGTCCCTTTATTTTCAATGCTGCATCTCTCACTAAGCTCTTATCAACCTTACTGTAAAAGAACCCTCCTCCTTGAAGTTCTCAACAGACACAATCAGTCCAGCAGATCAAACAGATTTGTCAACATCTTCCTACACTCCAAATCCCCTCTACCAGCACAAGAATTTTACAAACATATGCCAGTGATAAGTTTTGGGAGGCCGTTCTTTTTGAACAACCACAGCAAAGTACTAGACAGATATGTGCTTACCAAAGTGAAAGTTTTAAGTCCAGTCAGCTTCATTACCATTCAACATTCAAGGAAATTCTTGCAGTCAAATATGTCATTGAGAAATTTGAATTTCATCTTATTGGTCATCACTTTATAGTAGAGACTGATATGAACTCATTCTCTCATATGCTCCAGTTCCATAAGAAGAAATTGCCCCATCAACTTCTTCTTCGATGGTCTGAATGGTTTATTAGATTCTTCTTCACTGTCAAACATATCAAACGTACGTAAAACTTCCTTGCAGATCATCTCTCTCGTCCAATCTAAACAGATCAACCAGTTTCCACTTTACTTCCTGTTTTTATGTTTCAACCATCTTCGTCTTCTCCTCCACCTTTAGACATTCCAGAATTTTCAAATCTCCTCAGATCTTATTTTCCCAGAGAAAGAATCAAAGAACTCATGTTTTCTTACCAATACAATTGTGTATTATCCTATGGTCAAGTTTTCTTTAAAACTCTTTGTGTTCATCCTGATTATCCATTTGCTAAGATCATTCATCTTCCTACCCAATCACATTTTCCCTATTTTGTGTTTCCTGTTGAGTTATTATTATACTTTTTTTTATGTCTTAGTCATCTTCACCATTTTGCCTTGCAATTATCCAATGATCTTTTTAAACAAGCTCTCACATGGGGTCATAATTCTGAAAACTTCAACAGTTTTCTTCCCCATTTCCTTACCAGATTTCAGTCCCTTCATGCATGGGAACTATGGTCACAAGTTCTCCGCCCTAAACATTGGTCAATCATCTCTTTTCATCACCCTTCCTTTGTCCGTTTTGATGGTGTTTATTTCTCCAAACCAGAGATCTCCATAATTGAACAAAATCCTATCTCTGTCTTTTATGGTAACCTCAATTATGTTGTTAAGATCAGACCTATCCAGAAAAAGCTTTTTGAGAAAAATCAACTTATTCCAGATGAATTATGGCCTTCTATTACTGATCTGACTCTCTGGTCTACTTTTCCCAAATCTTATCTTGATAACCTTTCCCAAGCTCAAGATCAGTATGTTGACTCTCTTGTACATCACTTTTCCTTCTCCCAAGAAGATTATCCTCCATGATTTTATCCTGATACTCAATCAGAGCATTGGCAACAAGAAGATCTCGATGCTGCAAAAAGCAAATATGAAAAAGACAGACAACATGGCAACAGAAAAAAGAAGAAAAAAGATAATGATGTAGGTCCCAGTACAACAGACATAGTTCAGTTTGCTACCGTGTCCTTATCAAATGACACCTCTCCCAACTATGATCCAACTTTTTGTCCAGACTGTACACCCACGTTCACTTGTCCCAGACATGAAGAATACATGCATCGCACATGACCTTGTCATATTTGTGGTGCATCAGATTCTGATGATGAAGCTCACAATAATTACAATTTGTCACTTTCTGACTAATTATTGCAGGTTACTATTGGCAAATGCTCTCATCATTGCGGTTCCTATTCCCAGATGCTTTCTTATCTGTTTGGTGTGTCAAAAGTCAAAAGTTTGTTTGTTTTTATTTGTTTTGTCAAAAGTTGTGGGTTCATATGTTTGTTATCATTAACATTTGTAATTATGTGTCATGATTATGTTTGCTTTAATCATTGCTTTGTGATGTAAGCAGTGATGTCATTATGTTTGTATCCAAGCCATTCTCCTATAAAATGGCTTCGTTGTTTTAGTTGTAAGCAGATTTGGTCGAACAGACTCAGTTGAATTCAGAAATAAAAATATGTTTTGTGGCTAAACTTCTCTTGTCTATCTGAAATACCTCAAATAACAATATGAGTGATCAATGATATAGATAAGGAAAGAACTCACCTAGTTCTTTACCTTTATTCTCTCTCTCTAGTATCTTAGTATTAATCCAATAAATTCTCTTGTGATGAGGTTATCTCTGAAAATGGAAAGAAATGGAAAGAGATCAGCCTGAGAGTAAATCTCGTTTGAGCCAAGAGGGCGTTTAGGGCAGCAAGGATACTGGTACTCCGATGAGTTTTCGAGGAGTTTCTTCAGGTGCTTAATCCCCTTATGGTTCCAGATTAGCACTGAGAAACGAAAAAGAGAGAATAAAGACAAGGGATCGGGTGGGAGAGGTATTGGACCATTTTCTGAGATTTCTTCTGCTGATGAGAATTTGAACTTTGGCTATGGCAATGAGAAGAAGTTACTTTGGATAAATTTAGTGCTTGTCCTATTCCTGCTTTTGTTGAAGAACAATATGGAACCTAATGTCATCCTAGCTGGCTGGCGTAGTCCCACCCTAAGGTATGGATCATGGCCTGGCAGATTACAGCTTAGCTGCTGAATGACTTTTTGTTTATGATGTTACGTCTGGTCTAATGGTCCATTCACTATTATAATCATACTACAGGGATGTATAATATAGTCTTTTTCTCTTCTTTTTAATAATCAATGTCTTCTACATTGTTCACTCAAAAAAGAAAAAAAAGAAAAAAACGTCATCTACATTGTTGCTATATCTTCATAAATCATAAAGTTATAAAAGCTAAAATCGCTTACCTAGAGAAAGAAATAAACTAAATTCAGTTAGTAAATATGTTTGTCAGTATATGACAATCGAGTAACGCAATACACATATTTATATGGTGACGATTTCTGTTTCCTCGTCATGTGATGTGAATATAAGAGTTGTTGAAAAACCGACATTGATTCCTTGACTCGTGGTCCTGTACAATTGGATATATATAAATAATGATTATATGGAATTAGTTAAGGCATGCGTCAATATTTAAAACCGAATTATTGAAGTCATCAAAATCTCAAACAAAATTAGGTTGCGAATGTTGGGAGAGCTCACTGTGCTATATGTGTATAAGGTACAGACAGGCTGTAGACGGACCCAATCACATAACACGCTGCTGAGACTTTATAACATTTGGGTCCACTGCTTTCGATACCATTTATTGGGCAAGCTGTATCTCACTTCAGTTGCTTAGCATAAAATTACATCAATTAATGAATTTGAGCTTAAAACTAAATTCATTGTTGCTAAAATAATAAAAAACTAAAAAAATATAATCAAGGACTCGATGATGCATGCACACAAGCTTAATTATTGTACAGATTAAGTGCAACAAATTTTAGCTTACTTTGCAGATGATGATAATAGCGCTTATAAATGCTTCATTAATTTTCAAGCTCGGGACGCTGGAGTGTGATATTTGAAGCACCACAATTGTTTATACCAAGGTTGATAGCTTGGAGGGCACTTAGGTGGTCCATGGAGCATATTTTATTCAGGTGAAGAAACTCGGATTTGCATGAAAATGGTAGTTTTCCAAGTTCCAATCAACATGCACAGAGCCGACAATGCAGATGGAGGTTTACAACTCAGAGAAGAAATTAAATTATTAAATCAAGAGTACTGGTCTAATGCGTTTGGATAAGCACGTCAATTTTGACTTAAAAACAGTGGAGTGTTTGACCAATATTAGCTCTCTCGTTATATTTGACTGGCCTATGCAAATTGGAGAGCAAGTATGTACCAAAAAGCGCGTTTACGCTTAAATTTCAGCTGCTTTTACACATAAATGAAGCGAGAGCTCTGGTCACAGATGCTAATTAATTGCTAAATAAAAGGAAATGATCAATGTGAGTCGGTATATATTCACTTTTTATTGCTATTGCGTTGAATTAAATGAGGCCCTCGTGAGCTTGTGCTGCTCCTACTAAACCGATAACGGAAATTTCTGATACGTCAACTTCATGTCTTTACTGCTCTTGGTATACATTCGCCAATTATGAGAAACTGGCAAGCTACAGGATCGGAAGAAAAGGAACACACTTTACTTCTACTCCAATAGTCCAATTATTAATTAAAATATGTTTCAAAAAAAATTAATTAAAAAAACACGGTTGATGTCTACTGCGATTATACAATCTTCATATGCTGCAAATTATACTTCTTATAACTATGGGTACTATTTATCATGGTTCAAGGAGGTCATAGAGTTGAATTCAGGCTCTCATTAACGTTGAGAGGGAGTTTTATATTTATCGTAATAAAGACATATCGATTGTATAAATAGGTTTTGAGTTAAATTTTCAGTATATAGGAGAAATTTTTAATTGGAAAATGTACGTTTCTTAATCAAATTTGCCTAATTCATACTAAATACAAAAAAAAAAAAAAAAAAGTTAATTTGTTTCGTATGTTTGAATTTTAAGGCTTTGATGACATCAATTTTTGTATTTCTTAAAATGTGAACATTTATAGATCTTTGAATAACCTAATCAACTTAAAAACTAGTTTATTGAGGATCATAATATTTATTGATATATAAGCTTTTTTTGGTTTTTTATTTTTTTATTATTTTTTTATTTTTAAGTTTTCAAATGCGTGATTCGTTTTTACATTTGTTTTGTCAAAATTTTAAATATGGGTGATACAGTGTACTACCACTCGCATCATTGTTATGAAGTCAACCAGCGGAGGGGCTGTGGGGTCGCCCACGGGGCCAGGACACCCCAAGCCCAACCAATTGATTTATATTTGATTTATTATTATTATTTTCTTATTATTGGACCAGCTCATAGTCTTATATCACTCTTAAAAAACGAGAGGGAATAACCTACATACATGAAAAAAAATATTCACATAAATGAGACTTTTGCAAGTAGAACTTATAACCTTTAAAGACAACATGAGTGAGTTGTAGTTTACCACCACACCACAACCACTTTCTCTCCACTTTGCTTTTTTTTTTTAACTTTAATTTTGTTATTTTTCCTGCAAATTACATGCTATTAAAATTCAATTAATCCATCCAATTAATTATTATAATTATTAAAGCTACATTTATCAAATTAGATTTTGCCTAACAACATAAAATATTTTCTTCTCATTATATGATGATATTTAAATTATTTCATCATTTGTATCATAAATAGAAAGATTTAGTTTCCCATTATTAACACATTGTTGTTTGCATCTAAATTTGTCAAGTTTAAACTTGTAAACAAATAGATATTTTATATATATATTTTAAAATTTTTTTATTTATACTTGTTATTTTATTAAATTATCAAAGATTAAACTCGCAACAAGCCGGAATATAACTTTTTTTTTCTTAATCATTTGTAAGGAAAATTGTAGAAAACATTTATTGTAGTTTCAACTATATAGACGATTTTTTAGATTTAAAGAGTGATAATGTTATACCCATTTTCTTGTTCGGCCCAAATGGGTCAGTACAGGCCTTATTAACTTGAACAGAAGCAAGGGCCCAGGAGGCCAAAGGATGGAACCAGCGGCTGCAAGCCCAGCTCGTGAGGCCGTCTAGGTCGCAAGCCAGCAACAGTTCCCAGAATGCCTCTTGCCCGTACCTTCAGCTCGTGGAGCTCGAGAGGTCGCATAGGTCGCGAGCTCGCGGGAACCTCCAGACCGTCTCACCTCCCCTCCAGTGTGCGTATCCTGACTGACCGGAAGGCTTACTCAGGAGATATCGTGTATAGCAAGTTGTCAGAATTACCAACTCTCATGATTTCCCGCCGGAAGCTGCCTACACAATTACCCAGAAGCATTTAATGAAGTAAAGACCTCTTTAAGTATATTAAATGCAGACTTGTGCAGGAAGAGAATCATCATTACCTTTACAATTAATGCAGCATGGCAATGTCAGGATTAGTTGAAACTAGCCGTTGCTAGTAATGTGTATAACTTTCTTTTGTATTTTCTATTGTGCTCTCCCCTCCTCTATAAAGATGGGAGACCTTTTTACTGTACAAAGGAGTTGAACATACTAGAGAATTGTCACTCTACCGAAATTACTTCAGGGTGGCCATGGACATAAGTGCAATCACCGAACCACGTAAAAATCCTTGTGTCTCTTCTCCCTCTCTTTCTCTTTAATTCCTCATTGATCACTTCATTAAATTCGACCAACCTCCAGGATCGACATTCCTTCACCTGAATTAATCACCACCAACCTTGAACTGTATTAATTGCTCATTTACTATCATTTCATCAGTACGGTCAGAACCTTTAATTACCAAGCTCGCCATCTGGGCCCCAGAATCTCTGGTTGACCGTTTCCGAACGTCAACAGATAAGTTACATCTTTTATAATAAAACTAAACAATATTATATTTAGTTTTTCAATTACTTAATTTTTCAACATAAATAATTACCAGACATTAATTTAAACAATTTTTACTTTGACCCCTAAAACCAAAATCATGGCTTCACTCTTAGGCTCCGTTTGACACGCGAAACTGGAATGAAATGAATTAAGCTAAATTGGGATGGAATGGAATAAATTGGATTAAATTTGATTGGATTAGAATAAAAAATCATAATCTCATGTTTAGTAGAATTTGGAATTAGATTAAAAATTATATTATATCATGTTTGGTATAGGTTGAAATTGGATTGAAGTAAAATTAATTTAATTTTTTATTATATAAAATTAATATTACAAAAATCTGAAACAAAAATAACAAACCAAACATCATCTCCCAACTTTCAACAATATCAAAATTCACAGTTCATCAAATTATCATACCCCACAATTCAATATCATCAACCCACAGTTCATAAAAAACATTAATTCAATTTATCAACATTATCATCTTCCATAACAATAATATCATCACCAACATCAAAACATCATAACATTAACAAAAAAAGTAGTAATAATATTAAAAAAAAACAAAGGAGAACAGGGGTTCTATTCGAACCCAAAACCATGGTTCTGGGTCGCCGAACCTAGAAAGATGGTTTTGGGTTTATCCCAGAACCATCCCAACTTAGAAAGGGAAAAAAAAGTGAGGAGAAAAAGAGAGGGGGAAGAGGTTTCATAGATATGTGATGAGAGAAGGAATGTGAGAGAAAGAGAGAGACGAAGATAAGAGAAAAAAACTGGGAGAATGAGATGGAGATAGGAGCAAGAAGCTGAGATGAGAAATCAAAAAATCCAATCTCACCTAATAATATGGTTTTAATTAGGATTACGGAATCCCAAAAGAATAGAAAATGAGAGAAGTTTGAGATTCTTGAATTCCAATCTTATTTTATTTCAATTGGTCTTCAAACACAATGTTTAAGTAGTTTGAAATTTTTGAATCCTAAACTCACTCTTAATCTCATATGTCAAACATTACCTTAAAGTCAACGGTCCATTGTTATAAGTAATATTAGGGATAATCTCAAAAAACTTATAGTAACTTGCAAAAATATCTGTTTTATTACACCAGTTTCATTTTTATTCAAACCCCCTTTAACATTAATAAATTAACAAAAAAATTATATAAATGGCAAAAGGATAATTTTAACCATGATATGTTTATTAATAAATAAAATATTTATAAAACATTTTTTTTTAAAAATCTGGCTTTTTAGATCGGAAACCTAATCTAAAGATGGAGATTCAATCTCCAAATTGAATTTTCACTATTTAAACCCAAATAATAAAAATATATATATCAACAACAAAAATCATCAACATACCTAAAAAAAAAAAATCAACAATCACTAGTCAACAATCATATATCCAACATCATCAATCACTGAAATGCATCATCTAGATTCGAATCGAACCCAGTTCTGATGAAATTTGGGTTACAAGAACCTAGACATCTGGTCCATGAACCCAAATGTCCATCTGACCCAAATTTTATTGCATTTCCCATTTTATCCCTAAAGTCAAATGGTAAACTAAGTCAACCTAATCGAATCTTTGACCGTAAAAAACATTGTCATCCTTTCACAAGCCTTAAGGGATATTTTGAGTATTTTTATTAACGTCAATAAGGATTTTGGACAAAAATAAAAATCATAGGTGGTAAAATTGATATTTTTATAAACTACAATGAGTTTTTTGAAATTTTTTCTTTAATAAATATTATTTTAATTAATTTTTTATCGTATTTTTCATTTTACTCCCGAAGTTAAACGGTCAACTAAGTCAACCTAACAGAATCTGTAACTGTCAGAGACATTGTTATCCTTTCACACACCTTTAGGAGGTATTTTGATTAATATCAGAGAGAATTTTGAATAAAAATAAAATCATAGGTGGTAAAATGAATATTTTTATAAATTGCAATTGGTTTTTTGATATTATCCCATGATATTATAATTTTTTTTTATTTTATCAAACAATTGTTTTTGTTCTTTGTTTAAGAAAATGTAGGAGAGAAGAAAAAGAGCATTACATCGTTATAAAATTATAAAAAGTTAATTATCTAAAAATAAGAAAAATTATAAAAAGTCAAAGAATTTAGTCGACCACGCTTTCCATTTTATCCCCGTAGATGGCAACGTAGTCAACTGGTCGTATTGTGCTTGCGAGTGCATGAATGTGTTTCATGCGTGAGAATTTTTTTTTTTTTTTTCACAAAGTCATGTATGGGTCCTATGGGAGTTATAGCTTCACGCGTGAAGAATTAAGAATGAAAAAAGGCGGTATGGACCCAAAATGCCATGCTGTTTTTAATAAGAAAAAACAATTCCTTGTAAGGGTGGTGGATCGGTGAGCCTTCTACTTTCCCAAAAATTGTTCTAATAATTAATGTGTGTCCATAATCTTCAAAGAATGGGGGCCTTTTGTGATATGACCAAATATGTAGAGGTAATGGACCATCTCCATACCTTCAAGGATGGGTATGTTAAGAAGATACCCAAAATGGAAAGGGGGAAAAGGTGATGGACCATTTCATGGAGGATTTGTTCATCATTTTGTTGTCATCCATATTGTACGTGTGCCAAAACTAATGCCATATAGATACGTATGTTCCAGCAAGATAAGGATGACCTATGTGAAATGTCAAACCAAAGTATGCGAAAGTAGGGATTCGAGGTGGGGAATTTTCGAACTTTCAAGATCATGTCTTTAATTTTTGGCATATTCGTGCAGGTTCCTTATTATCACAATAAATAATTGCACGCCAAGCAAGCTGACTCCGTCTACATGAGCATGTTAATTAAGCTAGCATGCATGCATGTGTAAATTCATGAAATTGGGGCAATAAATTGGACCAATTCATGGAGGATTTGTTCATCATTTTGTTGTCATCCATATTGTACGTGTGCCAAAACTAATGCCATATAGATACGTATGTTCCAGCAAGATAAGGATGACCTATGTGAAATGTCAAACCAAAGTATGCGAAAGTAGGGATTCGAGGTGGGGAATTTTCGAACTTTCAAGATCATGTCTTTAATTTTTGGCATATTCGTGCAGGTTCCTTATTATCACAATAAATAATTGCACACCAAGCAAGCTGACTCCGTCTACATGAGCATGTTAATTAAGCTAGCATGCATGCATGTGTAAATTCATGAAACTGGGGCAAAATAAATTTGAATACGGCACGGCTTTTCACATAAGAAGAGCACATGATTTTCCCATATATTTACAATGAATCAAAATTAGTTCATTGATTTATGATCAAGATGCAATGATCATTTTTTTGTAAATTGATATACTCTTCAATTATGTATAAAAAATTATATTTTGTGATAGTGCTGAAATGAAAATAACTAAAAATTATCATGTATATATATATATATATATATATATATATATTATTCTGAAAAAGAAATAAGGGCAATAGATCTGGATCTAATGTTAGTGCATCGGTGCATGTATGTATAAATTTCTCTCATGCGCTTCTGCACTAACTCTTCGGAGAGATTCAGATCTCACCAATGACTTCCACATAAATAAACCGTATTTTTCTTAAATCCATATTGTCTACAATATTTGAAATTGATACGAGATACTAAAGACTGGCAAGTTCATGCAGTGACGTCTATGTCTCTTGTCTAGTTTATCCGAGTAAATGTTTGGTTCAAATCTCATAGGACTATTTTATGATTGACAATTTTCCTACTAATTATGGGTAATTTTTTCCTATTTATTTATTTTTTTTAAAAAAGATACTAACGATTGAGAAAAGAAAGAAATAGACAAATACAGGATATCTATACGAATGCAAACACACTTGCAAATTTGCAATAACATCATATAATCACGAGTCCAAGATTATAGTTTTCTTGCACTAATGCATGTAACGTCAGGAAATTAAAACAATGTCACATTTGGATTCATAATCAAAACTTCATTTATATACTATCTCAACTACCGTAAAAATCTATAGTTTATATATATAAAGATCGATATTGACAGTGTATCTGTCAAAAGACTTTTTCCATGACTTAATAATTAAGGCCCATTAAGCTGACATTTTGATCACGAGGGCTATGAACAAATTATTGAACCATTTTTCTCAAATTTAAGGGCAATCTGGTTAATTTCATCTTATCAAAGTCTTGATTAAGTCTTTTTATCAAAAAAAAAAAAAAAGGCTTGATTAAGCCTCGACTTGAGCAAAACTTAATTAATAGTCTTGACTTTGGTGAAGATTATGTTGACACTATGATCATGAGAACCAAGAATAAGTTATTAAGCTATTTTTCACAAATTGAAGGGCATTGTGATTAATTTTAAGCCTCGTCAAAAGGCTTGATTAAGTCTGAGCAGAACTTGATTCATAGTCAGCTTTGGTCAAGACTTATTACCTAGGGGTGGGGCGCTTTCGGGTTCGGATTGGGTTGGGTTAAAAATTTTCTCAACCCAATATGGGTTGGGTTGAAAATTTTTCAACCCAATCCAACCCAATCAATTCTTCAACCTAACCCAACACAACCTAATAATTGTCGGGTTGGGTTGGGTTAAGTCGATCGGGTTAGCATCTCGCTCAAATACAAAACATTCCTATTAATCAACTTGTTTAAATACAAAACATTCTCATTGATTACATAATAGATTTAATACAAATAAAGTTTAAGTCATTATATATATTTTTTTTAAAAAAGGTTCAATTCACCACAAAAAGAGATAAATAAATAAATAAAATCTAGGACAATAATCCTAATAAAATTCGTCAATGCAATTTGTTTGCTATCATTAAAGTCTTCAAAAGTAGGGGTGGACGTTTTCAGGTTTGGGTTGGGTTGGGTTGAAAATCTCCCAACGCAACGTGAGTTGGGTTAAAATTTTTCAACCCAACCCAACCCGATAAATTCTTCAACCAACCCAATAATAGTCGGGGTTGGGTTGATTGAGTTAGATTTAATTTACCACAAATGTACAAATGATTTAGTTGATAACTTTCTTAGTCTTAGTAATTTGATTACAGATAAACTAAATACAAATAAAGATCCAATTATTGTAAATAAAAAAATAAATTCAACATAAACGTTGTCTTTAATTTTTATCCTGAACAAATGTTCTTCTAGAGAGGAGAAAAAATCTTGGATTTAGAATTAGGGATAGACGTTTGTCGGGTTGGGTTGGGTTGGGTTGAAAATTTTTTAACCCAACCCAACTCAATCCATCTAATTTTTTTAAAGATGTAAACCCAACCCAATAAAAAATGATCGGATTGTATTGGATTTATCGGATTGGATTGGAAATGCCCATCCCTATTATTACCTGCTTACAATTAACCTCAAAAGCCACTTATTTAAGTGTCACGTTATGTTGGATTTTAAGATTTTCAAATCAGTATTATCATTATATTTTTCAAACCGATATTCAAATCTACTTTTTCTTTATTATATTTTTAAAAGTTGTGTCCTAAAAAGAGAAGTCAGAATATTTTATCCGGGTCCATTTTTAAATGTTAAAAAAGATTCAAATTATTAAGTCAATAAAAACTATAAAAATCAGGCACTAATAAGTGCTAAATAAAAGAGCGGATAGGGTGTCAGCTTAGTGGAAAAAGGTTGCACCTCCTTCCATGCACAATCATTGAGTTCGATAAACACACTCTCTCTTTACAGTTAAAGTTAAAATTAAAAAAATGAGATTTTTCCTTTTCGTCCTATGTTAGGGTAATCCCTCTACTTATACATAGGTTATTTCCTTTCATTTGAATATCTCTTTTCGGACCACGTGTTTAGTTAATTATTTCCTGAACCAATCATAATTACATAATGTAATTAACAAATAATAATAATAACATTTTGCAAACAGTAGAAAATTTTGTCACCTCCATTTATGACTTAAGGCCACTAACAACACTTCCTAGATAATAAAGTAAGCAACGTCACCTAATCACAACTCTATTTTTAATCTAATCTTATCAGTTAATTGCCACTAGCATCATAGCGAGTCAATTAAATTACACTAAACCAAATTACAAAAAGCTAGCAACCCACCTATTAAAACCAAACGGCTGTTTTGGAGGCTGCTGATGTAAAAGTAGAAGATAATAAGGCCATAATTTAAATCATACGCAGCCATGACTACAACAACTCAAGGAATTGCGTATGGATTTGAGCACGTAACAAAAGCAACCAATTCATACAAGCATATGAAGCCATGGAGGAAAAAACCCTTCAAGCACAGGGAATAAGCAATCCATGTTAGATCATTGGAAGCCATTAATCAAATATCAAGAGCCTAGTGGTCTATACACATATGTACAAAGATCAGAATAGTCAGGTGCATATTAGACATCAGTTAAAACGTGGGGCAAAACTTCAACCAATGAACTGTTATGAGACGGCAAGCGCGAAAGCATTATAAATTAGCATTTCCAAAATGATACTTCAATCTCATCTGGCAATTTTACTTGACTCTTCCCCAAGACCTGAACCAGAATCCTGCCCTTTTGCTGAACTGTCATCATGAATGAAACAAAAGATAAGTCATCAATATATGAGAGAGAGGAGAGTCGTCCCGGTTTCACTTTTGTATATAAATTCAAATATATGAAAAATATGACTTATCTTTCACTAGATATGTCCACAAACAAAAGGTAAATGTACCTGAAGGCACTGAAGCCAGATTCATCTCTTTCATAGGCAGAGAAATTCTTGAAAAGCTGGATGGATATCAAATTCTCATTTCTGGGGACAGCTGGTGCAGGAGAGCCCTGGATGCTAACACTTGATTGGCTTCTGGAGCATAATCCTGTAATCAGAGTTTCCATGATGTAAAGTGTTTATATACACATGCTTGCTTGCATGCACATGCACATACACTCAAAGAAAGAAGTTCTATAGATAATTGAGACACTGGTACTTCACGGACAGCATAAACTTTCTCCAGAGAGTTTCCACAAAGGTAAAGTATCTTGAAGCATGTAACTGACTATTCAAGTCTAAGATGCATATTTATGTATTCTCTAAGCAACAAGCTTTCTCCGAGTAGTTTACCCTGTTCATCATTAAGCTGTTTGTGATCAACAGATTGTAAGTCATGCATCATGAAATACAGACAATACAATTTTCTATACGAATAAATTCCTGTAAGAGATGGTCCATTTCCTGTAATAATTTTCCTCAATACATTCCAAAGAACATATGTTTACCTCAATGCATTCTGAAGAACCTATATTTCATTTATAAAATGTTCAAAGTGTGAACCTTTTTTTTTAGTTTTATTCTTTTTCCCAATCAAGGAGCAAGAACTTATAAACAGTAAAGATCTTTACGGAAGATGATAAGCATTATCAAGAGTTGGTTAGGTACCATGGTCACATAGTATGTAATAGAAGTACAAAATGTTTGGAAAGGAAACAATCATGTATTTGCGAATGCAAGATATTAAGTGTAAAACATGGAATCTTGAACATGCAAAATATGTAAAACGGCTCTGGACTAAAGAAGAGTAACAGAATGACATTTGAGCAAGAAAGTTTAGTGAGGCAACCAGTCTAATTGTGAAGTTTGCATCAAGTTAAATTCTGATAGCCCCCAAAAACATTGTCCCTACTCCCTAATATGCAGTTGAAGAATCTACAAATTGGAATTATTGGGAATACACATGTATGGGTTATGACACCAAAATACTAAGGAATTTGGGAAACAGAAGACAAACAACACATCAAACAACGATAACAATTAGACCTATTCAATTTAGATTGGACTAAAGAAGAGTAACAGAATGACATTTGAGCACAATACCTTGAAAGAGAATAACGAGGCAGAAGAGAAGTGTGATAATCATCGCAGATAGGCCACTGTTAAAATTTGAAGTCTTTGCAGCTTTCATTTTCCTCAATGTTTTAATCCGTTCCATTCTGGCACGCTTTCTCATGGCAAGCTCGGCAATCTCCCTAACTAACTTTTCGTCTGCAGCATCCAGTGATGGACCTTTCGGTGGCCGTGGTGGCTTGGGAGCCTTTGTAGACTTAGTCTTCTTACGCTTCCCTTCAACACACTTCTTCATAGGGACAGCACGAAGTTCACCCACTTCATCTTCTGAATTTTTGTCTGTCAACAACTCAACATTCTCATCTGCAGCCTCACCAAATTTCAGTACATTGCTGCACAGGTTCATGCCCGAGTCAAGCTTAGCAGATCCATCAGAGCTCAAAAACCCACTCAAAACCCTATTGAAGACTCTCTTTGTTTGCCCATTTTCTGAAACCAGGTCCAGTGTTTTGTCTTCCTCACTGGTTGTCCCACCACTTTCGAGATCTACTTCAAACTCTCTTTCTCTTGAAGCTAAATGATCCATTCACCATAAATCTTTACCCTACCAGTTTCCCCACCTTTAACTCATCAAAATAAAATAATTATAACATATGCCCCTTAACCATTAACGTTGAAGATTATAGACCACAACGATCATGAAAATGAAAAACCTCTCATTTTCTAGTCTACTTGGATGGAAGAACTAACAATCACCGCGCACTCTAGATACCGAAATCACGTGAGCTAGGAGATGTCCACAGACTTTTTTGGTACTATTATCTTCAATAATTGACAAAAATAGGTCCAATTCTTAATCAAATAATTTATCCTAGGATTCTCCACGGTTGAGGATCAGCAAACCAACAAAGCCTGAACCTTTTCCAAACTTCAAGCAACCGATAAAAATCCTGTCTTGGTCAAATAACAGCACAAAATTTAAACAAAACCAAAAATGCAGCATCTGGGTTTCTTAATATGCGAAATTTCAATTGTTTAACAGTTAGTTTTCTCTATTTTGTAAGCAAAATAATAAAAAAAAAAACAATAATGCAGCTGTGAATACAGATAAAACAAAAGCAGAACTATACAACAACAACAACACAACACCAACGATAAGAAAATGAAAGAAAAATTTAACAGCAAAATAGAGAGACAAAATGGAACGTACCCTTCTTGTTGAGCAAAAAGACCCTAAAAATTGACGGCTTTTGGAGATATTTATCTTCAAATTTGAGATTCCATCTCAATTGATTATCTCTAAAAAGAGGGTATTTATGTAAACATCTATAAAAACCGAGGATAATGTAATTTTAGTAAAAACAATCCCCGCAAAAAAACAAAACAGAAAAACAACCGGTTCAGATGTTTGGTTGTTTTTTCTACGTGCCAGTCCAACAAAAGTGGAGGTTTGAACGTGTGGGCCAGTCCCAGGACGGCAACTGGCAGTAGCCGGTCACCACCAAGCGTGCCGAGGCAGTATTCGAATTAAACAAAACGTCGTTTCACAAATTTTAAAAAATATTTTTTGCCCATGATGCCACGTGTCCTTTATGGATTTTGTTTTTTTTCTTGTGACATTGTGGCTTCTTTGGTCTTTTGAGAGCATACCGAAAATAGCCAAATATGTACATATAAAAATTTTTGCAGGCCTCATCAGGAATCAGCACAAACAATTTTTACATTGTTTATATGTGCTAACATGTTCTTGGATAACATTTTATTTTTGGATATCTACCTACTGTGCGTATACGAAAACATTATCTGCTTAAAAACTTTTATAGGTTGGAGTAATTAACACAATGTGCCAACATTTTGTTAGATGATGCCTTCAATATCTGTTGTGAGCAACTAAATCAAAAATATATAATAAGGCTCCACTAGCAAACATTTAATTAGGAATAAATTGCGGTATATTTGAATAAAGTGTTGGGATTAGGTAGAGCGTGGTCTACGGACTAAAATATGTTTGGATTAGACGATTAGGTAGATGGTGGTATCACCATGAGCAATCTTGATTTAGTATACCTCCAAGTATTCTCATCGGTGTTGTAATTCTACCAGATAAAGATAAAGCTATTAAATGAATTATTACTTAAATATTTACTCCAACACGGAGTGACATTGCTTACATGATTAACCAAGGAAAATAATCAAAAGATAACTTTTCTTATGTGATTGAACAACTGGAATACCAAAAAACAATTGATGAAAATATGCACAGATC